>LR738712.1:7894895-7909389 GCA_902687465.1 Secale cereale
GGCGATTGTTGATGACCGACACGTAATCGCACCTTGGGGATCGACAACCATCGAAATCGCTTTGGGACCCCAAAACGGTGAGTAATAGTCCACGAAATGGGTTAGAATCGACAAAAACCGTGAGTATTGATGACCGACACGTAAACGCACCCCGGGGTTCGTCAATCATGGAAATCACTTCGGGACCACAAAACTGAGTAATAGTCCAAGAAACGGGCCAGGATTGGCCCAATCTGCGAGTCTTGACGACCAACACGTAAGCACACCTTGGGGTTCGACAACCATGGAAATCGCTTTGGGACCCCAAAACAGTGAGTAATAGTCCACGAAATGGGTCAGAATCGACAAAAACCGCGAGTTTTGATGACCGACACGTAAACGCACCCCGGTGTTCTTCAATCGTGGAAACCACTCCGGGACCACGAAACAATGAATAATAGTCCAAGAAACGGGCCACAATCGGCCCAAACTGCGACTGTTGATGACCGACACGTAAGCGCACCTTGGGTTTCAACAACCATGCAAATCGTTTTGGGACCCCAAAATGGTGAGTAAACGCACCTTGGTGATCGTTAATCGTGGAAATCACTCCGGGACTCCAAAACGGTGAGCCCACGAAACAGTCCAGAATCGGCCGAAACTGCGAGTTTTGATGACGAACACGTAAACGCAACTCGGGGATAGTTAATCGTGGAAATCGCTCATGGACCGCAAAAAGGGTGAGTTAAACGGGCCAGAATCGGCCAAAACGGCAAGTGCCGATGAACGACACGTAAGCGCTCCTTAGGGTTCAGCAACCTTGAAAATCACTCCGAGACCCCAAACGGTGAGTAATAGTCAACGAAACGGGCCAGAATCGGCCAAAACGGTAAGTAACAGCCCATGAAACAGGCCAGAATCGCCCAAAACGGTGAGTGGTGATGAACGACACCTAGGCGCACCTTGGGGGTTCGGCAACCATGGAAATCACTCCGGGACCCAAAAATGGTGAGTAATAGTCCACGAAATGGGCCGAAATGGGCCAAAACTGCGAGTGTTGATGACTGATGCGAAAACGCACCCTAGGGTTCATCGGCCATGAATATCGCTCTGAGACACCAAAACGGTGACTAATAGTCCATGATAGGGGCCAAATCGGCCAAAACTGCGAGTGTTGATGACCGACACGTAAACGCACCCCAGTGTTCGTCAATCCTGGAAATCGCTCCTAGACCTCATGAAACGGGCCAAAATAGGCCGAAACGACGAGTGCTGATGAACGGCACGTAAGGGCACCCTGGGGTTCAGCAACCACGAAAATCGATCGGGGCCCCCAAAACGGTGAGTAATAGTCCACGATACGGGCCAGAATCGGCCAAAACTGCGAGTGTTGATGACCGACACGTAAACGCACCTCGGGGATCGATAATTGTGGAAATCGCTCCGGGAGCCAAAACGGTGAGTAATAGCCAATGAAACGGGCAAGAATCGGCCAAAACTGTGAGTGTTGACCACCGATGCGTAAGCGCACCTTGGGGTTGAACATCTATGGAAATCGCTTTGGGAACCCCAAACAGTGAGTAATAGTCCAAGAAACGGGCCCGAAACGGCCAAAAGGGCGATTGTTGATGACCGACACGTAATCGCACCTTGGGGATCGACAACCATCGAAATCGCTTTGGGACCCCAAAACTGTGAGTAATAGTCCACGAAATGGGTTAGAATCGACAAAAACCGTGAGTATTGATGACCGACACGTAAACGCACCCCGGGGTTCGTCAATCATGGAAATCACTTCGGGACCACAAAACTGAGTAATAGTCCAAGAAACGGGCCAGGATTGGCCCAATCTGCGGGTCTTGACGACCAACACGTAAGCACACCTTGGGGTTCGACAACCATGGAAATCGCTTTGGGACCCCAAAACAGTGAGTAATAGTCCAAGGAATGGGTCAGAATCGACAAAAACCGCGAGTTTTGATGACCGACACGTAAACGCACCCCGGTGTTCTTCAATCGTGGAAACCACTCCGGGACCACGAAACAATGAGTAATAGTCCAAGAAACGGGCCACAATCGTCCCAAACTGCAACTGTTGATGACCGACACGTAAGCGCACCTTGGGTTTCAACAACCATGCAAATCGTTTTGGGACCCCAAAATGGTGAGTAAACGCACCTTGGTGATCGTTAATCGTGGAAATCACCCCGGGACTCCAAAACGGTGAGCCCACGAAACAGTCCAGAATCGGCCGAAACTGCGAGTTTTGATGACGAACACGTAAACGCAACTCGGGGATCGTTAATCGTGGAAATCGCTCATGGACCGCAAAAAGGGTGAGTTAAACGGGCCAGAATCGGCCAAAACGGCAAGTGCCGATGAACGACACGTAAGCGCACCTTAGGGTTCAGCAACCTTGAAAATCACTCCGAGACCCCAAACGGTGAGTAATAGTCGACGAAACGGGCCAGAATCGGCCAAAACGGTAAGTAACAGCCCATGAAACAGGCCAGAATCGCCCAAAACGGCGAGTGGTGATGAACGACACCTAAGCGCACCTTGGGGGTTCGGCAACCATGGAAATCACTCCGGGACCCAAAAATGGTGAGTAATAGTCCACGAAATGGGCCGAAATGGGCCAAAACTGTGAGCGTTGATGACCGATGCGAAAATGCACCCTAGGGTTCATCGGCCATGAATATCGCTCTGAGACACCAAAACGGTGACTAATAGTCCATGATAGGGGCCAAATCGGCCAAAACTGCGAGTGTTGATGACCGACACGTAAACGCACCCCAGTGTTCGTCAATCATGGAAATCGCTCCTAGACCCCATGAAACGGGCCAAAATAGGCCGAAACGACGAGTGCTGATGAACGGCACGTAAGGGCACCCTGGGGTTCAGCAACCACGAAAATCGATCGGGGCCCCCAAAACGGTGAGTAATAGTCCACGATACGGGCCAGAATCGGCCAAAACTGCGAGTGTTCATGACCGACACGTAAACGCACCTCGGGGATCGATAATTGTGGAAATCGCTCCGGGAGCCAAAACGGTGAGTAATAGCCAATGAAACGGGCAAGAATCGGCCAAAACTGTGAGTGTTGACCACCGATGCGTAAGCGCACCTTGGGGTTGAACATCTATGGAAATCGCTTTGGGAACCCCAAACAGTGAGTAATAGTCCAAGAAACGGGCCCGAAACGGCCAAAAGGGCGATTGTTGATGACCGACACGTAATCGCACCTTGGGGATCGACAACCATCGAAATCGCTTTGGGACCCCAAAACTGTGAGTAATAGTCCACGAAATGGGTTAGAATCGACAAAAACCGTGAGTATTGATGACCGACACGTAAACGCACCCCGGGGTTCGTCAATCATGGAAATCACTTCGGGACCACAAAACTGAGTAATAGTCCAAGAAACGGGCCAGGATTGGCCCAATCTGCGGGTCTTGACGACCAACACGTAAGCACACCTTGGGGTTCGACAACCATGGAAATCGCTTTGGGACCCCAAAACAGTGAGTAATAGTCCAAGGAATGGGTCAGAATCGACAAAAACCGCGAGTTTTGATGACCGACACGTAAACGCACCCCGGTGTTCTTCAATCGTGGAAACCACTCCGGGACCACGAAACAATGAGTAATAGTCCAAGAAACGGGCCACAATCGGCCCAAACTGCGACTGTTGATGACCGACACGTAAGCGCACCTTGGGTTTCAACAACCATGCAAATCGTTTTGGGACCCCAAAATGGTGAGTAAACGCACCTTGGTGATCGTTAATCGTGGAAATCACCCCGGGACTCCAAAACGGTGAGCCCACGAAACAGTCCAGAATCGGCCGAAACTGCGAGTTTTGATGACGAACACGTAAACGCAACTCGGGGATCGTTAATCGTGGAAATCGCTCATGGACCGCAAAAAGGGTGAGTTAAACGGGCCAGAATCAGCCAAAACGGCAAGTGCCGATGAACGACACGTAAGCGCACCTTAGGGTTCAGCAACCTTGAAAATCACTCCGAGACCCCAAACGGTGAGTAATAGTCGACGAAACGGGCCAGAATCGGCCAAAACGGTAAGTAACAGCCCATGAAACAGGCCAGAATCGCCCAAAACGGCGAGTGGTGATGAACGACACCTAAGCGCACCTTGGGGGTTCGGCAACCATGGAAATCACTCCGGGACCCAAAAATGGTGAGTAATAGTCCACGAAATGGGCCGAAATGGGCCAAAACTGCGAGTGTTGATGACCGATGCGAAAACGCACCCTAGGGTTCATCGGCCATGAATATCGCTCTGAGACACCAAAACGGTGACTAATAGTCCATGATAGGGGCCAAATCGGCCAAAACTGCGAGTGTTGATGATCGACACGTAAACGCACCCCAGTGTTCGTCAATCGTGGAAATCGCTCCTAGACCCCATGAAACGGGCCAAAATAGGCCGAAACGACGAGTGCTGATGAACGGCACGTAAAGGCACCCTGGGGTTCAGCAACCACGAAAATCGTTCGGGGCCCCCAAAACGGTGAGTAATAGTCCACGATACGGGCCAGAATCGGCCAAAACTGCGAGTGTTCATGACCGACACGGAAACGCACCTCGGGGATCGATAATTGTGGAAATCGCTCCGGGAGCCAAAACGGTGAGTAATAGCCAATGAAACGGGCAAGAATCGGCCAAAACTGTGAGTGTTGACCACCGATGCGTAAGCGCACCTTGGGGTTGAACATCTATGGAAATCGCTTTGGGAACCCCAAACAGTGAGTAATAGTCCAAGAAACGGGCCCGAAACGGCCAAAAGGGCGATTGTTGATGACCGACACGTAATCGCACCTTGGGGATCGACAACCATCGAAATCGCTTTGGGACCCCAAAACTGTGAGTAATAGTCCACGAAATGGGTTAGAATCGACAAAAACCGTGAGTATTGATGACCGACACGTAAACGCACCCCGGGGTTCGTCAATCATGGAAATCACTTCGGGACCACAAAACTGAGTAATAGTCCAAGAAACGGGCCAGGATTGGCCCAATCTGCGGGTCTTGACGACCAACACGTAAGCACACCTTGGGGTTCGACAACCATGGAAATCGCTTTGGGACCCCAAAACAGTGAGTAATAGTCCAAGGAATGGGTCAGAATCGACAAAAACCGCGAGTTTTGATGACCGACACGTAAACGCACCCCGGTGTTCTTCAATCGTGGAAACCACTCCGGGACCACGAAACAATGAGTAATAGTCCAAGAAACGGGCCACAATCGGCCCAAACTGCAACTGTTGATGACCGACACGTAAGCGCACCTTGGGTTTCAACAACCATGCAAATCGTTTTGGGACCCCAAAATGGTGAGTAAACGCACCTTGGTGATCGTTAATCGTGGAAATCACCCCGGGACTCCAAAACGGTGAGCCCACGAAACAGTCCAGAATCGGCCGAAACTGCGATTTTGATGACGAACACGTAAACGCAACTCGGGGATCGTTAATCGTGGAAATCGCTCATGGACCGCAAAAAGGGTGAGTTAAACGGGCCAGAATCGGCCAAAACGGCAAGTGCCGATGAACGACACGTAAGCGCACCTTAAGGTTCAGCAACCTTGAAAATCACTCCGAGACCCCAAACGGTGAGTAATAGTCGACGAAACGGGCCAGAATCGGCCAAAACGGTAAGTAACAGCCCATGAAACAGGCCAGAATCGCCCAAAACGGCGAGTGGTGATGAACGACACCTAAGCGCACCTTGGGGGTTCGGCAACCATGGAAATCACTCCGGGACCCAAAAATGGTGAGTAATAGTCCACGAAATGGGCCGAAATGGGCCAAAACTGCGAGCGTTGATGACCGATGCGAAAACGCACCCTAGGGTTCATCGGCCATGAATATCGCTCTGAGACACCAAAACGGTGACTAATAGTCCATGATAGGGGCCAAATCGGCCAAAACTGCGAGTGTTGATGACCGACACGTAAACGCACCCCAGTGTTCGTCAATCATGGAAATCGCTCCTAGACCCCATGAAACGGGCCAAAATAGGCCGAAACGACGAGTGCTGATGAACGGCACGTAAGGGCACCCTGGGGTTCAGCAACCACGAAAATCGTTCGGGGCCCCCAAAACGGTGAGTAATAGTCCACGATACGGGCCAGAATCGGCCAAAACTGCGAGTGTTCATGACCGACACGTAAACGCACCTCGAGGATCGATAATTGTGGAAATCGCTCCGGGAGCCAAAACGGTGAGTAATAGCCAATGAAACGGGCAAGAATCGGCCAAAACTGTGAGTGTTGACGACCGATGCGTAAGCGCACCTTGGGGTTGAACATCTATGGAAATCGCTTTGGGAACCCCAAACAGTGAGTAATAGTCCAAGAAACGGGCCCGAAACGGCCAAAAGGGCGATTGTTGATGACCGACACGTAATCGCACCTTGGGGATCGACAACCATCGAAATCGCTTTGGGACCCCAAAACGGTGAGAACTAGTCCAAGAAATGGGTTAGAATCGACAAAAACCGTGAGTATTGATGACCGACACGTAAACGCACCCCGGGGTTCGTCAATCAGGGAAATCACTTCGGGACCACAAAACTGAGTAATATTCCAAGAAACGGGCCAGGATTGGCCCAATCTGCGGGTCTTGACGACCAACACGTAAGCACACCTTGGGGTTCGACAACCATGGAAATCGCTTTGGGACCCCAAAACAGTGAGTAATAGTCCAAGGAATGGGTCAGAATCGACAAAAACCGCGAGTTTTGATGACCGACACGTAAACGCACCCCGGTGTTCTTCAATCGTGGAAACCACTCCGGGACCACGAAACAATGAGTAATAGTCCAAGAAACGGGCCACAATCGGCACATACTGCAACTGTTGATGACCGACACGTAAGCGCACCTTGGGTTTCAACAACCATGCAAATCGTTTTGGGACCCCAAAATGGTGAGTAAACGCACTTTGGTGATCGTTAATCGTGGAAATCACCCCGGGACTCCAAAACGGTGAGCCCACGAAACAGTCCAGAATCGGCCGAAACTGCGAGTTTTGATGACGAACACGTAAACGCAACTCGGGGATCGTTAATCGTGGAAATCGCTCATGGACCGCAAAAAGGGTGAGTTAAACGGGCCAGAATCGACCAAAACGGCAAGTGCCGATGAGCGACACGTAAGCGCACCTTAGGGTTCAGCAACCTTGAAAATCACTCCGAGACCCCAAACGGTGAGTAATAGTCGACTAAACGGGCCAGAATCGGCCAAAACGGTATGTAACAGCCCATGAAACAGGCCAGAATCGCCCAAAACGGCGAGTGGTGATGAACGACACCTAAGCGCACCTTGGGGGTTCGGCAACCATGGAAATCACTCCGGGACCCAAAAATGGTGAGTAATAGTCCACGAAATGGGCCGAAATGGGCCAAAACTGCGAGCGTTGATGACCGATGCGAAAATGCACCCTAGGGTTCATCGGCCATGAATATCGCTCTGAGACACCAAAACGGTGACTAATAGTCCATGATAGGGGCCAAATCGGCCAAAACTGCGAGTGTTGATGACCGACACGTAAACGCACCCCAGTGTTCGTCAATCATGGAAATCGCTCTTAGACCCCATGAAACGGGCCAAAATAGGCCGAAACGACGAGTGCTGATGAACGGCACGTAAGGGCACCCTGGGGTTCAGCAACCACGAAAATCGATCGGGGCCCCCAAAACGGTGAGTAATAGTCCACGATACGGGCCAGAATCGGCCAAAACTGCGAGTGTTGATGACAGACACGTAAACGCACCTCGGGGATCGATAATTGTGGAAATCGCTCCGGGAGCCAAAACGGTGAGTAATAGCCAATGAAACGGGCAAGAATCGGCCAAAACTGTGAGTGTTGACGACCGATGCGTAAGCGCACCTTGGGGTTGAACATCTATGGAAATCTCTTTGGGAACCCCAAACAGTGAGTAATAGTCCAAGAAACGGGCCCGAAACGGCCAAAAGGGCGATTGTTGATGACCGACACGTAATCGCACCTTGGGGATCGACAACCATCGAAATCGCTTTGGGACCCCAAAACTGTGAGAACTAGTCCACGAAATGGGTTAGAATCGACAAAAACCGTGAGTATTGATGACCGACACGTAAACGCACCCCGGGGTTCGTCAATCATGGAAATCACTTCGGGACCACAAAACTGAGTAATAGTCCAAGAAACGGGCCAGGATTGGCCTAATCTGCGGGTCTTGACGACCAACACGTAAGCAAACCTTGGGGTTCGACAACCATGGAAATCGCTTTGGGACCCCAAAACAGTGAGTAATAGTCCAAGGAATGGGTCAGAATCGACAAAAACCGCGAGTTTTGATGACCGACACGTAAACGCACCCCGGTGTTCTTCAATCGTGGAAACCACTCCGGGACCACGAAACAATGAGTAATAGTCCAAGAAACGGGCCACAATCGGCCCAAACTGCAACTGTTGATGACCGACACGTAAGCGTACCTTGGGTTTCAACAACCATGCAAATCGTTTTGGGACCCCAAAATGGTGAGTAAACGCACCTTGGTGATCGTTAATCGTGGAAATCACCCCGGGACTCCAAAACGGTGAGCCCACGAAACAGTCCAGAATCGGCCGAAACTGCGATTTTGATGACGAACACGTAAACGCAACTCGGGGATCGTTAATCGTGGAAATCGCTCATGGACCGCAAAAAGGGTGAGTTAAACGGGCCAGAATCGGCCAAAACGGCAAGTGCCGATGAACGACACGTAAGCGCACCTTAAGGTTCAGCAACCTTGAAAATCACTCCGAGACCCCAAACGGTGAGTAATAGTCGACGAAACGGGCCAGAATCGGCCAAAACGGTAAGTAACAGCCCATGAAACAGGCCAGAATCGCCCAAAACGGCGAGTGGTGATGAACGACACCTAAGCGCACCTTGGGGGTTCGGCAACCATGGAAATCACTCCGGGACCCAAAAATGGTGAGTAATAGTCCACGAAATGGGCCGAAATGGGCCAAAACTACGAGCGTTGATGACCGATGCGAAAATGCACCCTAGGGTTCATCGGCCATGAATATCGCTCTGAGACACCAAAACGGTGACTAATAGTCCATGATAGGGGCCAAATCGGCCAAAACTGCGAGTGTTGATGACCGACACGTAAACGCACCCCAGTGTTCGTCAATCATGGAAATCGCTCCTAGACCCCATGAAACGGGCCAAAATAGGCCGAAACGACGAGTGCTGATGAACGGCACGTAAGGGCACCCTGGCGTTCAGCAACCACGAAAATCGATCGGGGCCCCCAAAACGGTGAGTAATAGTCCACGATACGGGCCAGAATCGGCCAAAACTGCGAGTGTTCATGACCGACACGTAAACGCACCTCGGGGATCGATAATTGTGGAAATCGCTCCGGGAGCCAAAACGGTGAGTAATAGCCAATGAAACGGGCAAGAATCGGCCAAAACTGTGAGTGTTGACCACCGATGCGTAAGCGCACCTTGGGGTTGAACATCTATGGAAATCGCTTTGGGAACCCCAAACAGTGAGTAATAGTCCAAGAAACGGGCCCGAAACGGCCAAAAGGGCGATTGTTGATGACCGACACGTAATCGCACCTTGGGGATCGACAACCATCGAAATCGCTTTGGGACCCCAAAACTGTGAGTAATAGTCCACGAAATGGGTTAGAATCGACAAAAACCGTGAGTATTGATGACCGACACGTAAACGCACCCCGGGGTTCGTCAATCATGGAAATCACTTCGGGACCACAAAACTGAGTAATAGTCCAAGAAACGGGCCAGGATTGGCCCAATCTGCGGGTCTTGACGACCAACACGTAAGCACACCTTGGGGTTCGACAACCATGGAAATCGCTTTGGGACCCCAAAACAGTGAGTAATAGTCCAAGGAATGGGTCAGAATCGACAAAAACCGCGAGTTTTGATGACCGACACGTAAACGCACCCCGGTGTTCTTCAATCGGAGTGGAAATCGCTCATGGACCGCAAAAAGGGTGAGTTAAACGGGCCAGAATCGACCAAAACGGCAAGTGCCGATGAGCGACACGTAAGCGCACCTTAGGGTTCAGCAACCTTGAAAATCACTCCGAGACCCCAAACGGTGAGTAATAGTCGACTAAACGGGCCAGAATCGGCCAAAACGGTATGTAACAGCCCATGAAACAGGCCAGAATCGCCCAAAACGGCGAGTGGTGATGAACGACACCTAAGCGCACCTTGGGGGTTCGGCAACCATGGAAATCACTCCGGGACCCAAAAATGGTGAGTAATAGTCCACGAAATGGGCCGAAATGGGCCAAAACTGCGAGCGTTGATGACCGATGCGAAAATGCACCCTAGGGTTCATCGGCCATGAATATCGCTCTGAGACACCAAAACGGTGACTAATAGTCCATGATAGGGGCCAAATCGGCCAAAACTGCGAGTGTTGATGACCGACACGTAAACGCACCCCAGTGTTCGTCAATCATGGAAATCGCTCTTAGACCCCATGAAACGGGCCAAAATAGGCCGAAACGACGAGTGCTGATGAACGGCACGTAAGGGCACCCTGGGGTTCAGCAACCACGAAAATCGATCGGGGCCCCCAAAACGGTGAGTAATAGTCCACGATACGGGCCAGAATCGGCCAAAACTGCGAGTGTTGATGACAGACACGTAAACGCACCTCGGGGATCGATAATTGTGGAAATCGCTCCGGGAGCCAAAACGGTGAGTAATAGCCAATGAAACGGGCAAGAATCGGCCAAAACTGTGAGTGTTGACGACCGATGCGTAAGCGCACCTTGGGGTTGAACATCTATGGAAATCTCTTTGGGAACCCCAAACAGTGAGTAATAGTCCAAGAAACGGGCCCGAAACGGCCAAAAGGGCGATTGTTGATGACCGACACGTAATCGCACCTTGGGGATCGACAACCATCGAAATCGCTTTGGGACCCCAAAACTGTGAGAACTAGTCCACGAAATGGGTTAGAATCGACAAAAACCGTGAGTATTGATGACCGACACGTAAACGCACCCCGGGGTTCGTCAATCATGGAAATCACTTCGGGACCACAAAACTGAGTAATAGTCCAAGAAACGGGCCAGGATTGGCCTAATCTGCGGGTCTTGACGACCAACACGTAAGCACACCTTGGGGTTCGACAACCATGGAAATCGCTTTGGGACCCCAAAACAGTGAGTAATAGTCCAAGGAATGGGTCAGAATCGACAAAAACCGCGAGTTTTGATGACCGACACGTAAACGCACCCCGGTGTTCTTCAATCGTGGAAACCACTCCGGGACCACGAAACAATGAGTAATAGTCCAAGAAACGGGCCACAATCGGCCCAAACTGCAACTGTTGATGACCGACACGTAAGCGCACCTTGGGTTTCAACAACCATGCAAATCGTTTTGGGACCCCAAAATGGTGAGTAAACGCACCTTGGTGATCGTTAATCGTGGAAATCACCCCGGGACTCCAAAACGGTGAGCCCACGAAACAGTCCAGAATCGGCCGAAACTGCGAGTTTTGATGACGAACACGTAAACGCAACTCGGGGATCGTTAATCGTGGAAATCGCTCATGGACCGCAAAAAGGGTGAGTTAAACGGGCCAGAATCGGCCAAAACGGCAAGTGCCGATGAACGACACGTAAGCGCACCTTAGGGTTCAGCAACCTTGAAAATCACTCCGAGAGCCCAAACGGTGAGTAATAGTCGATGAAACGGGCCAGAATCGGCCAAAACGGTAAGTAACAGCCCATGAAACAGGCCAGAATCGCCCAAAACGGCGAGTGGTGATGAACGACACCTAAGCGCACCTTGGGGGTTCGGCAACCATGGAAATCACTCCGGGACCCAAAAATGGTGAGTAATAGTCCACGAAATTGGCCGAAATGGGCCAAAACTGCGAGTGTTGATGACCGATGCGAAAATGCACCCTAGGGTTCATCGGCCATGAATATCGCTCTGAGACACCAAAACGGTGACTAATAGTCCATGATAGGGGCCAAATCGGCCAAAACTGCGAGTGTTGATGACCGACACGTAAACGCACCCCAGTGTTCGTCAATCATGGAAATCGCTCCTAGACCCCATGAAACGGGCCAAAATAGGCCGAAACGACGAGTGCTGATGAACGGCACGTAAGGGCACCCTGGGGTTCAGCAACCACGAAAATCGTTCGGGGCCCCCAAAACGGTGAGTAATAGTCCACGATACGGGCCAGAATCGGCCAAAACTGCGAGTGTTCATGACCGACACGTAAACGCACCTCGGGGATCGATAATTGTGGAAATCGCTCCGGGAGCCAAAACGGTGAGTAATAGCCAATGAAACGGGCAAGAATCGGCCAAAACTGTGAGTGTTGACCACCGATGCGTAAGCGCACCTTGGGGTTGAACATCTATGGAAATCGCTTTGGGAACCCCAAACAGTGAGTAATAGTCCAAGAAACGGGCCCGAAACGGCCAAAAGGGCGATTGTTGATGACCGACACGTAATCGCACCTTGGGGATCGACAACCATCGAAATCGCTTTGGGACCCCAAAACGGTGAGTAATAGTCCACGAAATGAGTTAGAATCGACAAAAACCGTGAGTATTGATGACCGACACGAAACGCACCCCGGGGTTCGTCAATCATGGAAATCACTTCGGGACCACAAAACTGAGTAATATTCCAAGAAACGGGCCAGGATTGGCCCAATCTGCGGGTCTTGACGACCAACACGTAAGCACACCTTGGGGTTCGACAACCATGGAAATCGCTTTGGGACCCCAAAACAGTGAGTAATAGTCCAAGGAATGGGTCAGAATCGACAAAAACCGCGAGTTTTGATGACCGACACGTAAACGCACCCCGGTGTTCTTCAATCGTGGAAACCACTCCGGGACCACGAAACAATGAGTAATAGTCCAAGAAACGGGCCACAATCGGCACAAACTGCAACTGTTGATGACCGACACGTAAGCGCACCTTGGGTTTCAACAACCATGCAAATCGTTTTGGGACCCCAAAATGGTGAGTAAACGCACTTTGGTGATCGTTAATCGTGGAAATCACCCCGGGACTCCAAAACGGTGAGCCCACGAAACAGTCCAGAATCGGCCGAAACTGCGAGTTTTGATGACGAACACGTAAACGCAACTCGGGGATCGTTAATCGTGGAAATCGCTCATGGACCGCAAAAAGGGTGAGTTAAACGGGCCAGAATCGACCAAAACGGCAAGTGCCGATGAGCGACACGTAAGCGCACCTTAGGGTTCAGCAACCTTGAAAATCACTCCGAGACCCCAAACGGTGAGTAATAGTCGACGAAACGGGCCAGAATCGGCCAAAACGGTATGTAACAGCCCATGAAACAGGCCAGAATCGCCCAAAACGGCGAGTGGTGATGAACGACACCTAAGCGCACCTTGGGGGTTCGGCAACCATGGAAATCACTCCAGGACCCAAAAATGGTGAGTAATAGTCCACGAAATGGGCCGAAATGGGCCAAAACTGCGAGCGTTGATGACCGATGCGAAAACGCACCCTAGGGTTCATCGGCCATGAATATCGCTCTGAGACACCAAAACGGTGACTAATAGTCCTTGATAGGGGCCAAATCGGCCAAAACTGCGAGTGTTGATGACCGACACGTAAACGCACCCCAGTGTTCGTCAATCATGGAAATCGCTCTTAGACCCCATGAAACGGGCCAAAATAGGCCGAAACGACGAGTGCTGATGAACGGCACGTAAGGGCACCCTGGGGTTCAGCAACCACGAAAATCGATCGGGGCCCCCAAAACGGTGAGTAATAGTCCACGATACGGGCCAGAATCGGCCAAAACTGCGAGTGTTGATGACAGACACGTAAACGCACCTCGGGGATCGATAATTGTGGAAATCGCTCCGGGAGCCAAAACGGTGAGTAATAGCCAATGAAACGGGCTAGAATCGGCCAAAACTGTGAGTGTTGACGACCGATGCGTAAGCGCACCTTGGGGTTGAACATCTATGGAAATCTCTTTGGGAACCCCAAACAGTGAGTAATAGTCCAAGAAACGGGCCCGAAACGGCCAAAAGGGCGATTGTTGATGACCGACACGTAATCGCACCTTGGGGATCGACAACCATCGAAATCGCTTTGGGACCCCAAAACTGTGAGAACTAGTCCACGAAATGTGTTAGAATCGACAAAAACCGTGAGTATTGATGACCGACACGTAAACGCACCCCGGGGTTCGTCAATCATGGAAATCACTTCGGGACCACAAAACTGAGTAATAGTCCAAGAAACGGGCCAGGATTGGCCTAATCTGCGGGTCTTGACGACCAACACGTAAGCACACCTTGGGGTTCGACAACCATGGAAATCGCTTTGGGACCCCAAAACAGTGAGTAATAGTCCAAGGAATGGGTCAGAATCGACAAAAACCGCGAGTTTTGATGACCGACACGTAAACGCACCCCGGTGTTCTTCAATCGTGGAAACCACTCCGGGA
>LR738712.1:7910916-7983028 GCA_902687465.1 Secale cereale
AATCGGCCCAAACTGCGACTGTTGATGACCGACACGTAAGCGCACCTTGGGTTTCAACAACCATGCAAATCGTTTTGGGACCCCAAAATGGTGAGTAAACGCACCTTGGTGATCGTTAATCGTGGAAATCACTCCGGGACTCCAAAACGGTGAGCCCACGAAACAGTCCAGAATCGGCCGAAACTGCGAGTTTTGATGACGAACACGTAAACTCAACTCGGGGATCGTTAATCGTGGAAATCGCTCATGGACCGCAAAAAGGGTGAGTTAAACGGGCCAGAATCGGCCAAAACGGCAAGTGCCGATGAACGACACGTAAGCGCACCTTAGGGTTCAGCAACCTTGAAAATCACTCCGAGACCCCAAACGGTGAGTAATAGTCGACGAAACGGGCCAGAATCGGCCAAAACGGTATGTAACAGCCCATGAAACAGGCCAGAATCGCCCAAAACGGCGAGTGGTGATGAACGACACCTAAGCGCACCTTGGGGGTTCGGCAACCATGGAAATCACTCCGGGACCCAAAAATGGTGAGTAATAGTCCACGAAATGGGCCGAAATGGGCCAAACTGCGAGCGTTGATGACCGATGCGAAAACGCACCCTAGGGTTCATCGGCCATGAATATCGCTCTGAGACACCAAAACGGTGACTAATAGTCCATGATAGGGGCCAAATCGGCCAAAACTGCGAGTGTTGATGACCGACACGTAAACGCACCCCAGTGTTCGTCAATCATGGAAATCGCTCTTACCCCATGAAACGGGCCAAAATAGGCCGAAACGACGAGTGCTGATGAACGGCACGTAAGGGCACCCTGGGGTTCAGCAACCACGAAAATCGTTCGGGGCCCCCAAAACGGTGAGTAATAGTCCACGATACGGCCCAGAATCGGCCAAAACTGCGAGTGTTGATGACAGACACGTAAACGCACCTCGGGGATCGATAATTGTGGAAATCGCTCCGGGAGCCAAAACGGTGAGTAATAGCCAATGAAACGGGCAAGAATCGGCCAAAACTGTGAGTGTTGACGACCGATGCGTAAGCGCACCTTGGGGTTGAACATCTATGGAAATCGCTTTGGGAACCCCAAACAGTGAGTAATAGTCCAAGAAACGGGCCCGAAACGGCCAAAAGGGCGATTGTTGATGACCGACACGTAATCGCACCTTGGGGATCGACAACCATCGAAATCGCTTTGGGACCCCAAAACTGTGAGTAATAGTCCACGAAATGGGTTAGAATCGACAAAAACCGTGAGTATTGATGACCGACACGTAAACGCACCCCGGGGTTCGTCAATCATGGAAATCACTTCGGGACCACAAAACTGAGTAATAGTCCAAGAAACGGGCCAGGATTGGCCCAATCTGCGGGTCTTGACGACCAACACGTAAGCACACCTTGGGGTTCGACAACCATGGAAATCGCTTTGGGACCCCAAAACAGTGAGTAATAGTCCAAGGAATGGGTCAGAATCGACAAAAACCGCGAGTTTTGATGACCGACACGTAAACGCACCCCGGTGTTCTTCAATCGTGGAAACCACTCCGGGATCACGAAACAATGAGTAATAGTCCAAGAAACGGGCCACAATCGGCCCAAACTGCAACTGTTGATGACCGACACGTAAGCGCACCTTGGGTTTCAACAACCATGCAAATCGTTTTGGGACCCCAAAATGGTGAGTAAACGCACCTTGGTGATCGTTAATCGTGGAAATCACCCCGGGACTCCAAAACGGTGAGCCCACGAAACAGTCCTGAATCGGCCGAAACTGCGAGTTTTGATGACGAACATGTAAACGCAACTCGGGGATCGTTAATCGTGGAAATCGCTCATGGACCGCAAAAAGGGTGAGTTAAACGGGCCAGAATCGGCCAAAACGGCAAGTGCCGATGAACGACACGTAAGCGCACCTTAGGGTTCAGCAACCTTGAAAATCACTCCGAGACCCCAAACGGTGAGTAATAGTCGACGAAACGGGCCAGAATCGGCCAAAACGGTAAGTAACAGCCCATGAAACAGGCCAGAATCGCCCAAAACGGCGAGTGGTGATGAACGACACCTAAGCGCACCTTGGGGGTTCGGCAACCATGGAAATCACTCCGGGACCCAAAAATGGTGAGTAATAGTCCACGAAATGGGCCGAAATGGGCCAAAACTGCGAGTGTTGATGACCGATGCGAAAACGCACCCTAGGGTTCATCGGCCATGAATATCGCTCTGAGACACCAAAACGGTGACTAATAGTCCATGATAGGGGCCAAATCGGCCAAAACTGCGAGTGTTGATGACCGACACGTAAACGCACCCCAGTGTTCGTTAATCATGGAAATCGCTCCTAGACCCCATGAAACGGGCCAAAATAGGCCGAAACGACGAGTGCTGATGAACGGCACGTAAGGGCACCCTGGGGTTCAGCAACCACGAAAATCGTTCGGGGCCCCCAAAACGGTGAGTAATAGTCCACGATACGGGCCAGAATCGGCCAAAACTACGAGTGTTGATGACCGACACGTAAACGCACCTCGGGGATCGATAATTGTGGAAATCGCTCCGAGAGCCAAAACGGTGAGTAATAGCCAATGAAACGGGCAAGAATCGGCCAAAACTGTGAGTGTTGACCACCGATGCGTAAGCGCACCTTGGGGTTGAACATCTATGGAAATCGCTTTGGGAACCCCAAACAGTGAGTAATAGTCCAAGAAACGGGCCCGAAACGGCCAAAAGGGCGATTGTTGATGACCGACACGTAATCGCACCTTGGGGATCGACAACCATCGAAATCGCTTTGGGACCCCAAAACTGTGAGTAATAGTCCACGAAATGGGTTAGAATCGACAAAAACCGTGAGTATTGATGACCGACACGTAAACGCACCCCGGGGTTCGTCAATCATGGAAATCACTTCGGGACCACAAAACTGAGTAATAGTCCAAGAAACGGGCCAGGATTGGCCCAATCTGCGGGTCTTGACGACCAACACGTAAGCACACCTTGGGGTTCGACAACCATGGAAATCGCTTTGGGACCCCAAAACAGTGAGTAATAGTCCAAAGAATGGGTCAGAATCGACAAAACCCGCGAGTTTTGATGACCGACACGTAAACGCACCCCGGTGTTCTTCAATCGTGGAAACCACTCCGGGACCACGAAACAATGAGTAATAGTCCAAGAAACGGGCCACAATCGGCCCAAACTGCGACTGTTGATGACCGACACGTAAGCGCACCTTGGGTTTCAACAACCATGCAAATCGTTTTGGGACCCCAAAATGGTGAGTAAACGCACCTTGGTGATCGTTAATCGTGGAAATCACCCCGGGACTCCAAAACGGTGAGCCCACGAAACAGTCCAGAATCGGCCGAAACTGCGATTTTGATGACGAACACGTAAACGCAACTCGGGGATCGTTAATCGTGGAAATCGCTCATGGACCGCAAAAAGGGTGAGTTAAACGGGCCAGAATCGGCCAAAACGGCAAGTGCCGATGAACGACACGTAAGCGCACCTTAAGGTTCAGCAACCTTGAAAATCACTCCGAGACCCCAAACGGTGAGTAATAGTCGACGAAACGGGCCAGAATCGGCCAAAACGGTAAGTAACAGCCCATGAAACAGGCCAGAATCGCCCAAAACGGCGAGTGGTGATGAACGACACCTAAGCGCACCTTGGGGGTTCGGCAACCATGGAAATCACTCCGGGACCCAAAAATGGTGAGTAATAGTCCACGAAATGGGCCGAAATGGGCCAAAACTGCGAGCGTTGATGACCGATGCGAAAACGCACCCTAGGGTTCATCGGCCATGAATATCGCTCTGAGACACCAAAACGGTGACTAATAGTCCATGATAGGGGCCAAATCGGCCAAAACTGCGAGTGTTGATGACCGACACGTAAACGCACCCCAGTGTTCGTCAATCATGGAAATCGCTCCTAGACCCCATGAAACGGGCCAAAATAGGCCGAAACGACGAGTGCTGATGAACGGCACGTAAGGGCACCCTGGGGTTCAGCAACCACGAAAATCGTTCGGGGCCCCCAAAACGGTGAGTAATAGTCCACGATACGGGCCAGAATCGGCCAAAACTGCGAGTGTTCATGACCGACACGTAAACGCACCTCGGGGATCGATAATTGTGGAAATCGCTCCGGGAGCCAAAACGGTGAGTAATAGCCAATGAAACGGGCAAGAATCGGCCAAAACTGTGAGTGTTGACGACCGATGCGTAAGCGCACCTTGGGGTTGAACATCTATGGAAATCTCTTTGGGAACCCCAAACAGTGAGTAATAGTCCAAGAAACGGGCCCGAAACGGCCAAAAGGGCGATTGTTGATGACCGACACGTAATCGCACCTTGGGGATCGACAACCATCGAAATCGCTTTGGGACCCCAAAACTGTGAGAACTAGTCCACGAAATGGGTTAGAATCGACAAAAACCGTGAGTATTGATGACCGACACGTAAACGCACCCCGGGGTTCGTCAATCATGGAAATCACTTCGGGACCACAAAACTGAGTAATAGTCCAAGAAACGGGCCAGGATTGGCCTAATCTGCGGGTCTTGACGACCAACACGTAAGCACACCTTGGGGTTCGACAACCATGGAAATCGCTTTGGGACCCCAAAACAGTGAGTAATAGTCCAAGGAATGGGTCAGAATCGACAAAAACCGCGAGTTTTGATGACCGACACGTAAACGCACCCCGGTGTTCTTCAATCGTGGAAACCACTCCGGGACCACGAAACAATGAGTAATAGTCCAAGAAACGGGCCACAATCGGCCCAAACTGCAACTGTTGATGACCGACACGTAAGCGCACCTTGGGTTTCAACAACCATGCAAATCGTTTTGGGACCCCAAAATGGTGAGTAAACGCACCTTGGTGATCGTTAATCGTGGAAATCACCCCGGGACTCCAAAACGGTGAGCCCACGAAACAGTCCAGAATCGGCCGAAACTGCGAGTTTTGATGACGAACACGTAAACGCAACTCGGGGATCGTTAATCGTGGAAATCGCTCATGGACAGCAAAAAGGGTGAGTTAAACGGGCCAGAATCGGCCAAAACGGCAAGTTCCGATGAACGACACGTAAGCGCACCTTAGGGTTCAGCAACCTTGAAAATCACTCCGAGACCCCAAACGGTGAGTAATAGTCGACGAAACGGGCCAGAATCCGCCAAAACGGTAAGTAACAGCCCATGAAACAGGCCAGAATCGCCCAAAACGGCGAGTGGTGATGAACGACACCTAAGCGCACCTTGGGGGTTCGGCAACCATGGAAATCACTCCGGGACCCAAAAATGGTGAGTAATAGTCCACGAAATGGGCCGAAATGGGCCAAAACTGCGAGTGTTGATGACCGATGCGAAAACGCACCCTAGGGTTCATCGGCCATGAATATCGCTCTGAGACACCAAAACGGTGACTAATAGTCCATGATAGGGGCCAAATCGGCCAAAACTGCGAGTGTTGATGACCGACACGTAAACGCACCCCAGTGTTCGTCAATCATGGAAATCGCTCCTAGACCCCATGAAACGGGCCAAAATAGGCCGAAACGACGAGTGCTGATGAACGGCACGTAAGGGCACCCTGGGGTTCAGCAACCACGAAAATCGTTCGGGGCCCCCAAAACGGTGAGTAATAGTCCACGATACGGGCCAAATCGGCCAAAACTGCGAGTGTTGATGACCGACACGTAAACGCACCTCGGGGATCGATAATTGTGGAAATCGCTCCGGGAGCCAAAACGGTGAGTAATAGCCAATGAAACGGGCGAGAATCGGCCAAAACTGTGAGTGTTGACGACCGATGCGTAAGCGCACCTTGGGGTTGAACATCTATGGAAATCGTTTGGGAACCCCAAACAGTGAGTAATAGTCCAAGAAACGGGCCCGAAACGGCCAAAAGGGCGATTGTTGATGACCGACACGTAATCGCACCTTGGGGATCGACAACCATCGAAATCGCTTTGGGACCCCAAAACTGTGAGTAATAGTCCACGAAATGGGTTAGAATCGACAAAAACCATGAGTATTGATGACCGACACGTAAACGCACCCCGGGGTTCGTCAATCATGGAAATTACTTCGGGACCACAAAACTGAGTAATAGTCCAAGAAACGGGCCAGGATTGGCCCAATCTGCGGGTCTTGACGACCAACACGTAAGCACACCTTGGGGTTCGACAACCATGGAAATCGCTTTGGGACCCCAAAACAGTGAGTAATAGTCCAAGGAATGGGTCAGAATCGACAAAAACCGCGAGTTTTGATGACCGACACGTAAACGCACCCCGGTGTTCTTCAATCGTGGAAACCACTCCGGGACCACGAAACAATGAGTAATAGTCCAAGAAACGGGCCACAATCGGCCCAAACTGCAACTGTTGATGACCGACACGTAAGCGCACCTTGGGTTTCAACAACCATGCAAATCGTTTTGGGACCCCAAAATGGTGAGTAAACGCACCTTGGTGATCGTTAATCGTGGAAATCACCCCGGGACTCCAAAACGGTGAGCCCACGAAACAGTCCAGAATCGGCCGAAACTGCGAGTTTTGATGACGAACACGTAAACGCAAGTCGGGGATCGTTAATCGTGGAAATCGCTCATGGACCGCAAAAAGGGTGAGTTAAACGGGCCAGAATCGGCCAAAACGGCAAGTGCCGATGAACGACACGTAAGCGCACCTTAGGGTTCAGCAACCTTGAAAATCACTCCGAGACCCCAAACGGTGAGTAATAGTCGACGAAACGGGCCAGAATCGGCCAAAACGGTAAGTAACAGCCCATGAAACAAGCCAGAATCGCCCAAATCGGTGAGTGGTGATGAACGACACCTAAGCGCACCTTGGGGGTTCGACAACCACGGAAATCACTCCGGGACCCAAAAATGGTGAGTAATAGTCCACGAAATGGGTCAGAATCGGCCAAAACTGCGAGTGTTGATGACCGATGCGAAAACGCACCCTAGGGTTCATCAGCCAAGAATATCGCTCTGAGACACCAAAACGTTTACCAATAATCCATGATAGGGGCCAAATCGGCCAAAACTGCGAGTGTTGATGACCGACACGTAAACGCACCTCGGGGATCATTAATTGTGGAAATCGCTCCGGGAGCCAAAACGGTGAGTAATAGCCCATGAAACGGGCAAGAATCGGCCAAAACTATGAGTGTTGATTACCGATGCGTAAGTGCACCTTGGGGTTGAACAACTATGGAAATCGCTTTGGGAACCCAAAACAGTGAGTAATAGTCCAAGAAACGGGCCCGAATCGGCAAAACGGCGATTGTTGATAACTGACACGTAATCGCACCTTGGGGATCGACAACCATCGAAATCGCTTTGGGACCCCAAAATGGTGAGTAATAGTCCACGAAATGGGTTAGAATCGACAAAAACCGTGAGTATTGATGACCGACACGTAAACGCACCCCGGGGTTCGTCAATCATGGAAATCACTTCGGGACCCCAAAACTGAGTAATAGTCCAAGAAACGGGCCAGGATTGGCCCAAACTGCGAGTCTTGACAACCAACACGTAAGCACACCTTGGGGTTCGACAACCATGGAAATCGCTTTGGGACCCCAAAACAGTGAGTAATAGTCCACGAAACGGGTCAGAATCGACAAAAACCGTGAGTTTTGATGACCGACACGTAAACGCACCCCGGTGTTCTTCAATCGTGGAAACCACTCCGGGACCACAAAACAATGAGTAATAGTCCAAGAAACGGGCCAGAAACGGCCCAAACTCGACTGTTGATGACCGACACGTAAGCGCACCTTGGGTTTCAACAACCATGGAAATCGTTTTGGGACCCCAAAATGGTGAATAAACGCACCTTGGGGACCCCAAAACGGCGAGTGGTGATGAACGACACCTAAGCGCACCTTGGGGGTTCGACAACCAAGGAAATCACTCCGGGACCCAAAAATGGTGATTAATAGTCCATGAATGGGCCAGAATCGGCCAAAACTGCGAGTGTTGATGACCGATGCGAAAACGAACCCTAGGGTTCATCAGCCATGAATATCGCTCTGAGACACCAAAACCGTGACCAATAGTCCATTATAGGGGCCAAATCGGCCAAAACTGCGAGTGTTGATGACCGACACGTAAACGCACCCCAGTGTTCGTCAATCGTGGAAATCGCTCCTAGAACCCATGAAATGGGCCAAAATAGGCCGAAACGACGAGTGTTGATGAACGGCATGTAAGGGCACCCTGGGGTTCAGTAACCATGAAAACCGTTTGGGGCCCCAAAACGGTGAGTAATAGTCCACGATACGGGACAGAATCGACCAAAACTGCGAGTGTTGATGACCGACACGTAAACGCACCTCGGGGATCGTTAATTGTGGAAATCGCTCCGGGAGTCAAAACGGTGAGTAATAGCCCAAGAAACGGGCAAGAATCGGCCAAGACTGTGAGTGTTGACGACCGATGCGTAAGCGCACCTTGGGGTTGAACAACTATGGAAATCGCTTTGGGAACCCCAAACAGTGAGTAATAGTCCAAGAAACGGGCCCGAATCGGCCAAAACTGCGATTCTTGATGACCGACACGTAATAGCACCTTGGGGATCGACAACCATCGAAATCGCTTTGGGACCCCAAAACGGTGAGTAATAGTCAACGAAATGGGTTAGAATCGACAAAAACCGTGAGTATTGATGACCGACACGTAAACGCACCCCGGGGTTCGTCAATCATGGAAATCACTTCGGGAGCCCAAAACTGAGTAATAGTCCAAGAAACGGGCCAGGATTGGCCCAAACTGCGAGTCTTGGCGACCAACACGTAAGCACACCTTGGGGTTCGACAACCATGGAAATCGCTTTGGGACCCCAAAACAGTGAGTAATAGTCCACAAAACGGGTCAGAATCGACAAAAACTGCGAGTTTTGATGACCGACACGTAAACGCACCCCGGTGTTCTTCAATCGTGGAAACCACTCCGGGACCACAAAACAATGAGTAATTGTCCAAGAAACGGGCCAGAATCGGCCCAAACTGTGACTGTGGATGACCGGCACGTAAGCGCACTTTGGGGTTCGACAACCATGGAAATCACTTTGGGACCCCAAAACAGTGAGTAATATCTCATGAAACGGGCAAGAATCGGCCAAAACTGTGAGTGTTGACGACCGATGCGTAAGCGCATCTTGGGGTTGAACAACTATGGAAATCGCTTCGGGACCCCAAAACTGAGTAATAGTCCAAGAAACGGGCCAGGATTGGCCCAAACTGCGAGTCTTGACGACCAACACATAAGCACACCATCCGGGATGCCGAACAGTTCCCTATAGGTGTTCGGACTTTTGTAGGTGTGCCAAGCTGAATACAGCCCCTGGTATGAAGTCCAGGTATTAGCTAGGGCATACGCGACAATCTGTCTTGGGGTGGAGAATACAGGTGGTGAAAATAAACAATAGCCCAAACGAATTGGAACCAAACTGCCCCTTTTATATCTCATTTATTACGGCGAGCCATGAGGTTATAGATAACGCCGATAACAGCCTCGGGCATTTGACATGCCAACAAAAATAAATAAAAAATAAAAGAGTAAAAATGTTTACACAGAGCCCTAGTCAATGGGAAAGAAATTTCAACCAGTCGCCCTGCTGCACGTTTGTGCATTTTTCTCCATGATAATTTGTCCTTGAGAAGGAGAGTTGTTATGGCCGCCTGTAAAAAAGGAAAAAATAAGAAAAAAAAGGGAAAAGAGTACCCTGTTCGGCCATCAAAAAGGGAAAAGAGAACCTGAAGAAGATATATGCGAGAGTCCGAATAGGGTCAAGTCGGACTATGGACTAACGAATTGTTGTATGCCCCTGTCGCCGCCGAAGGTATTTTAAGGGCGTAATTGTGTACACAAGGTACGTAAGCTGCTACCTTAGGGGGCGGTCGTCCGGGGCACAACTGCTAATCGAGCTCAGGTTCCTCTGAGTCGTCGCATTCTAGTGCGGACCGGGCAGGTTTAGCCGTATCCGTAGTCTTGATGACTGATAAGATGTTCGGCCTAAATAGGCCGCTTTGGACTTCGGCCGCTAGGGCCGCAGTGTCTTCCTCCGTACGGAGGGAACGCTCCACGTTTCATTGACTGTGATAACGCCACATGGTCCAGGCATTTTGAGCTTGAGGTAGGCATAATGTGGGACCGCATTGAAGCGGACGAAGGTCGTTCTTCCGAGTAGTGCATGATAGCCACTACGGAATGGAGGGATGTCGAAGCTTAGCTCTTCAGTTCGGAAGTTATCGGGGGAACCAAATACAACTTCCAATGTTAATAAACCTGTGCAGCGGGCTTCGACGCCTGGAATCACTCCTTTAAAGGTAGTGCTGTTGGGCTTAATTCTTGACGGGTCGATCCCCATCTTGCGGATAGTGTCCTGATATATCATATTGAGATTGTTGCCGCCATCCATAAGGACCCAAGTAAGATGTTTATCCGTATATTATGGGGTCGAGCACTAAGGCAGCCGAACCCTAGTGAAGGATACTTGTTGGGTGATCCCTACGATCAAAGTTGACCGGGCAAGTCGATGATGTCTACTACGCAGCCTTCTTCTTATAGACGTTGTTGGGCCTCCAATTGCAGAGGTTTGTGGGACAGCAGCAAATATCCCTCAAGTGGATAACCTAAGGTTTATCAATCCGTGAGAGGCGTAGGATGAAGATGGTATCTCTCAAACAACCCTGCAACCAAATAACAAAGAGTCTCTTGTGTCCCCAACACACCCAATACAATGGTAAATTATATAGGTGCACTAGTTCGGCGAAGAGATGGTGATACAAGTGCAATATGGATGGTAGATCTTAGCGTGTTGGTTATTGAATTATCATTCTAAGACTGATCATGCTGCCTAGTCCTTATTTCTGGTGCACTCTTTGATCAAGGGTTAGGATTGTGTCAATCCTTGCTTAGTTGATCACATCATCATGCCCTGAAAATCAAAATTGTTCCCGAGCTTAGTAACTTATTGGTGGTTCATGATTTTCCGGATATCTTCCTGGAGGTATCACCAGATTGTCCCCTGACTGTTATGTTGAGCTCGAGATCAAGTTGGTTTCTTGTAACCACCCCTTCTCCAAGAATCTGTGTTGCATACCCCTGAGCTAGCTGGTTAAGCTAATCAACAACTTGGAGTCCGATGTAGCTCATTTTAGGGGATATCTTGTATGTGTGTTGAAGAAAGATGATATTTTCATCGATTGACCCTCATGATCAGTTAATCCACCTATCATCTTATCCAATCTTTGATTTGAGTATGTGCTATCATCAAATCAAATCAGAACCAATGATGTTCGTAATGTTGTCTTACTCGTGGTTGTTTTCCTCGGGCATACACCATTATATCTTTTGGGTCTAACCAATGCTATCACCTTGTTCACATAGTTATGGAATTCCATTTCTATGGAAACCTGGATGAATTGTTGTTGAGTCCAGCGATAACATCCTTAGTTTCTCCATGGTTATGTTGAACATTGAACTAGTATTGGAAACTTCTATAAGCACTACCTTCATGTCCCGTGCATGGAGCATATGTCCGGATGAAAGAAGTGAGACTTCCTCTAATTCATGTGCATTTGATGCAAGTTGCCGCCATGAACTCGAGAAAGCTTGTTTTTGCTTCCTCTAGAATCATCCCAAGTCAATCATGCATATGTGAGAAGTATTCTATGGTATGGAGACTTGCAACCTTCATTCTATGTGTATCCCTAGCACACCAAGCCACTGATTGATTTGTTCAAGGAGAAGAAGTTGCTTCATAAGAGCTAATCATATGACTTATGTAAGGACTTCGTTATCCACAATGATGGTTCCCAACAAGAACTCGGTAGTGTTTTGTTGTAAGACTACCATGTGGTCATGCTTGTCTGGGACAGCAAGTTCACACGTGTCTAGCAGAGCTAGCTCATGCTTTGGAGCTTGCTATCATAGTTCATCTCCCGAGAATCTTGCAACGTCACCTCGTCGATTTGTGTTGCAAACTTTCATTTTTCTCTCTATACTAGATGAGTTTGGAATATCCTAACACCAACCAGATCTGAATCTCAGGCGGATACGATGGTTGGAACGTTTCCCAAGAACTGTAATATTGGTCTCTCTGTAACCCGATAAAGTGGATGTCTAGAAGACCTATTATTGTAGTATCTTGATTGAGGAAGTTGGCCACCTCCCCATAAGGATTCCGTAGGATTTACTTCCGTAGTTATTCCTTATGGATTCTTGCGCTCCCGAAGTCCGACCTTCTACTTGATGTTCAAGATACGAGACCATATCAAATGGGTTACGCTAGAACATCAAGGGGAACATTAGAAGCGGAGTGCTAAACGTCTCTCGGTCGATCATCCAGATTTTGTTTCCTTGGCCTCGCTAAGGTGAAATCTGAGAAGATGTTAGCTCCCTTTGCATCTGCACACTCCATCACTATTCGTCATGGTAGTATGTTGTGTTGCCAGGATCATTGACATAGATATTGGTAAAACCTTGATGAATATGGAAATGCTCAAGTTCTTGAGAGCACGCGCAAGCACTAGGTGTTGTCGTCAGCACCAACTGGGATTGCTCCCAGTTTCTTCGATTATGCTATAACCATTCAAACAGTGGAATCACTCTCAACTGTTGAGTTTTTCCCCAGATACTAGAATCTTCGAGCATTTGCATTTTGTTCCCAGCTTGCACCGCCAATGAGCCATATCTCTATGGTCTACCCTTCTAGTGGTTGTTATTCAGGATCATCTTCAAAAGTGGTCCTACCATGGGTTCCATCCATTTTTTTGATGATAAGAAAATCATCCCTTGCGTTTTCTTCAACAAGGTAGTCCACATCATCCATTCTAGTCCGGTTAAGCTATTCCTTCATACTCCGCCAAACGATTGCTGGTGAATTGCCTTGGGCTGGTATAAAGAGTTTCAATGAACTATGTATCAAAAGTAATTCTTTTTTCCACTTAAGGTAATAATTCTACGAGTCACCTCCTCTAAGATGTCTCGTTATGGTATCATGGCAACTCAACTCTCTCTACCTTGACAACCGTTCACCACCTTCTTAAGTGTGGAATTGTTGCCTACCTAGTGAATCTTCGTCATCTTTTTCACTCCATCCCTCTGGATGTATGCTTCGTGTCTCAGCTCGAGAGATGTTTCAATGTCTCACTCCATAAGTTGATCCTGAGTTGTTCGATCTTCGAGAAGATCGATCCTTCTAGAGTTTTCCCTTTCCTCTCGTTGTCATGTTGGTTGGAGTTCTCAGAGCAAGACAGCGAGATAAAGATGGTGATCGAATCAACATTCTTATGAAGTGCAACCTCGATCGTGAAGAATGTGTTAGTTTGCGTCCCCCCCCCCTTCATCTTACCCTAGCTTAGGCCTTGTCTATCACTGCATAAGCTTCCCTGCATCATGTTTAAGTTTTATGAAACTTTGAAATGGGGACTGGTAAACCCTAGCAGCAAATGAAATTCAACTAGGGTCAAAGTTAAATCTTTTCAATGAACCCAAAATGCCTCTCATAAATGTTCATCATTTTTTGTTTTGGTCCAGAACCTCTGCCAAAAATGGTGCACAGTTTTCTAGGACACTCTGCGTTATTGAATTAAATCATACACTATTTGTTCTTGGACATTTAAATGCTATAAATAATTTTAAATGTCCAAATGATTAAGTAAATGAGGGTTGTTGGAAATAATCCAAGCAGAGCCCACAAATATTTTCAGGATTTTTGAAAATGATCTGGCATTTTTATTAAAGCCAAAACAATTACAGAAAATAGAAAAACAGAAATAATAGAGAGAGAGAGAGAGAGTTACCTGGCCTTACGTGGCTGGCCCAGGTCCTGTGCAGCCCAGCCCACCTGGCCACCTCCTCTTGTCGTCTTCATCCTTGCCAGGAGGATGGGCGCGTGCCCGACGCGTGTGCACCGCCGTGCGGCCACCTCCTCCCTCCCTGCCTGCCTGGCTCCTCCCCGATGCGGCCGACGACACCACGTACATCGCCCCGACCCCCTGGATCTCTCTCACTCTCCCTGGACCCCTTCCACCTCCTCTGCTCTCTCTCCCGCGTAGCCCGAGCGGAGCTCGTCGCCACCGCTCGCCGTTCCCACACCGAGAGCCTCCCCCTCGACCTCTCAGCGTGCCCAGTTGCTCGGCTACCTCGCCCTCGACCTCCTCACCAAGCCAAGCGACGTCGGAAGCCCTAAAACGCCGCCATCGTTGTCTTCTTCAACCTCGGTCCACCGAGATCGCCGATGACCGTGCGCCCGCTCCGTTGCTTCCCCAAGCTCGCCGAGGCCACCGCTGCACTCGTCGTGAACTTCTCCTTCGATCCCCTCTCTCCCCTTGCTCGTTTGTGCCGTGTAGTCGTCGTATCCTTCAAGCCCGAGAGCTCTCCACCTCTGGCCAAGTCGCCGCCGTGGCCACAGCTGATGCCACTCGCGTCCAAGCGTGTCTCCGTACTCAGCATGCTCCCAGGAGTCGAGCGCACCCACCCGCTAGCCCTGCCGTGCTCCCTAACACCAAACCTGAGCTCGCCCGAACTCCGGCCACCGCCACGAGCTCAACTCCGGCGAGCTCGCTCCACCCCAGCTCCTCCCGCTTGCCCTACCAGATGCGCGCGAGGCCCAGCTACGCGTAGGACCAAACCGCGGTCGATTTGGTCGACCGTGGGTAAATCCCGAGCCCTTCTGCCGTCTCGGGCTTGACCGGCGATGAGCCATGGTCCAAGTCCGACAGGTTTGACCCTGCTGACCAGGGGTTTGACCTCCCATGTGTCACTGACGCGTGGGCCACCCCCACTTACACATTTAGTTAGTATTAGTTTAGCACTAATTAACTTAGGTTAGTTAGTTAGTCATTGACGTGTGGACCCCACACGTCAGGGTTGACCTGGACCGCTCCCTGTTGACTCACCGACGTCATGATGATGCAGTGCTGACGCAGTGAAGCATTTCTGGAATTAAAATAAATCAGAATAGGTTTAGAAATTCCAGAAATTGTTACAAACTTCAAAAAATCACAGAAATTAATCTATAGCTCAGAATGAAAAGATTTATATATGAAAAATTATCAGAAAAATCCAATATATCCATTTGTACTGGTTTCATGCATGATTAAACAACTTAACCTTGATGTATAGATCAAAACATTGTATATGTCCCCTTTCAGTGGACGTAGTTCCGACGATGAGTTCGATGACACCGGTGAAGAGCTATACTAACTTCAGAAGTGCCAGGCAAGCAAACCCCCTTGTTCATTCTGATACAATCCCACTCTCTCGCTTCTACTCTCTTTTAGTGCATTAGGACAACAACGATTCAACGGTTACATGCTGCGGTAGTTGAACCCCTTTCCTCTGCATGTCATTGCCACAGTAAATAGATGAAACCCACTAGCATGAGTAGGAGTTGCTTGAGCCCTGATGGCCTACTCATTCATGCTTGTTGTCATGCCTGCTACTGCTTAGAGTTGAGTCAGGTATGATTCATCGGGGATGAATTGGAATGTGGTGAACATGTCCTACTGTTGAGAGCTAAGTGTGTGAACATGATTTGGTAAAGGTAGCGGTGAGAGGCCATGTAGGAGTACATGGTGGGTCGTCTCATTGAAACCGTCCTCGGGAACTAAGTTATGTGTTTGTGATCCATGGACAGCTACTACCACAAGTTGGGCCCTGAAATATGACCCCGCTCGACTTATTAACCCCCTTGTCCTCCGTCCAGGAGTTGCAAGTAGTTTCTGATGTTTGTAGTATGCTGGAGGCCGTGCGCAACGCCGACCTGAGGGGTGGGCTGTGATGCGGTTGGCACGTGGCCCAGTGTACCGAGTCGCCCGTTTGGTGCCTCGGGGACCCTGTACACATCGTTCGGGGCCGTAGTGGAAACCTCGGCCGGACTCCCTGCGGATGGAACCTGAATAGGCGATAAACCTGGACTAGGGACTTGTGTGGTTAGTCAGGTCGTGGTCTACACCCACGTCGGCTTTCGCTTGAAGTCTGTCGAGCACATGTCGTGTGCAGACGCTAAGTGGTAGAAACATGTGTGAAGATGTACACCCCTGCAGGGTTATAAATGATCTATTCGAATAGCCGCGTCCGCGGTAAAGGACCTCTGGGTTGCCTATACAGTTCATAGACAAGTGAAAGTGGATACTCTAAAATGCGCAAGATAAGCGTGAGTGCTATGGATGGTGAAAGATCATGGATGTCGCCTAGAGGGGGGTGAATAGGCACTTTAAAATAATCACGATTTGCGCTTGAACAAATGCGGAATAAACCTAGCGGTTAATTTGTCAAGCATAAAACCTACAACAACCATGTTCACCTATGTGCACCAACAACTTATGCTAAGAAAGATAAACAACTACGTGATAGCAAGATATATGACTAGAAGCAATATGGATATCACAAAATAAAGTGCATAAGTAAAGGGCTCGGGTAAGAGATAACCGAGGCATGCGGAGATGACGATGTATCCCAAAGTTCACACCCTTGTGGATGCTAATCTCCGTTTGGAGCGGTGTGGAGGCACAATGCTCCCCAAGAAGCCAATAGGGCCACCGTAATCTCCTCACGCCCTCGCACAATGCAAGATGTCGTGATTCCACTAAGGGACCCTTGAGGGAGGTCACGGAACCCGTACAAATGGCAACCCTTGGGGGCGGTCTCCGAACCCGTACAAATTGCTCGGGGTGATCTCCATAACCTAATTAGAGACCCCGACGCTTGCCCGGAGCTTTACACCAAAAGATTGAGCTCCGAACACCACCAAGGTTGGGGCTACCACCACAACTTAATTGGAGGCTCCCAACGACACCACGAAGCTTCACCACAATGGAATATGGCTCCACGGTGACCTCAACCGTCTTGGGCGCCCAAGCACCCAAGAGGAACAAGCTCAAGGGTACCAAGCACCCAAGAGTAATAAGCTTCTCAACTTGTAACTTCCACGTATCACCGTGGAGAATTCAAACCGATGCACCAAATGGAATGTCAAGGACACACGGAGTGCCCAAGTCCTTCTCTCTCAAATCCCACCAAAGCAACTAATGCTAGGGAGGGAAAAGAGAGGAAGAACAAGAAGGAGAACACCAAGAACTCCAAGATCTAGATCCAAGGGATTCCCCTCACATAGAGGAGAAAGAGATAGGTGGAAACGTGGATTTAGATCTCCTCTCTCTTTTCCCCCCAAAACTAGCAAGAATCCATGGAGGATTGAGAGATAGCAAGCTCGAAGAAGGTCAACAATGGGGGAAGAACACGAGCTCAAAGGATTAGGTTCGTTGGGGAAGAAGATCCCCTTTTATAAGGGAAAAAATCCAACCGTTATGCTCACAGCCTGCACCGAGCGGTACTACCGCTCCTTGGAGCGGTACTACTGCTAGGGTGGTATTAGCCCTTTGAAATACAACAACGAGGAGGCAAAAAGGCCAGAAGAACCATTGGAGCGGTAGTACTACTTGACCTCACGGTACTACCGCAAGGGGTAGCGGTACTACTCCTAAGGGTAGCGGTACTACTGCTTGCGAGCGGTACTAAAAAATTACATCAGTGCCTACCACCGCTAGACTTATGACGAGTTTTTGGTCCGGAGCGGAAGTAAACCACGGAAGTAAAAAATTACATCTCCTCCAAGTGGTAGTACCGCTCCCATTTGCGGTAGTACCGCTACAGCCCTTTTGAGGACACCAAAACTGACACAACTTTTGCAAACGGACTCCGAATTCAAAAAAACCAAGTTTGTTGGAAAGCTAACGACATGGCCTAACACAAAATTCATAGAAATAACAATAAGAATCAAATGAGAAAAGGCCCATAAGAAAATGGAGAGAACCCTTCCTCGAAGAGACCGGTAAAACCTCCAACACCGAAAACGCAATGGAAGAAGCATGTGAACTTCGTTTTCGATGAACTCAAACTTGTCAAGAAGATGACCATAAGCTCCAAATCTCACAATAAGAAAACCAAACAAGAACCAAGAAATATGATGCAAGCATGCAATGGTTTGAGCTCTCTACGAATGATACGATCAAGCTACCCACTTGAGAGCCCCCCTTGATAGTACGGCAATCAATCCTATAACCCGGTCTCCAAGCTACCACCATGAGACCGGTAAAATAGAGAACCTATCAAGGGCAAACATTTGCCTTGCACAAAGTCCACTTGAGCTAGATGTAGACGATCTTGACCTCCTCAAGTTGGACCACCTTTCTTGATTTCGTTGGCTCGGTGAAGACTAGTAGATCTCTCCCCCGTACTCCACTATGGGTGAGACACTCTTCGCCACATCTTCACAAGTTCATTGTCACCACAATGAACGGAAAGCTTCAAGCACTTGATCTCTTCGTGATGCATCACTTGAACTTGCACACCACAACCTTGATTTGATGTCATCCTCCATGGGTTGTATGTGATCTACCTCTTGATGCAAGCCCATGGAAGATAACCTAACCCCACATAGAACTCTCACAAATACCATGGGTTAGTACACAAAGCGTAATTGACAATGCTTACCATACTATGGGATCGCTTGATCCCTCTTGGTACATCTTCTATGCTTTGTGTGTTGATCAACTTGATTCACTCTTTGACTTAGTCTTGATCAACCTTGAATCTTTCCAACTCTCTTCATTTGGATGATGTCTTGAAGGTAAACATGAATGATAACACACTCTTATTCTTCAAGACATGCTTGCAATAAGCTCAACATTCACAAGACAAATCTTTGGATAATTCCTTAATAGCACCTTGGTCATCACAAACTCTCCTTGAAACCAACACATGGACTCCAAGAAAAGCCTATGGACAAACCCTTCAAATATAACTCAATGCAACCATTAGTCCATAGATATTGTCATCAATTACCAAAACCAAACATGGGGACACCGCATGTTCTTTCAATCTCCCCCATTTTGGTAATTGATGAAAATCACTTTCAAGAGAGTTTATATAAGGAATTATGCATCACCATACCATGCAACAATAATGTATGGACATGAGATGCTAAAGCTTAGGAACAAAACCAAAGCAAGAGGAGATGACTAGATGACTCTCTAAAATTCTCCACAAAACTCTCTGAAACTTCTCCCCCATTGGCATCGATTTCCAAAATGGGCGAAAGGCTTAGAAGGCCAATATAACTTGTGTTCCTCCATAAATTGTGTATTTCTCAATAAGAGAGTGGAATGCCATACACATATCCAATGGTAAATACTTGGAGGAAGACAAACTATATTGAGTCCCAAAGATTGCCAAAAGAATGATATGCCACAAAGGCATAACAAAGAGAGAAACAAGCAATCAAGCAATCAAACGATACCAATTGAAGCAAGCTATCAAAAGATACCAATTGAACTAACTAGACTAATGATCCTACGTGCCACATGAATAAAAGATATTATGATATGAGCAAAGGAGTGTTCTAGAGAAACTAGAGAAGCTCCCCTTGTTTTGTGCACAATTTAGTTTTGCAATATACAACATGCACGAAATAGGATCGTCACTCCCCCAAGATCAATAGAACCTCACGACAAGTGCAAGAGACCAACATAGCGTTCTAAAAGACACTAGTGAAACTCCCCATGATTTGTGCACTCCTTAGAATATTTTCATTAGGATACCAAGTGCACAAAATAGGATCATCACTCCCTTAAAATAAATAGAAACTCACAACAAGTGCAAGTGAGCATGTAGGAAACAAAGTCTAGCACTTGCAATAAACTAATGGTTTAGCAACATATAAAAGATGCAACTTGGAAATAGGCTCAACCAAAAAGATGTGTGTGAGTCATGGCAAAGCACTTGAGAAGAATAATATAAGGATGAGCATTAAGCATCAACATAGTCTTTAATAGTTGAGATACAAGGTGCATGACATATCCTTCCCACACACACACACAACTTAGCAAATGGATTCACAAGCTCACTAAATTGAAATATTAACCAAGCTTGTGACAACCCATGGTGAAGATAGAAAATGAAAGCCTCATCAAGACGAGGGATAGCAATTAAATGGCAAGCTTTGTCAAGACAAGCATGAGGAAAATGATCTTCACCACAAAAGAGTGCATCAAGATGACGTTATAAGATCCGCACTCAAGACACACACCTTCATGGAGCCACCAAAGAAATAATACAAGAAAGAAAAGGTGGACGTGAAAAGGGGATATCAATTAGATATGCAACTTCTCTCAAGTGTATAAGATTCTAGGTAGATGAAGATCATGATGATATCAATCCACAAAGAAGGATGTACACATGAAATTGTTGCAAAAAGGAAATAATAAGATATCCACAAGGAAGTCATAAATATACCAATAAGATATTTGCTTGACGGCATAGCACATGGCTAGATATGGTCTTATTATATATAAATGAGTTCCAACCACACGAGCATCAAAGACATCACAACTAGCAACAAGAGATCATTGTTGGGATGCTTTGAGAAAGGAAACAAGTATCACAAGAAAGAATGAATTACATGCCATGATACAACCTACACAAAGTTGATGCAAGAAATGTGTGCATGAAGTAAATGATGATACTTGTTACCGAGATACCATTGGAAGGATGTAGTAGATATCAATTGAAGGTAGATAATAGTTCATTGATCATCCTAGCTTGACTCCAATAAGCACATTGTGACACCACCTTCCTTGTGAGTGAACCGAGAATCCAATGCATCTCCAATTGTTCCTAAAAGAACAACAAAAACTAAACGGTACCCAAACTCATTTGGACCAAAGAGTTAGAAACACCAATACATAGGACACACTCCACATACATATATATATAATAAATTTCATGCACATCTTATCCAACTTGAGACTAGGTGGAGTTTTTCCCTATATATTGGGTCAAAGAAAGAAAGCATGCCAAAGAAAATACAAGAAGTAAATAGGCATGCTCAAGACTTTCAAGAAACGATACCAAATGAAAAAGAATTACCAAGTGAAAATAAGATACCAAATGGAGAAATCATCACTTGGAAGATATCATTAAAGGATACATCAAGGAATGAGATATCCATTTATACACGCAAAAAGAAAGATATCAAACTCCCAAAAGAGAGGATGGTTCCAAAAAACCAAGCCCTCTACAAAGTTTCATGATGGCACAAGTACCAAAAAGAAACGGCTAGCCTTCCACCAACACACACTTGAAATGGATCACAAGATGAGTGTTCTATATAAAATAGGATAGCTCCCCCAAGAAATTTGCATTATAGAGAATTTGCATTTGAATACAAAATGCACAAGATGGGATCACCACTTTCACTATATCTAGAAAACACTAGACAAGATCAAGAAAACAACAAGATCCACAAGTCGCATAGAAGACAATGGGAGTTAATACAATCTTGGCAAGCAATAAGGCAAATAAAACCAAAAGACTATGTAGACATGATCAACAATTTCCACCACATAAAAGATTACCAATTGTCAAAGACAAGAGGTATTTGGAAATAATTCCCTGTGATAGATAGCAATGATATCCAACATCATCTTCACACCAAACACAAGCAAAATGCAACTTGTAGAGCTAACGTGTCACCTAGGAACAAGATAATTTACAATATCAACTCTACGTGACAATATCTCAAATGTACACATTTTTAGGCTAGTAATATGCACATAGCACATTACTCCCCCATAATGTGATACCAAAGAAAACTTAAACAAGAGTCAATAAGAGGAACCTTCAAGAGATAATTAATGGACAATTTAGAATTTGAATTTCTCATGAGAAGATATACCACATAGTGACTAGATAATCTTGTAATATCAAAACTACATGATATTCCTCATGTACACACATTTATAGGATTGTGAGGTGCACAAAGCACATCACTCCCCCAAAAATGGGATGTTCCATTAATCTCTCACAAGATCCAACTAAAATACAAACAAGATGCACAAAGACTCAAACCACTACACACACGTACATGGTGTGCAAACCAACATACACATACTTGATTTCTCAAGATAAGTAAATTGGAAACACAACATATACACGCACATGCAAGGTACAAAACCACAACATGCTAAGTGGCAAGTAACTTTCAATGTAAACAATTTAAGCACGAGTTACCGCAAGGAGGAACATTGGGTATAAGATAGAAACTTGATAATCCGAATGACTTGACTTGAGACAATATGAATGATGAATACCCGTTAATTCTTCATAATGTAGCCAAGTCTCCAATGCCCTCCAATTACACCTATTGATCAAGTTTGAGCTAGTTGGTCCCCAACCTAGTTGGGTCCTAAGAGGTTAGTCACAATAGGCTTGGCCACCCAAATGGTTGTTTTCTTGACACCACTTTGAGTCCCAAGGAACTTGGCAAACACATTGCCAACCTTATCCTTCCCAAGAGAATAGATATCATCAATAATAATTGGGTTGGATAAGTTACCACTAGTGCATGAAGAAGCGACGTGACCTTTCTCACGACATAAGTAGCAACGTCTACTCTTCATTTTCTTCTCCCTTGATTTCTCAACAAGAGAAGCATGAAGTTGAGTATTCTTGGGAAGTGTCCTTTCTTCAACTTGTGGTTGAGCATGTGATTGAACTTGTGGCCTATTCCCTTGTTGCTTGTCATTAATGGGCTTCATATTCAATGGGCAAGATCTAACATGATGCCCTTAAATTTTGCACTTGTAGCAAATAATCTTGGCCGGATTCTTGAGTTGTTCTTGGCCCTTCTTCTTGTTAATGACCTTGGACTTTTTATTCTTGTTGGAGTTGAATCCAAGTCCACCTTTGTCATTGGGGGATTTTTGCACACTCAAGATATTGTTGAGTGTGGACTTCCCTTCATGACACTTTTCCAAGTCTTTCTTCAAATAAGTGACTTGGGCCTTGAGCTCTTTGATTTCCTCTACATGGTTAGTATCAACACAAGTACTAGAGTAAGTATACGCTTCATCATTAGAGCAACAAGGCAAGGACAGTAATTCATCACAAGAAGTAGCAACATTGTGAGTAGATGAATTACGAGGACTAGCACATGGCAAGATAGCATTTTGACTTGAAGTAGTGCTAATATCCACATGAGGCTCACTAGATGTTACCTTGATACTCATAGCCTCATGAGCTATCTTTAGCACATCATGGGATACTAGAAGATCATCATGAGAGCTTGTGAGCTTTACATGACTTTCTTACAATTTCCCATAATTGCTAGATAGCAACTCAAGTTGAGCCCTTAGCTCAACATTCTCCTTCAAAATGGATGCTTCACTAGAAATAGAGTTAGTAGCACAAGCATCATCAATAATAGCAAGAGGAGAAGGCAACTTGGCAAGCTCTTTAGAATATGAAGCTTTAAAATGAGCATGAGACTCGGTGAGTTTGATGAGCTCACTCTTAATGACCCTTGAGCCATTTTCGAGGTGCTCAAAATCCTCAAGGAGTTTAGCATGTGCAACTTCAAGCTTCTCATTTTTAGTTTCAAAATCATTAGCCACCTCGAGAGCTCTATCACGGGATTCCTTTATTCTAGATAGTTCTAGAGCAATACTCTCCTCAAGAGATTCCTTGGTGGTTTGTTCAAGTTCAAGAGCTTGCGAGAGTTTGGCGGTCTCATTAGCGTAATCACGCTCACAACCTTCATTTTCTCAAAGGTGACCTCATGCTCCTCTAGATGAGATTCCAACTCCTCTATATATTTCTTGCCCTCAATGGCAATAGACATGATTTCCATGAAGTTGGAACGAGCAATTTTATTATTATGAAGAGCTTTAAAAATCATTTCCCCTTAATTTTTAAGGAGGCAACATTATCATTCTCTTTATCATTATCAACATCATCATCATTGTCATCATCACTATCATCACAAGATATATTGGGATTCAAAGAGGGAGATACCTTTGAAGCCTTAGCCATAAGGCAAAACGCAATAGATGATGATGTAGGATCCCTTGAAGCACCATTAAGACTACATCTTGTTCCATGGGGTGTTGGGTTTCCTCTACATTGTTTTTTTTTTGACTATATACTGCAAGGCAACAGCCTCACAGTGCTTTATTAAGGTAAAGAAGAATATTTACAAAGTTTCAGAAAAAGACACAAAGAAAGAACTATACTTACAAAGGATCTAAGGTAGAGCAGCTACCCAGGAAACTAAGCTATCCCTATATTTACATTTGATACGGTGAGCTAAAAGGGAAATATCATGAATGAAGTTCCTCTTCCAAGAAATGAAAGAAGGTCTCTCATTTCTAAAAATCTTCCCATTCCTTTGTGTCCAGATATTCCATGTAGCAGTGAAAACCACCTTTGTGAAGAAAGGATAACCAAAGTCCTTTTTAGCAGAAAGAGCCATCTCATATGTACTTTGGTTAGGTTGAGCAATCCAAGAAATGTCTAGGTAGCTCCAGACCCTTTGGCTGAAATTGCATGCAAAGAACAGGTGAGTACGATCCTCATGGGAAGCTCATAGGCAAAGAACACATGTGTCATCCTGTATGGTCCAATGTCTGCGCTGCATCATATCCCTGGTGTTCAAGCGGTCCATCAGAAGAAGCCAACCAAACACTTTGAGCTTAAGTGTACAAGCACACTTCCAAATCCATCGCAGAATGGGATCAACCACAAGGTGGGAGAAGCAAGACTCATAATATGTTTTTGATCTAAACTCCCCAGTTTTAGATGGCCACTTCCAGATGTCCCTGCTCTCTCATTCAAGCTGACCGAAGACATTAATTCCTGTAAATGAGTGAACTCAATATAAGCTTCCTGCGATAGAGGCAGATGAAAATGTTCGGAGGTCTCTGGCTGCTCCAAGAATTCTCTGACTATGACCGTGTCATCAATGACAAAAGAATAAAGCCTTGGGAACTAGTCACACAAACGGAGCATATCATTGCCCAACTGCCATCGATCGAGCCAGAAAATAACTGTGTTACCAGCATGCACTTGTGGGGTGGCCAACTTGTAGAACTTGTTGTATAGGCTCAAGATATCGCGCCACCAAAAGGAACCATAAGTTTGTGTCACCTGCGGTGGCGAACCTGCATAGTAAGTGTCCCAAATAAAAGTGACCCAGGGCACGTCCATCTTGTTAAAGAACTTGAAAAGATGCTTTAGCAGCAAGTCTTCATTTTGGAGTCCCAGATTAAGCACACCCAGACCACCAAACCTCTTAGGTCGACAGACCAGATCCCAAGACGCCAAAGATTGGCGAGGATTATCTGTGTTACCTCTCCATAGGCACCGGCACATGATCCTCTCAATTTGCTGTAGAATGCCCTTGGGAAGTGACAGTGAACACAGGAAATAGATTGGCATGGAACAAAGCACTGACTAAAGAAGTTGCAGGCGACTCCCTTGATTTAGCAGACACGATGAAGCAGATAGACGGCGTTCAATGCGGTCCACGAGGGGGAGAAAATCACATATCGTGGGTCTCGAAGTACCCATGGGTAACCCTAAGTAGGTGAAAGGCATAGAGCCAACAGCACAACCTAGCAAATTGGCAACCCGAGCACCTTCTTCCTCAGATAAATTAATTGGGATAAGAGAGGATTTACTGAAGTTGACACGTAAACCAGTTGAAGCCGCGAAAGTATTAAGCATTTCCTTGAAAGCAATGAGTTGATCATCAATCGCAGGCAGAACAACGAGTGTGTCATCCGCATATTGGACGATCGGGTAGTTATTGGAGCTAGTAGGGATTGGAAGAGACAGAATGTTCCTAGAACACATCTCATTGACCACAGACTGAAGAAGGTCCACAGCAATCATAAATAAAAGCGGGGATAGTGGATCACCTTGACGAACTCCTGTTCTGCAAAAAAAAGTGATTACCAGAAACCCCATTTAAAAGAACCGAAGAAGAACCCGTCGTCAAGATACTGTTAATCCAGCCAGTCCAACGAGCATCAAAACCATTATATTGCAAAATTCTAAGGATGACTTCATGCTCAAGTGTATCAAAAGCCTTTGTAAAGTCAAGCTTGAGGAGAAAAATGGGCCTCTTGGATGCTTTACATTGATGAATGTATTCGAAGCACCAGGCAAGACAGTCCTGGATAGAACGACAACGAAGAAAAACGTATTGGTTCCGGTGTATACATTTGAGTATCACTTTTTGGAGTCGATTAGCCAGCAGTTTGGTCAAAAACTTCAAACAAGTGTTCGTCAAGGAAATAGGCCGAAAATCTCCAACCACTTTCGGGCTGAGCTTCTTGGGGACGAGAGTGATTAAGGAAGTGTTAAGACATTCCAAGTTGCATGTTCCCTCATGAAACTCCTTGACAAGTTGCATGAAATCCTCCTTGAGGATAGACCAGCACTTTTTTAGGAAAAGACTTGTAAAGCCATCAGGACCCGGCGCACGATCAGATGGCATGTTCTTAATTACATCCTCAATCTCAGAATCCCCAAATGGCAAAGATAAATCCTCCAGGCCTTCAACTCTCTTAACTAGAGAGTTCAGATCAAAACCCATTTGGATACCTTTTGCATGGCCCATTCGTTGGTTGAAATCAGACCAGAACATGCCCGCCAACAAATGATGATCTGAGATCACCTCACCATCTGAGTTCTTTATTGAGGAAATTGTATTCCTACGGTACCTTTCAGTAGCCATTGCATGAAAAAACTTTGAATTTTCCTGTCCCACCTTAATGGTTCTAATTGTACATCGCTGCCTCCAATAAACATACTGCCAGTGCAAGATGTCCTCCAAATGCAACTTAACAATGCGCCTAAAATTGAATTCCGGCCAACTCAACGGTCGGATCTCCTCCAGCTCATCAAAGAAAAGTATGACTTTGTTGCAGTCCAAAATGAGCTCCTTAATTGTGGAGAGCTTTAGGTGCCATTTCTTCAGGGCATACCTGAGAAATTTGAACTTGGAGGAAATAGTTAAAGCAGTTGTGGATTTGTGCATCGGCTTGCCCCAAACCTGAGCTACACACTCATGAAAGCCAGGTAAGTCAACCCAATAATTCTCGAAACGGAAAACTTTAGCTTTAGGGTGGACGTGGCAATCGTAACCACACAAGGAACATGGTCTGAGGCCGAACGAGCCAGAGACAAAACAAGGGTATTTGGATGGTCTGAAGTCCACGCAACAGAAGTAAAAAACCAATCAATTTGCTTGAGAAGCAGCTGAGATTGCATATTAGACCAAGTGAATTTCCTTCCTTTAATTGGTAGTTCAACCAGGCCCAGATGAACTATGATCTCATTAAACAGAAAGATATCATTGATATTACCCCCGGTAGATTACGATTTTCAATCGATCTCATAAAGTTAAAATCACCCAACAGAAGCCAATTATCATAAGGATTAATGTCGAGACTGTAAAACCAGTGCACGAACTCATCGCGGGCTGGACCTCGACATGGACCGTAAACAGAGACAAGTGTCCAAACTTCAGAAGTATGCTTAGAGTTGAATTCGATGGTGATACCATAAGGTTTAGCCTCAATTAACTTGCCCTCAAAAAAAGCTGAATTCCAAACGAAAACCATACCAGCTGATGCACCCACCGAAGGAACATAAGAAAAATTATCAAAACGTCGTGGGCAGAATTTCCTAATGAATCTATGATCAATATGCATACACTTCGTTTCTTGGAGACAGATGACAGAACAACCACATTCATCAATCTTCTGCTTAACCGAAAGTTGCCGTGCTTCGGAATTAAGACCACGTACGTTCCAACAAAGAACCTTCCCATCCTTAAACCCAGTCTGATTCATTACAAACCGCACGACGATTCAGCAAAAGTAGATCACGCAATAACCTACAGAGCCCAGCTAAGCATAGCCAAAATACAGAGTTCTCGATAGTAAAAAAATAAAGATAAATGACGTTTAATACGGCACGCCATGAGCCAGCAAACTGCCATATGCAATCAATCACCAGAACTCTTAGAACTGGTAGATGTAGCAGGATTAGCCACAAGCTTATCCGCAGTGATCTTCCCTGGATCGATGCGCAAACGAGCCCCAATCCGCTGTAATTCAGCAATGGTAGTTGGAGGTGGTGATGTCGATGATTCTTCAGGCTTGGTTGATTTGGTCTTGCGCTTCTTCATAATGTGTGGAGAGTTGCTTGGTCCTTTGGCCCTGCTAGATGAACTGCCTGGAATGTTACGGAATCCCTCGCGTAACGCACTGAGACGTGCACTGCGACAAACCTGAGAGTCCACCAGAACTGACGATTTCTGCTTTCTGTCACGTTTCAGAGTTACCTTGGGGGCAGCATGAACTCAAAAGATTCAGATATAGGATCAGAGAGGTCATCAAAACAGAGATCCCTTGCAACCGGCCTTCTAACTGGAGAGATAAGATGATCGCTGTCGCTGACGGCATCAGACACATTCTGGGCAGCACTGCTGTGAACAGAGTCCTTGAAGCAGATGTTCCAAGTGCTACTAGAAAGCAAGAGAGACCCAAAAGAAAACTTGAAACTGAACTTTGGGATGTCAGCAAAACATAAGGATGGCATCATGTGCTCAAAAGATCTCTGCCACTGCATGTCAGGCGGTAGCACAGGGCCGAAGACAGTAAAAACCTGTCCAATTTGCAGAGGAGGTAGCTGATTGCGCAAAGGAGGATGGAAGATCACATCATTCGCAGCTTCAGGTTCATTGCTGACAGAATCATTCGAAACCTGCAGGATGATAGACTCCTGGGACTGAATCTCTTCAATCACATCCTGTTGGGCTGCAGCATTCACATGCTGGAGATCCTCCTGGGGTTGCACATCTGCAGGCGGTGGGATGTCGTTCCACCCTAGCTCAGGGTACTCCGGTAAGACCCAATTATGATTATCAAACTGCAAGTTTCCAGGCAGGGGGTGGGGGTTGCCATCGAGAGGCATGGGATCCTCATCAGCAGGCAGGATATCAACAAAATCTGCAGATAGAATATATACGGGAACAGTCCAGGAGATTCTAGCCCCACCAAAGTCCAAAAATTAACGATAGACTACATATCTGGGCACCAGCGAAGGAGCCGGGAAAGACGCATATACCAAAGTTCGGACTCTCATCAGATCATCTTGGTGCCAATGGTGAAAACGGCCAAAAGAACTTACTGCATCAGCAATGAACTGTGTGCGTCGGTAATCCAAAGGAATCCCTAACCTCATAAGCCAGCCCCGACGAAAACCCAGAGATGCTCTGTAGTTCAGACCCTCATCATGCGGCACAAATCTAACAAATCTATCGCTGTCCACATCAAAGGGAGGGTGATCAACAAGAGCTTGCCTAGCCACTGCACTACGAAAGCGGAAGATACCAACACCCTAAATCCATGGCTGAGCTTCTAAGATTGGACGCCCAAGGTTGTTAACGACAAAATCACTGACCATATTTCTGAAGAGAAGCTCCTCCTCCGGCAATGGTGCATGCTCAACGATGGCAATTGCAAACGCCTCGTGCTGACGATCTGGAGTGACCGTCGGCGAGAAGAAGGTGCGGGGAACACGATTCGGGCCGCCCCCAATCACTTCAAAGCCTGGAGGGACAAACTCCATAGGACCAAGCAGGAAGTTTGCCATTGAATGCTGCGGGGCAGAAGCAGAGGCGAAGCTAAACTCTGTAGCATCGTTGCAAGGAGAAGCTGCCGGAGGAGGTAAGGTGGTCGGCGGAGATGGGGTTTTGGGCGGCGGCTCAGCAGGCAATGGAGGAGGGGACGGGGTGGCAGACTTGACGGGACTGGGCAATGACCCCGTATTATCGATGCAGGTAGAAACCGAGGCGTCGGGTGACGATTTTCCAGCAGACCGACCCAGATAACCAGCGCTGACCCGCGGGACCCACTTGTACGTTCGAGAGGGGGTAGAACTGAACAACCTATTGCCCGGTGACCCAACCGAAAACACCTGCGGCACCTAACTCGATTGGTACACGAGTTTGTTAAATGAGCCATAGATAAACAATTCTGACACTTCCAGACTTTAAACACCATATCATCAACCAGATCATTAAATCGCCCCAAATCAGCAGGGGAGTCCGGAACAATATTGTCGTGGCAAAGATCATCACGTGCAATGACAGGAGACGAAACAAGATCCTCATACAGCAAAGAAGATTGGGCCTAGCACATCGTGGATTGGCTTGTGGTAACTGCGTGGGGCTGCATTTGCAGGCCCACCAGAGCCCAAATCAACATTGTCCCCATGCACATGCAGATCGACGTCCGGACCAGATGGGGAAACCTCCGAAGATCCAGCCGAAGAAATAGCATGAAAGTTTACCGTTCCAAAAACTATGGGTGGCGACGCCACCGTCCACTGAAGTTTGGTCGCCGGCGGCGAGGTTAAAATGATCTTCTCATGATCACTAAAGGAATAACCATCTTCAATCACCGTCTGGATACACTCCTCCTTAGCTGGATACCTATAACCCTTACAAACATCGTATTGTTGGAATGTGGCGAAAGAAAGTTTCTTCCGTGAAGAAGATCCAGAACGCAAAGAGGACTTCATTGGAGGCTTATGCATGGCAATCATGCCCAGCGCGGCACGCCTCTTAGAAGGACTTATTAAAATCCATTCCCCATCACATTCTTTCTTCCAAACAAGAAATTCACGTTTCCAATTAGGACCACCATTTCCCCACAGATGGAAATGGCATTTGAATTGCGGGCAAACAAACGAACGCAATTGAAGAATTAAAAGCCCAACCTTCTTGCAGGAGACAATGAATGAAAATACCTTGTCTTTAATGAGCTGAATGGACAATTCAATAGTAGATCCACCAATCGCTGACTCCAAAGCTGCAACAATTTGAGGAAATAGATGCATTTTTATCATGGCAACAAGATATAGCAAGCATATCATCATGAGTTTTAGTCAAGCAATTTCTACATGATATGCAAGGACTATAAACACAAGCATGTGAAACATGTAGGGTGCTCGAAGTGTTAAAGTCCAAAGAAGATGCATTGCAATAAGATAGTGATGAAGGATCATCCATAATAAGCATACTATCATCATTCCAATGACCAACACTACTCACCATATCATTACCTTGTGGCAAAACACATGTAGGTGAAGTAGAAGAAGTTGAGAAGACAACACGGCCAGAGGTGGAGGGAGAACAATCACTCCCACAATTCTTGGACACACCATATTTATCTTGAAGCTTTCTCCACAACTCATGAGCATCCCGGACATGAGTTGAAATATAACTACATTGCTCAAAGCATCAAAAAGCACATTAGAAGCTTGAGCATTAAGATAAGAGTTTTTCTCATCTTCTAAAGATAATCTGTGTAGATCCTTTGGAGGAGAAAAATCCATATCTACAATTATCTCTAAATTTGGGTCCATGACCCTAAAGAGATTAAGCATGCGAATTACCCAAACATCAAAATTTGTGCCATCAAAACTAAGAGTGTCAGAGAATCCTAAACCCCTAGTCGACATCCTTACTCTCTAGGCGGTTAAGCCCTATAAAGAGAGACGAGGCTTTGATACCAATTGAAAGATCGTGGATGTCGCCTAGAGGGGGGGTGAATAGGCGCTTTAAAATAATTACGATTTGGGCTTGAACAAATGCGGAATAAACCTAGCGGTTAATTTGTCTAGCACAAAACCTACAACAACTAGGTTCACCTATGTGCACCAACAACTTATGCTAAGCAAGATAAAAAACTACGTGATAGCAAGACATATGACAAGAAGCAATATGGCTATCACAAAATAAAGTGCATAAGTAAAGGGCTCGGGTAAGAGATAACCGAGGCACGCGGACACGACGATGTATCCCGAAGTTCACACCCGTGTGGATGCTAATCTCCGTTTGGAGCGGTGTGGAGGCACAATGCTCCCCAAGAAACCACTAGGGCCACCGTAATCTCCTCATGCCCTTGCAAAATGCAACATGCCATGATTCCACTAACGGACCCTGGAGGGCGGTCACCGAACCCGTACAAATGGCAACCCTTGGGGGGCGGTCACCGAACCCATACAAATTGCTCGGGGCGATCTCCACAACCTAATTGGAGACCCTGATGCTTGCCCGGAGCTTTACACCACAATGATTGAGCTCCGAACACCGCCAAGGTTGGGGCTACCACCACAACTTAATTGGAGGCTCCCAACGACACCACGAAGCTTCACCGCAACGGAATATGGCTCCACGGTGACCTCAATCGTCTAGGGCGCCCGAGCACCCAAGAGGAACAAGCTCAAGGGTACCAAGCACCCAAGAGTAATAAGCTTCTCAACTTGTAACTTCCACGTATCACCGTGGAGAACTCAAACCAATGCACCAAATGCAATGGCAAGGACACACGGAGTGCCCAAGTCCTTCTCTCTCAAATCCCACCAAAGCAACTAATGCTAGGGAGGGAAACGAGAGGAAGAACAAGAAGGAGAACACCAAGAACTCCAAGATCTAGATCCAATGGGTTCCCCTCACATAGAGGAGAAAGAGATAGGTGGAAACGTGGATTTGGATATCCTCTCTCTCTTTTCCCCCCAAAACTAGCAAGAATCCATGGAGGGATTGAGAGATAGCAAGCTCGAAGAAGGTCAACAATGGGGGAAGAACATGAGCTCAAAGGATTAGGTTCGTTGGGGAAGAAGACCCCCCTTTATAAGGGAAAAAAATCCAACCGTTATGCTCACATCCCGCACCGAGCGGTACTACCGCTCCAAGGAGCGGTACTACTGCTAGGGCGGTAGTAGCCCTTTGAAACACAACAATGAGGAGGCAAAAAGGCCAGAAGAACTGTCAGAGCGGTAGTACCGCTTGACCTCACGGTACTAGCGCAAGGGTAGCGGTACTACTTCTAAGGGTAGTTGTACAACTGCTTGCGAGCGGTACTAAAAATTTACATCAGTGCCTACCACCGTTGGACTTATGACGAGTTTTTGGTCCGGAGCGGAAGTAAACCACGGAAGTAAAAAATTACATCCGCTCCAAGAGGTAGTACTGCTCCCATTTGCGGTAGTACTGCTGCAGCCCTTTTGAGGACACCAAAACTGACACAACTTTTGAAACGGACTCCAAATTCAAAAAAAAACAAGTTTGTTGGAAAGCTAACGACCTGGCCTAACACAAACTTGATAGAAATAACAATAAGAAGCAAATGAGAAAAGGCCCATAAGAAAATGGAGATAACCCTTCCTCGAAAGAGATCTGTAAAACCTCCAACACCGAAAACGCAATAGAAGAAGCATGTGAACTCCGTTTTCGATGAACTCTAGCTTGTAAAGAAGATGATCATAAGCTCCAAATCTCACAATAAGGAAACCAAACAAGAACCAAGAAATATGATGCAAGCATGCAATGGTTTGAGCTCTCTACGAATGATACGATCAAGCTACCCACTTGAGAGCCCCCCTTGATGGTACGTCAATCAATCCTATAACCCGGTCTCCAAACTACCACCATGAGACTAGTAAAATAGAGAACCTATCAAGGGCAAACATTTGCCTTGCACAAAGTCCACTTGAGCTAGATGTAGACGATCTTGACTTGCTCAAGTTGGACCACCTTTCTTGATTTCGTTGGCTCGGTGAAGACTAGTAGATTGCTCCCCCATACTCCACAATGGGTGAGACACTCTTCGGCACATCTTCACAAGTTCATTGTCACCACAATGAACGGCAAGCTTCAAGCACTTGTTCTCTTTGTGATGCATCACTTGAACTTGCACACCACAACCTTGATTTGATGTCATCCTCCATGGGTTGTATGTGATCTACCTCTTGACGCAAGCCCATGGAAGATAACCTAACCCCACATAGAACTCTCACAAATACCATGGGTTAGTACACAAAGCGTAATTGACAATGCTTACCATACTATGGGATAGCTTGATCCCTCTCGGTACATTTTCTATGCTTTGTGTGTTGATCAACTTGATTCACTCTTTGACTTAGTATTGATCAACCTTGAATCTTTCCAACTCTCTTCATTTGGATGATGTCTTGAAGGTAAACATGAATGATAACACACTCTTCTTCTTCAAGACATGCTTGCAATAAGCTCAACACTCACAAGACAAATCTTTGGATAATTCCTTAATAGCACCTTGGTCATCACAAACTCTCCTTGAAACCAACACATGGACTCCAAGAAAAGCCTATGGACAAACCCTTCAAATATAACTCAAGGCAACCATTAGTCCATAGAGATTGTGATCAATTACCAAGACCAAGCATGGGGGCACCGCATGTTCTTTCAGATGGCCTTCTCGTAGGGAGACAGGAGCGGATCCATAGTGGTGTATTGATGCAGACTAAGGCATAGCCTAGTGGTGGGAAGGGGCTGATGCCTTCCCACCCACCCAGGTTCAAGGCATGGTACTTGCAATTTGGGTTTGTTGCACCAATTATACTGTAGGGGGTTCCCTTACAGTCTTTCTATCAAAAAAATAGTGGTGTATTGATATGGTGAATATGTGGACTCGTGTGTGATACGTCTCCAACGTATCTATAATTTTTTATTGTTCCATGCTATTATTTATGATGTTTTGGATGTTTAATGGGCTTTGTCATACACTTTTATATTATTTTTGGGACTAACCTACTAACCCAAAGGCCTAGTCCAGATTGCTGTTTTTTGCCTGTTTCAGGGTTTTGCAGAAAAGGAATATCAAACGGAGTCCAAACGGAATGAAACCATCGGGAGAGATATTTTTGGAGAAAATCACGCACGGGAGACTTGAGAACCACGGAGTAGTGGCCACGTGGTGCCCACGAGGGTGGGGGCGCGCCCCCCCTAGGGCGCACCCCCTGCCTCATGGGTCCCACGTAAGGCCCTCGGTGCCCTCGTTCCTCCTATATAAGCCCACGTACCCTGAAACCATTAGAGTAACACAGAAAACCCTAGTTCCGCCGTTGTAACCTTCTGTTCCCGTGAGATCCCATCTTGGGGCCTGTTCCGGAGCTCCGCCGGAGGGGGGGATCTACCATGGAGTGCTTCTACATCATCATCGCCTCACCATGAGTTGTGAGTAGTTTACCACAGACCTTCGGGTCCATAGCTAGTATCTAGATGGCTTCTTCTCTCTCTTTGGATCTCAATACAAAGTTCTCCTCGGTCTTCGAGGAGATCTATTCGATGTAATCTCTTTTTGCGGTGTGTTTGTCGAGATCCGATGAATTGTGGGTTTATGATCAAGATTATCTATGAGAAATATTTGGTTCTTCTCTGAACTCTTTATGTATGATTATAATATCCTTGCAAGTCTCTTAGAATTATTGGTTTGGTTTGGCCTACTAGATCTATAGTTCTTTCAATGGGAGAAGTGATTGGCTTTGGGTTCAATCTTGCGGTGTCCTTTCCCAGTGACAGTAGGGGCAGCAAGGCACGTATTGTATTGTTGCCATCAAGGATAAAAAGATGGGGTTTATATCATATTGCTTGAGTTTATCCCTCTACATCATGTCATCTTGCTTAAGGTGTTACTCTGTTCTTATGAACTCAATACACTAGATGCATGCTGGATAGCGGTTGATGTGTGGAGTAATAGTAGTAGATGCAGAATCGTTTTGGTCTACTTGTCTCGGACGTGATGCCTATATATAATGATCATGCCTAGATAGTCTCATAATTATTCGCTTTTCTATCAATTGCTCGACAGTAATTTGTTTACCCGCCGTAGAATATCGCTATCATGAGAGAAGCCACTAGAGAACACTATGGCCCTCGGGTCTATTCTCAACATATCAATTTACATCTACTTTACTTTTTCCGCTTTTACTTTCTGTTCTTATAATCAAAAAATACCAAAAATATAAACTAGCATCTCTATCAGATCTCACTTTCGTAAGTGACCGTAAAGGGATTGACAACCCCTTATCGTGTTGGCTGCGAAGTTCTTATTTGTTTGTGCAGGTGTGAGGGACTCGCGCGTGGTCTCCTACTGGATTGATACCTTGGTTCTCAAAAACTGAGGGAAATACTTACGCTACTGTGCTGCATCTCCCTTTCCTCTTCAAGGGAATACAACGCAAGCTCGAGAAGTAGCAGTGTGCGCCACCTCAAAAGAGTTATCAGCAGTCATAGTATAGGATAGCCACTGAGTCAAAGCTGGCTTGCTGCAGTTAAACTCCACTACCCCTTTGTTGATACTGATGCATATGTAGCTAGTTCTGATGTAAGTCTTGATGAGTACATTTGTACTCATGTTTGCTTAATTTATGTTTTGCAGAGAGACTTCAGTCTCACTAGTTGTTCCGCGTGGACTTCGATGTTTAGCTTGTTACCTCAGCTACGATCTTGTACCCTTTGGAGGGTCTTGTAGATAGTTAGGATTCACAGCCTTTTTCATTTGTAGTTGTCTGTACCCAGACATGTTATGCTTCTGTTGCTTGTATGCTCTGTATGTTGGGTCATGAGACCCATGTTTGTAATATCTGGCTCCTCGGAGCCTAATGAATAAATACTTTGATTCATAGAGTTTTGTTGTGATGCCATGTTGTATTTGCACATATCGAGCATATTGTGTGTATGTTATTGAAATGCTTGGTATGTATGGGATCCGACATCTAGTTGTTTACCCTTGGTAGCCTATCTTATGGGGAAATGCCTCCTAGTGCTTCCACTGAGCCTTGGTAGCTTGCTGCTGCTCCGGAACCCATGGATTGACCGGCATGTGTCCTTCCTTGCTCATGTGTCTGTCCCCTATGGGGAAATGTCACGCGGTGTATACCATAGTCCTGTTAGCTTGCTACAGCCCGGCAACACTCGCTGCTGACCGACACGTGCATTGTTGGATCATGTATGCTTGTCCCTATAATTTAGCGCCACTTTTTGTTTATAACTAGCCATGTCATCCCGGGTTCTCTGTCATATAGATTCTAGCGACACTATCATATACGTGAGCCAAAATGCGCAAACGGTCCCGGGCCAGGTAAGGTGGCACCCGTGGGGATACCGTGCGTGAGGCCGCAAAGTGATATGATGTGTTACATGCAAGACCGGTGTGACTTAGGATCGGGGTCCCGACAGCGCGGCGCCTCGGTGCAGCGGTCGTCACGGGGTCATGGCTTGCGAGGACGGGGCATCAGGTCACATCGGCAGCTAGGCGGCTAGGGTTTGTCATGGAGAAAAGGAGGAACGAGAGTGCAACAGCGGGCTGCCTGTGAGATCTCGCTCGTGACATTGGGCTGGCCGGATGGGCCTATGGTAAATATGGTCTTGCACTCTTGCGTATGGGCTTTTTAAATTTGGTCTATATGGTCTATTCGGTCCTGAAGACAAGAGGACCTAATAGAGCGTAATTAGTTCGGTCTTCTATTTGTGCAGACCATATTCTATTCGGTCTTCTCTAGTTTGGTCTTTTCGGGTTCGGTTTCGGTCTTTTCGGGTTCGGTTTTCGGTCTTCGGTTTTTATGCCTAGGGTGAGCGGTGGTAGTCAATCCAGTTCCTCAACCATGAATGAATAGTTATGTCAGAATTATGGGCTTGGCCCATTTATATACTAGGGTACATATGCCCCCACCTCCATGGAGTCATTCAATCCAAGACCCTAATATTTTGCAGCTGACACCCTCGAGTTATCATTTTCTTACAAGCAAGACCCTAATATTTTGCATCAGACCGCTTTTGTAGCTTAGAGGGGTAGCTAATCAGGTCATGTGTTGCAGGGGATATGGTGATGTGTGATCGACTACATTATTGCGTCGAAAGACTGTCATGGACTAGGAGCATGATTGGTTTGCTGCCAATAATTGGCTACCCAAATGTTGGCATTGCCAAATATTGGCAAAATACCAAGACTTGCCAACTATTGGCAACTTTATGTGAGATAGGCAAGACAACTTGGTAACCAACCAAGTAGTAGCCAATATTTGGCACAACGCCAAACATTGGCATGCCAATTTTTGGCACCAAACCAATTATGCTCTAGGTACATGAGTAGTCCAAACAAGTTAGATGTGATTACCCTTTTTTGGCCATGGGAACATATCTGGTGATACGGCTCAGTAAATGTTTTCATGCTCCAAGTCACTTTGGTGCATTCTCGATATGTACTGTAGGAGCTTACATCATCAAGTCATATAGGAACTAAAACAAAATAACACTTGTCTGCAACAAAGAGAAAAGTGCTCACCATGTGTGTACGTGCAATCTCGTACTATGGGTTCCTAGAGTCCAAAAGACGCGCTATGTAGTCGGGCTCACGTTGCGCTGGATCCATGATAGAGAAATTGAGCTTCAAGATAAAGCAAGCAAGTGGAAACAAGTCAGCATCATGCATAGTAGTTACATGGTCAGGTTGCAGTGAAAAATATTATCCGTTTTTGTAACTCACACAGAGATATGATGAAAGCAGACGCCTCCATGCAGGCATGTTCACACTAACCAGCATGATCATATCCTTCTCGTTGAAACAACGAACCAGTGTTTCCATGGTTAGCAACTTGAACTCAATTGCGCAGTGGAGCAACTCCCTGATCATCTCACCAGTCAGTTGTATCATCCAGTCACTCTCGGCCATGGCAGCATCAGTCGCTCTAGCTCCTTGATATGTCTCCAACGTATCTATAATTTTTTATTGTTCCATGCTATTATATTATCCTTCTAGGACGTCTTATGGGCTTTTATATACACTTTTATATGATTTTTGGGACTAACCTATTAACCCAGAGCCCAGTGCCAGTTTTTGTTTTTCTCCTGTTTTAGGGTTTTACAGAAAAGGAATATCAAACGGAGTCCAATTGACATGCCAATTTTTTATGGTTTTTTCTGGACCAAAAGAAGCCTCCGAAGTAAAAGAGTTGGGCCACGAGAGCCACGAGCTGCCCACGAGGGTGGGGTGATGGCTTCTCGCCCCTCGTTGGTTACCCCAAGTGGAAGGTTGAGATGTAGCGTAGCAGCAAATTTCCCTTGGCAAAGATACCAAGGATCGAATCCCGTGAGACTCCGAGGGTCGACAAGTAGGTGTCAACGGCGCCAGAAACTTAGCGGTTGACAGGACCTGCACACAGATACAAATAACTTTGCTCCCAACGAGTTCAGAGAGGTTGTCAATCCCTCCGGCCTTGCTGTTTACAAAGGATCAAACACAAGAGATAATAATGATAGCTATGACTGCAACTAGGAAATAAAGACAGGAAGTAAATGGAAGGTGTGATCAGTGATGGTAATATGGACCGGGGTCCCACGATGTTCACTAGTGATGTCTCTCTCCCAAAAGACGATAAAACAGCTAAGCGAGGTAAACAAATTACAGCTAGGCAATTGACAGGATTATGTGCGCAAACCAATGCTAACTATGCTGCAAAGAAAGGTAGAGGCGCAAAAGCATGGGCGGTACGCCAAGGCAAGTAGACCGAAATCCATCTGCATCTACTACTAATCATCCACCTTGAGATATCTATCCAGAACATCTCGCTGGTATTAAGTTGCGAATCCCACCCAAAGTGTAAACTCAAAGCAACAGACAACTGCATTAAAAAAACTTTGCGTAAAATAAACAATCCTTGCACCCGCAAGTACAAGCACCATTGTTTTCCCCCTTGTGGCAACAGCACATCCCCTAGACTCATGTTTCTGTCACTCAAGCTAGTCATCAGGGGGCATGAACCCACAATCAAGCATAACGCTCCCTCTTGGAGTTACTACCTACTACTCGGCCAAAGCAATAAACAGCAACGGAGAACATGCTAGAATTACTCAAGAACATAAATATAAAAGAGGTGAATCAAATATATTACTCAAACACAATCTGAACATAATCTCATAATCCATCAGATCCCAGCAAACTCAGCATAGCAACAGCAGAAATATTACATATGTGCCTCGATCATGTAGGGCAGCTCACGAGGTCTAAACCATGAAGAACAAAGAGGGGAGGAGAACATCACATAGCTACTGGTCATGGACCCATGGTCCAAGGGGGACTACTCACGACTCATCCGGGAAGCGTCCATGGTGGTGGAGAAGCTCCCGGTGGTGGTTCTCCCCTCCGGCAGGGTGCCGGGAAGAGTTCTCCTAATGCTCCCGGTCTTGGAAGCGCTGCGGCGGCGGAACAGAGGCGAGATCGCGAAAAAGGATTCCGTCCTCGAGGGTTTCGGGACAAGACGAATATATATGCGAAGGGGGGTCACCAGAGGCGGAGCCGGGGCCCCAGGCCCCCCCCTGGCGCGGCCAGGGGTGGGGCCGCGCCAGGTGGCCGCCTGGGCCACCCCTGGCTCCCCTCTGGCCCCGCTTTGGTTTTTCTCGAAGCTTCATGTACGCTGATTTTTCCTGTATTTTTCCCGGAATTTTTGGAGCACTTTTAATATGGGGGAAACCTGAAATAGAAAAATACCAGAAAACAGGAACTGGCACTGTGGTGCACTGAGTTAATAGGTTAGTCCAAATATGATCAAAAGTGTATGGAAGTGCATAAATATCATAGCAATATCACACAAAAGAGGCATGGAGCAAGCAAAAATTATAGATACGTTTTGGACGTATCAACATCCCCAAGCTTAATTCCTGCTCGTCCTCGAGTAGGTAAATGATAACAAGCATAATTTCTGTGGTGACATGCTACCAACCATATAAGAACTTTTTAAGTAAAGCAATCAAGGCATGTAATTCAATTCAAGTCATAACAAGCAAGAGTCTATATTAGCATTGTAACAAGTAACATAAGAACATAAAGGTGCAAGAGCTCTCGCTGTCCGTGACTCGAATGTCTCCAAATGGTGTTTGCGTGCAAGAAAGGGGATAGGAATATACGAGAGAGTAAAACATAGTTTTTGTATTGTTGAGAACTTAATCTACTAAAGTTTCACACTTGGTCTTCTTTGGAATCTTATCTTGACTCATCCCCAGACCAACAGCCAGGTACAAGTCAAAATGATCCACTCGCTTTCGATATTTTGAGCACTCATGCAATGGATGAGCGTAAGCAAGAAAGTCGACACTTAGGATGGCAAAAAGAGAAAAATGATGAAGGGGGGAGACAAAAAAGGTGTGAAAGGCTCACATCAATGAGGACAATCATAGGCGAGAGAAAGCCAAATGATAGATATGATGTGAGGAGTAGGGATTGCCATGCAACGGATGCACGTATGAGCTAAGGTAAGCTCTCCAATGGAACTAGTGGGGGTGCATCCAACTTGCTTGCTCAAGAAGACCTAGAGCTCTTTTGAGGAGGCTCATCATTGGAATATACAAGCCAAGTTCTATAGTGTGAAGGTCCCCACATAGCTATATGCATAAATGATAATCTCTATGGAGTACAAGGTATAAGATGGAGTACGAGTGTGGATCTCTCAAAAGGAATAGTAGTGTGCTACCTTCTCTCTTTTTATTTCTTTTTCTCTTTTTTTTCTATTTTTTTTTTATTTTTTTGTGGCCTCAATGGCTCTTTCTATTTAACTCTCATTTGTTCTCTTTGGGATCTTTTGATTTTGTCCTCTTTGGGATCTTTTCCTCACTTTAGGGGCAACACTCTACAAATTACAAAGAGTATAGAAGATCTTTCACACTTTACAAAAGTACTCAACATAAAGAAAATGAAACTATCATGATGTATGCAAATGTATGCCTCTGCCGGTGTAGAAGGATATGCAATGATACTAGCGCGTCATGTAGCAATGATTAGGGCAAGGCCCAACTAGCATGCGGCTCATCGATCAAGCAAAAAGCATGTATGACATGAAGATCAAGTCATGAGAAGATGGATGTTGCATGGCAATGTATCTCGGAAAGGCTATGGAAATGCCTTGATAGGTAGGTATGGTGGTTGTTTTGAGGAAGGATATAATGAGGCTTATGATGACAGAGCGTATCGTGCCAAGGATTTGGATGCACCGGCGAAGTATGCGCCAACTCTCGAGGTGAGAAAGGGCAATGCACGGTACCGAAGAGGCTAGAAAAATATGGCTAGGTGGAAGTGTCAACCTTCGAATACTCACATTAGTCCGAAGAACTCATGCACTTATTATCGGTAACTCTCAATCTAATTAGGAGGTTCACAAAGAGACAAGTACCCCGAGGAGGAGTGTATCGGGGTTTGGTTATCCTTGCGCATCCTCGGCTCATGGTACGTGAGTGTACTCTAATATTCGATCCCTCCAAAGATTAGTGATCCATTTAGTAGCTAAAGTTCTCAACTATTTGTAGGTTTTCGAAAATAAACACGGATTGCCCAAAATACGACATCTATCACTAATAGGCTAAAGCTCTTGACACCAAAAGTTCAGACATTACTCATGGCAATACCTCAAAACTATTGCAAGTTACTACTAAAATTAAATAGCAACCTCAATTACCTACTTTAAGTTAAGACACACAACTCAGTGCAACAGGCAAACTCTCTTAACAAGATAAACATGAAAACTCAAGAGAGTTCAGCAACCAACTATACAAAAGCTCTTTAAAAAGAAAAGCATGAAAACTAAGAGCTAAACATGGCAGCAGCTATGGAAAGACAAAGAACATACACAGCAAAGATAAGCATGAAAATCCTATGTTGTGTTCTAGGTTGAATTGGAGCGTGTTTCTCTCCCACACAAAGAAAGCTGGGTTCTAACTTGTTATGAACAGCAAGCAAAGCTAAAGAAAACTTAAAAAGGAAACTAAGAGCAAGACGCTCCAAGCATAGCACATAACGCATGAAGTGATTAAAATATAGTGGAACGAAAGACGAACTGATAATTGTTGATGGAGAAGGGGATGCATGGGGGCATCCCCAAGCTTAGACGCTTGAGTCTTCTTGAATATTTCTTAGGGGTGCACGGGGGCATCCCCAAGCTTGAGCGTTTGACCCTCCTGAGTCTTCTTTTATCATCTTCCCTCGCACACTTGAAAACTCCCTTCATACATAACTCATCATAATCTGATTAGCGAGGTTAGTACCCACAATAAAATAATTTTTCCCTACTGGAAATAAAGATAATCTTGAAGAGCTACTGTTTCTCAAGATTGCCAAAAGGTTTTTGCAAAGAAAAAGCAAGCTCAAGGTTTGCAAAACGAAGAAAAGACAAAACAGGACAGAATCTATGAAAAACATACCAGCAGGTAGTAAATAATTTTTTCGGGGCACTTCTGCAACTCAAATCAAAAAAATCAGAACAGACGCTCGAAAGCCAATTGTATAGAGCACGCTGTCAAAACAATTCAGATCTAAAAGATGATCTGGTGATTTTATTCGAATTTTTCTGTCCAAGGACAGAATCTGTTTTCTGGGCAGCACGTCACAACTTTTGAACTTTCTTGCAATCGGAGGCTAAACTTGGCACAAAGCTGAAAAGAAAAGATACAATGATGATGCTACTGTGGTAACAAACATCAAGACACAACAAAAGCAAAAAATAAAACCTAATTCGTTGTGGGCTGCCTCCCAAAAGCGCTTTCTTTTATGCCTTTAAGCCAGGCATGATGCAAAAAGATCAAGTTGTATCAATTGAACCATCATCAAGATCATCAAAAAGCTCTTCAATAGTACAACTAGTCTTAAGAGGACTTTCAAATAAAGGCCTAATAAAGATACTTCTAGGGAGAAAACCAAAAGGTGGAAAGTCAATGGGAGATTCATTTATAAATTTATCAAAGAGAGGTATTTCTTCCAAAGTCTTCACAGTTTCAACCCCTTTGGCAATAGATGGATTACTTTTGGAATGAGGAGCCTTTGGAACGTAAACGAACTTAGGTTCCTTCTTTGCCGGAGTTTCTACCTTTTTGGCTTTGATTGAGGAGAAAGTAGTTCCTAAAGTGTCAAAGATTTCCTCAATCTTGTCTATCCTAGAAGAATCCAAGTCATGGGATTTGATGGTCTCCAAAGTTTTGAGAATTTTATGCATGGAGCTATCAAGCCTATTCAAATTCCCTTGGATCTTACGGTCCAACTCATTTATCTTATTAATGCTTGGCATCTCTAGCTCAATCTTTTCAAGTTTTTTCATAATGTGAGCTAGGGTAATGTCCTCTTGAATGCTAACAACAGGGGGATTTCCAACAAGATTTTCCATAATACTAAGAGATTCCCAAACTGGGGCTTCTAGGAAATTTCCATTGATAGCATAATTTAGAATAAACCTATTCCAAGAAGTAATTCCAACATAAAAATTTCTAAGCAGGATAGTAGTAGATTGCTTCTTGGTGGCTCTTTTTTTAGAATCATTAATTCTATACCAAGCATCTTTTAGACTTTCACCACCTCTTTGTTTAAAGGTGAGCACTTCTGCCTTACCAAAGGCAAAAGGACCAGACATAATGCCAACTAAAAGCAAGATAACTATTTTTGTGTTTTTTGGTAAGGGACACTAAAGCAAAAACTGAAGGTAAACTAACAAGACTAAAAAGCAAAGATAAAAGATAGCGTGCAACTCCCCTATCTTGAAGAGTGGAGTCCCCGGCAATGGCGCCAGAAACTTTGCTTGATGGCTTCTCGCCCCTCGTTGGTTACCCCAAGTGGAAGGTTGAGATGTAGCGTAGCAGCAAATTTCCCTTGGCAAAGATACCAACGATCGAATCCCGTGAGACTCCGAGGGTCGACAAGTAGGTGTCAACGGCGCCAGAAACTTAGCAATTGAAAGGACCTGCACACAGATACAAATAACTTTGTTCCCAACGAGTTCAGAGAGGTTGTCAATCCCTCCGGCCTTGTTGTTTACAAAGGATCAAACACAAGAGATAATAATGATAGCTATGACTGCAACTAGGAAATAAAGACAGGAAGTAAATGGAAGGTGTGATCAGTGATGGTAATATGGACCGGGGTCCCACGATGTTCACTAGTGATGTCTCTCTCCCAAAAGACGATAAAACAGCTAAGCGAGGTAAACAAATTACAGCTAGGCAATTGACAGGATTATGTGCGCAAACCAATGCTAACTATGCTGCAAAGAAAGGTAGAGGCTCAAAAGCATGGGCGGTACGCCAAGGCAAGTAGACCGAAATCCATCTGCATCTACTACTAATCATCCACCTTGAGATATCTATCCAGAACATCTCGCTGGTATTAAGTTGCGAATCCCACCCAAAGTGTAAACTCAAAACAACAGACAACTGCATTAAAAGAACTTTGCGTAAAGTAAAAAATCCTTGCACCCGCAAGTACAAGCACCGTTGTTTTCACCCTTGTGGCAACAGCACATCCCCTAGACTCATGTTTCTGTCACTCAAGCTAGTCATCAGGGGGCATGAACCCACAATCAAGCATAATGCTCCCTCTTGGAGTTACTACCTACTACTCGGCCAAAGCAATAAACAGCAACGGAGAACATGCTAGAATTACTCAAGTAAATAAATATAAAAGAGGTGAATCAAATATATTACTCAAACACAATCTGAACATAATCTCATAATCCATCAGATCCCAGCAAACTCAGCATAGCAACAGCAGAAATATTACATATGTGCCTCGATCATGTAAGGCAGCTCACGAGGTCTAAACCATGAAGAACAAAGAGGGGAGGAGAACATCACATAGCTACTGGTCATGGACCCATGGTCCAAGCGGGACTACTCACGACTCATCTTGGAAGCGTCCATGGTGGTGGAGAAGCTCCCGGTGGTGGTTCTCCCCTCCGGCAGGGTGCCGGAAAGAGTTCTCCTGATGCTCCCGATCTTGGAAGCGCTGCGGCGGCGGAACAGAGGCGAGATCGCGAAAAAGGGTTCCGTCCTCGAGGGTTTCGGGACAAGACGAATATATATGCGAAGGGGGGTCACCAGAGGCGGAGCCGGGGTCCCAGGCGCCCCACTGGCGTGGCCAGGGGTGGGGCCGCGCCAGGTGGCCGCCTGGGCCACCCCTGGCTCCCCTCTGGCCCCGCTTTGGTTTTTCTCGAAGCTTCCTGTACGCTGATTTTTCCTGTATTTTTCCCGGAATTTTTGGAGCACTTTTAATATGGGGGAAACCTGAAATAGAAAAACAGCAGAAAACAGGAACTGGCACTGTGGTGCACCGAGTTAATAGGTTAGTCCAAATATGATCAAAAGTGTATGGAAGTGCATAAATATCATAGCAATATCACACAAAAGAGGCATGGAGCAAGCAGAAATTATAGATACGTTTTGGACGTATCAGGGGGCACGCCCTCCTATCTCGTGGACAGCCCAGAAGCCCCCCTGACGTGGGACCTACGCCAAAAATTCCTGTAAATACTGAAACCTTCGGAAATTAACCTAGATCGGGAGTTCCGCCGTCGAAAGCCTCCGTAGCCACCGAAAACCAATCTAGACCCTGTTCCGGCACCCTGCCGGAGGGGGGAACCCTCACCGGTGGCCATTTTCATCATCCCGGCACTTTCCATGACGAAGAGGGAGTAGTCCACCCTCGGGGCTGAGGGTATGTATCAGTAGCTATGTGTTTGATCTCTCTCTCTCTCTCTCTCTCGTGTTCTTGAGATGGCACGATCTTGATGTATCGCGAGCTTTCCTATTATAGTTGGATCTTATGATGCTTCTCCCCCTCTACTCTCTTGTAATGGATTGAGTTTTCCCTTTGAAGTTATCTTATCGGACTAAGTCTTTAAGGATTTGAGAACACTTGATGTATGTCTTGCACGTTCTTATCTATGGTGACAATGGGATATCATGTGATCTACTTGATGTATGTTTTGGTGATCGACTTGCGGGTTCCGTGACCTTGGGAATCTATGCATAGGGGTTCGCACACGTTTTCGTCTTGACTTTCCGGTAGAAACTTTGGGGCACTCTTTGAAGTTCTATGTGTTGGTTGAATAGATGTTTCTGAGATTGTGTGATGCATATCGTATAATCATGCCCACGGATACTTGAGGTGACAATGGAGTATCTAGGTGACATTAGGGTTTTGATTGATTTGTGTCTTAAGGTGCTATTCTAGTATGAACTCTATGATAGATTGAAAGTTACTACGGACTCTTGAATAGATCGATCAGAAAGAATAACTTTGAGGTGGTTTTGTACCCTACCATAATCTCTACGCTTGTTCTCCGCTATTAGTTACTTTGGAGTGACTCTTTGTTGCACGTGGAGGGCTAGTAATATGATCCAATTATGTTATCCTTGTTGAGAGAACTTGCACTAGTGAAAGTATGAACCCTAGGCCTTGTTTAATATCATTGCAACACCGTTTATGCTCACTTTTACCACTTGCTACCTTGCTGTTTTTATATTTTCTTATTAAAAAAACCTATATCTACCATCCATATTGCACTTGTATCACCATCTCTTCGCCGAACTAGTGCACCTATACAATTTACCATTGTATTGGGTGTGTTGGGGACACAAGAGATTCTTTGTTATTTGGTTGCAGGGTTGCTTGAGAGAGACCATCTTCATCCTACGCCTCCCACGGATTGATAAACCTTAGGTCATCCACTTGAGAGAAATTTGCTACTGTCCTACAAACCTCTGTACTTGGAGGCCCAACAACGTCTACAAGAAGAAGGTTGTGTAGTAGACATCAAGCTCTTTTCTGGCGCCGTTGCCGGGGAGGTTAGTGCTTGAAGGTATATCTTTAGATCTTGCAATCGAATCTTTTAGTTTCTTGTTTTATCACTAGTTTCGTTTATAAAAGAAAACTACAAAAAATGGAATTAAGGTTACCTCATATGCTTCATCTTTTTAATATCTTTCGTGAAAATGATGGAAAGGAAAAGTGTGCTCAAGTACTAGAAGAAGAATTACATAGAATGCTTGGCACTAATGACTTGAATGATGAGCATGCTTGCAATGTTGTTAGTGTGAATCCTTTGAATATCCATGGTACAAATGATGATTGCACTAGTCATGATGAAAATATCTCATATAAGCATGTTGATCTTTGTCGAGTGTATAGAGTTTGCAAGTACATACCAAAGAGGGAAGATAGATTTTGCAAGAGGCATAAGTATTTAGAAACTAAATGGTTGCTACAGATGCTAGATGATTGTGCTGAAACTTTAAAATATCTTAGCCGTACTTGTGAACTTTGCAATGAACGTGGTCATTTCATTACCCAATGTGAATTGTTTCATGGTCGAATCGTGTCCAAAAATTGTGATGACATGATTTCCCTTGCACATCATATTGAACTTATCTTGCTTTTGGGTTATGAAGAAAATAAATGTAGAACTAAGTTTTTTCCAGGATTTGCCATTGATAAACTTCTTGATTTTGATATAGAGGAAATATATATGTATTGTGTAGTGAATTGCATTTAAAATCCTTATATTGCCAATTACCTTAAGTCAAGAAAACAAATAGGAGATGAAGAGAATACTAATGAAGGGAAGAGATTTCCCAATATCCTCCTATTATTTCTTATTATGAATCAGGTAACGAGGAGGAGCCTCCTATTCTACCAATCTCAGTAGCAAGGAGCTCCAAAAAGAAGATTAAACCCACACATAATGAGAAGAAGAAAAAGAAAAGACGAAGAAGAAGGTAAAGAGGTATCTCTCCCAAATGATTTTGCACCTATTACTCATTATGATGATGATAATTGCTATACTATCGATACTATCCATACTATTAACGATGAGAGTGATTATGTGTCGGCGGGAACGACACCTATGGGATCACAAGAATCCCTACTACGGTTAGCGGGGCGCGGGGTTGAGAGAAGAGCGGATCAAACAGATAGCACACGGTTCGTTTATCCAGGTTCGGGCCGCGAGGATGCGTAAAACCCTACTCCTGCTTTGGTGGATTGTATATCTGTGTTCTTCAGCTAGCTATGGAGCGTGAGGAGCTCCAAAAAGCCGAATCCTCCTCCTGGTCGCCTCAGGCCTCCTTTTATAGAAAAAGGGGTTGCCACAGTGGCACACAGGAGGTGGAAAGGGTACAGTGATGCGAGTTTATCCCTCGCATTGATTGACAAGGCGCATTTAATGCGTCTTGCTTAGGTGTCCTTGCTTTATCGGGGATAGGGAGAGATATGTCTCGTCCGTCGCCGCTCCTTCTTGTGTCGACACGCGCCCTGGCCAGCGATGCCTGAGATGCCATGTAGGTACGCAGGCAGCTGAGGTGGCGCAATGGTGGGTCTTCACGAAGATCTGCATGCCGCCACGCAGGTGCCTGCCCAGCTGGTTGGGTCGGCAGCTGCATAAGGCAGTGGAAGTTTAATCGGTGTGGGCCTGATGGTGGCCCTGTGGATGTCCTTGGCAAGGGCCTTGCCGGGGCCCCGGCAAGGGTCTTGCCGCGGCGCCTGCTACCATCCCCGGCAAGGTGCTTGCCGGAGGTCTTGTGGTCTTCCTTGGCTAGGATCCTGCCAAGGGTCGTTGTCTTCTTAGTGCGTAGCTGATCTTGAATGTATTCACAAAGATCCGCATGCCACTACGGGGATGTCTCCCGAATCCTTGCCCCATGGGGGCAGTGGACTCAAGGGTGATTCGCTCCGTAGGCGTGGGGCGAGTTGCCGCGGCATGGGTCTTGCCGGGGAGTTGCCGCAGCAAGGGTCTTGCCAGGGCTACTAAAACTGGCTCCCGGCAAGAATCTTGCCGGGGGAACCTGCTTCGTCCCTTTGCTCTTCGTGGTCTTGGTTTTGGTGTTGCTCTAGTTCTCTTGAGCTTCGGTCTTACCCTGGCTTACCTCCCTTGCCTTGCTTGGTGCGGCGGTGCCCGTGGCTCAGACTGCCCGTGCACACTAATAGGGGTACAAAAAGTGTACCCCCCCCTTTTTTGTACACCGACAGGAGCCCCCGGGCCTGGGCCACACATAAGCGCGACGCGTTGTTGGGCTGGGCCCAGAACGGTGCGCGGGCAGGCGGGATGGTTTTTACCGTGGTAAGACTTTTCGCGCGTTGCGCTTCCCACGACTCCCGCGCGTGGCGCGGTGTGGAGGGGTGTACGTGATGTGGGCGGCATGCATGGGGTTGGTTCCCGCAGGCATGCGTCACATCACAGTAAAGGGGCGGTTCGCGTCTTCCCCGTAAACGGAGGGAGGCGTGGAGGCGCGGCCCATTTACTGAATAGGGCCGAGGCGCGGTCCCTGATACGTCCAAAACGTATCTATAATTTCTGCTTGCTCCATGCCTCTTTTGGGTGATATTGTTGTGATATTTATACACTTCCATACACTTTTGATCATATTTGGACTAACCTATTAACTCAGTGCACCCCAGTGCCAGTTTCTGTTTTCTGCTGTTTTTGTATACGTTACGAGAACTGCCCGAAAAATCCCAGAAAAATTATATAAAAAATCAGCGTTCCGGAAGCTTCCCGGTAGCCAAAGTACAGCCGGGGGGGCCACCAGGGCTCCAGGCGCCCTGGTGGCGCGGCCCCCCCTGGCCGCGCCGGGGGGGCGCCTGGGCCCCCCGAGCCTCCGCTGATGCCCCCCTTTGGCATATATTAAAGACGTCTCTCGAAACCCTCGGGACGGAAACCCTTTTTCGCGATCTCATCTCTGTTCCGCCGCCGCCACGCTTCCAAGATCGGGAGCACCAGGAGAACTCTTCCCGGCACCCTGCCGGAGGGGAGGATCACCACCGGGAGCCTCTCCACCACCATGGACGCCTCCCGGATGAGTTGTGAGTAGTCTCCCTTGGACCATGGGTCCATGACCAGTAGCTATGTGATGTTCTTCTCCCCTTCTTGTGCTTCACTAATTAGACCTCGTGAGCTGCCCTACATGATCGAGGCACATATGTAATCATTATGTTGTTGCTATGTTGAGTTTGCTGGGATCCGATGGATTGTGAGATTATGTTCAGATTGTGTTTGAGTAATATATTTGATCTACCTCTTTTATATTTATGTTCGTAAGTAATTCTTGCATGTTCCCCGTTGTTATTTATTTCTTTGGCCAAGTAGTAGGTAGTGACTCCAAGAGGGAACGTTATGCTTGATTGTGGGTTCATGCCCCTCGATGACTAGCTTGAGTGACAGAAACATGAGTCTAGGGGATGTGATGTTGCCACAAGGGGGAAAACAACGGTGCTTGTGCCCGCGGGTGCAAGGATTGTTTACTTTACGCAAAGTTCTTTTAATGCAGTTGTCTGTTGCTTTGAGTTTACACTATGGGTGGGACTCGCAACTTAATACCAGCGAGATGTTCTGGATAGATATCTCAAGGTGGATGATTAGTAGTAGATATTGATGGATTTCGGTCTACTTACCTTGGCGTACCGCCCATGCTTTGAACCTCTACCTTTCTTGCAATATAATTAGCATTGGTTTGCGCACATAATTCTGTCAATTGCCCAGCTGTAATTTGTTTACCTCACATAGCTGTTTTATCGTCTTTTGGGAGAGAGACATCACTAGTGAACATCATGAGACCTCGGTCCATATTACCATCATTGATCACATCCGCTATTTACTTTCTGTTTTACTTACTATTGCAGCAATATCTATCACTATTATCACTTGCGTTTGATCCTTTGTAAACTACAAGGCCGGAGGGATTGACAACCTCTCTATACTCGTTGGGAGCAAAGTTATTTGTATCTGTGTGCAGGTCCATGTTGATTGCTAATATCTGGCGCCGTTAGCAGTTGACACCTTCTTGTTGAAACTGGGAGTCTCAGGGAAATCGATCCTTGTTATCTTTGCCAAGGGAAAACTTCCGCTACACTGCATCTCAAACCTTCCACTTGGGGTAACCAACGAGGGGCGAGAAGCCATCAAGCAAAGTTTTCTGGCACCGTTGCCGGGGACTCCACTCTTCAGGATAGGGGAGTTGCATGCTATCTTTTACCTTTGCTTTTTAGTCTTGTTAGTTTACCTTTCAGTTTTTGCTTTAGTATCTTTTATCAAAAATCACAAAAATAGTTATTTCATTCTTTAGTTGTCATTATGTCGGGTCCTTTTGTCTTTGACGAGGCAGACGTTCTCACCTTTAAACAAAGAGGTGGGGAAAGTCTGAAAGATGCTTGGTATAGAATTAATGATTCTCAAAAAAGAGCCACCAAGAAGCAATCTACTACTATCCTGCTTAGAAATTTTTATGTTGGAATTACTTCTTGGAATAGGTTTATTCTAGATACTGCTATCAATGGAAATTTCCTAGAGGCCCCAGTTTGGGAGTCTCTTAGTATTATTGAAAATCTTGTTGGGAATCCCCCTGTTGTTAGCATTCAAGAGGACATCACCCTAGCTCACATTATGAAAAAACTTGAAAGGATAGAGCTAGAGATGCCAAACATTAATAAGATAAACGAGTTGGATCGTAAGATCCAAGGGAATTTGAATAGGCTTGATAGCTCCATGCATAAAATTTTCAAAACTTTGGAGACCATCAAATCCCATGACTTGGACTCTTCTAGGTTAGATAAGATTGAGGAAGTCTTTGATACTCTAGGAACTACTTTCTCCTCATTCAAAACCAAAAAGGTAGAAACTCCGGCAAAGAGGGAGCCTAAGTTCGTTCACGTTCCAAAGGCTCCCCGCTCTAAAAGTAATCCATCTAATGCCAAAGGGGTTGAAACTGTAAAGACTTTGGAAGAAACACCTCTCTTTGATGAATTTATAAATGAATCTTCCCTTGACTTTTATCCTTTTGGTCTTCTTCCTAGAAGTATCTCTATGAGGCCTTTATTTGAAAGTCCTCTTAAGACTAGTTGTATTATTGAAGAGCTTTTTGATGATCTTGATGATGGTTCAATTGATACAACTTGATCTCTATGCATTATGCCTAGCTTAAAGGCATAAAAGAAAGCGCTTTTGGGAGGCAGCCCACATGAATAAAATTTTGCTTTTGTTGTGTCTTGATGTTGTTACTACAGTAGCATCATCATTGTATCTTTACTTTTCAATTTTGTGCCAAGTATAGCCTCTGATTGCAAGAAAGTTCAAAAGTTGTGACGTGCTGTCCAGGAAACAGATTCTGTCCTTGGATAGAAAAATTCGTATAAAATCACCAGAACATCTTTTTGGTCTGAATTTTTTTGAAAGCGTGCTCTATACAATTTTCTTTCGCGCGTCTGTTCTGAGTTTTTTTATTAGAGTTGCAGAAGTGCCCCGAAAAAATCATTTACTACCTGTTGTTCTGTTTTTCACAGATTCTGTCCTGTTTTGCCTTTCCTTCATTTTGCAAACCTTGAGCTTGCTTTTTCTTTGCAAAAACCTTTTGGCAATCTTGAGAAACAGTAGACCTTCAAGAATATCCTTATTTCCAGCAAGGAACAATTATTTTATTATGGGTACTAACCTCGCTAATCAGTTTATGATGAGTTATGTATGAAGGGAGTTTTCAAGTGTGCGAGGGAAGATGATAAAAAGATTCAGGAGTGTCAAACGCTCAAGCTTGGGGATGCCCCCATGTACCCCCAAGAAATATTCAAGGAGACTCAAGCGTCTAAGCTTGGGGATGCCCCCGTGCATCCCCTTCTCCATCAACATTATCAGTTCGTCTTTCGTTCCACTATATTTTTATCACTTCATGTGTTATGTGCTATGCTTGGAGCGTCTTGCTTTTAGTTTCTTTTTTAGTTTTCTTTAGCTTTTCATAACGATTCGGAACTCAGCTTTTCTTTGTGTGGGAGAGAAACACGCTCCACTTCTACATAGAACATAACATATAATTTTCATGACTATCTTTGCTGTGTGTGTTATTTGTCTTTCAATAGCTACTATCATGCTTCGCTCTTAGTTTTCATGCTTATCTTTTTAAAGAGCTTTTGTTTAGTTGGTTGCTTGAACTCTCTTTAGTTATCATGCTTATCTTATTAAGAGAGTTTGCTTCTGTTGCATTGGTCGATATGTCTATGATAAAAATGCTACGTGCATAATGGTGCTTAGTAGTTCATGTTTTCTTATGGTTAGTCTCAAATAGCTGGGGGGGTTCCCAATATGTTATTGGAGTACCAACATGATTTGTTTGCCCATGATGTGGTATGGTTTAGTAATATCTTCCTTCAAGAATTTATTTTGATTGACTTGGCGTATGCTCACGCATATTTAAGACTGTAAAGAAAGTCTGTCAAGCCTTGATGATCTTTTATTTCTGAGTAGCGATATAACTTCCATGCCTGATTCAATGTTGCTTTGTCGCTCTGCATGATTATGACCGTCATTGCTCTCTTAGTTGGTCGCTCCCAGTCTTTTGCTAACCTTTGCCTGTACTAAGCGGACTGACTGCTTGTGCATCCAAAATCCTTTAAACCAGTTATGCCATATGAGTCCACCATACCTTCCTATACATGGTATTTACCTGCCATTCCTAACGAAGACTTTCATGTGCCATCTCGAAATTATTCAAAAATAATGCATTACTGTTTTGTGCCCTTGTTTTAGCTCATGAGGAAGTAGTGGTTAATTCATGATCTTTTTAAGTTGGACAAGCTTCACCCCGGGATTGCATGTATAATGTGCAAACCCATAATACGAGAAGGAACTGGCAATGAGTGCGCCCGGCTCAAAATTAATATAACAAACAAACCCTCCTTCACGCTTTGTTCATGAGAAATCAGAAAACTTTGGCAGTGATAAACAAAGGAGATTAAGAGGATGTGATCGTCCTCATTCGGGAGCCGTTCCTCGAAACTTGTCCATCTCAAAAAGTAATTGAGTTATCTGCTAGCATTCCTTGACGAAACATGCATATTCAAAAAAATAATTATTACCTCTGTTTTTAAAACCAAGAGCTCTGGTACATGTTTTGTCTTTGCTTCCGACCACGAGTTTTCAACCTTGCCAACAAAAGCCACGGTTCGAGAGTCTCCACCTTCTTTTAAAAAGCACCAACTACTGAGAGCATGATTGTCATTCTGAGTGTAATGTGCATTGTCCCAAAGTAGCATTGTCTTTTGCATGATTATGATATCGTTTATTTTGAAATCATTGTATCTAGTCATCACTTAAACCTTGGAGGTGCCCCTGCATTTATGTTTTTCTTCACTAAAGGGGGCAAGCGAGATATTACCTTATCATATTTGCACACCATGCTCATTACAAATCTATTTGATGTTTCAGTATCATATTGTAAAACTTTCAGTTCTTTGTGATTTTCTCATGAGGCAACTTAATTACTACAGATTCATTGTCTCAGTAAGCTTTTGTCATGTGACTATGAAAAAGTCCTATATGGTTAATAGCATGTCACCACAGAAATTATTCTTGTTATCATTTACCTACTCGAGGACGAGCAGGAATTAAGCTTGGGGATGTTGATACGTCCAAAACGTATCTATAATTTCTGCTTGCTCCATGCCTCTTTTGGGTGATATTGCTATGATATTTATACACTTCCATACACTTTTGATCATATTTGGACTAACCTATTAACTCAGTGCAACCCAGTGCCAGTTTCTGTTTTCTGCTGTTTTTGTATTTCAGGTTTTCACGTTATGAGAACTGCCCGAAAAATCCCAGAAAAATTATATAAAAAATCAGCGTTCCAGAAGCTTCCCGATAGCCAAAGTACAGCCGGGGGGGGCCACCAGGGCTCCAGGCGCCTGGGCCCCCCCGAGCCTCCGCTGATGCCCCCCTTTGGCATATATTTAAGACGTCTCTCGAAACCCTCGGGACGGAAACCCTTTTTCGCGATCTCATCTCTGTTCCGCCGCCGCCGCGCTTCCAAGATCGGGAGCACTAGGAGATCTCTTCTCGGCACCCTGCCGGAGGGGAGGATCACCACCGGGAGCCTCTCCACCACCATGGACGCCTCCCGGATGAGTTGTGAGTAGTCTCCCTTGGACCATGGGTCCATGACCAGTAGCTATGTGATGTTCTCCTCCCCTTCTTGTGCTTCACTAATTAGACCTCGTGAGCTGCCCTACATGATCGAGGCACATATGTAATCCTTATGTTGTTGCTATGTTGAGTTTGCTGGGATCCGATTGATTGTGAGATTATGTTCAGATTGTGTTTGAGTAATATATTTGATCTACCTCTTTTATATTTATGTTCGTAAGTAATTCTTGCATGTTCCCCGTTGTTATTTATTTCTTTGGCCAAGTAGTAGGTAGTGACTCCAAGAGGGAACGTTATGCTTGATTGTGGGTTCATGCCCCTCGATGACTAGCTTGAGTGACAGAAACATGAGTCTAGGGGATGTGCTGTTGCCACAAGGGGGAAAACAACGGTGCTTGTGCCCGCGGGTGCAAGGATTGTTTACTTTACGCAAAGTTCTTTTAATGCAGTTGTCTGTTGCTTTGAGTTTACACTATGGGTGGGACTCGCAACTTAATACCAGCGAGATGTTCTGGATAGATATCTCAAGGTGGATGATTAGTAGTAGATATTGATGGATTTCGGTCTACTTACCTTGGCGTACCGCCCATGCTTTGAACGTCTACCTTTCTTGCAATATAATTAGCATTGGTTTGCGCACATAATTCTGTCAATTGCCCAGCTGTAATTCGTTTACCTCACATAGCTGTTTTATCGTCTTTTGGGAGAGAGACATCACTAGTGAACATCATGAGACCTCGGTCCATATTACCATCACTGATCACATCCGCTATTTACTTTCTGTTTTACTTACTATTGCAGCAATATCTATCACTATTATCACTTGCGTTTGATCCTTTGTAAACTACAAGGCCGGAGGGATTGACAACCTCTCTGTACTCGTTGGGAGCAAAGTTATTTGTATCTGTGTGCAGGTCCACGTTTATTGCTAATATCTGGCGCCGTTAGCAGATGACACCTTCTTGTTGAAACTGGGAGTCTCAGGGAAATCGATCCTTGGTATCGTTGCCAAGGGAAAACTTCCGCTACACTGCATCTCAAACCTTCCACTTGGGGTAACCAACGAGGGGCGAGAAGCCATCAGTCCTCAAGGCGTCCACTCCCCACGAGCACGGGGTGGGGAGAGGTCGCCTCACCAGTCCCCCTCGGTTCTGCACGTCTGCCACATGTCTCCCATGCGCTTGGGGTGGCAGACGGTGGAGGCGGGAAACCGGGCCGTCGCTAGTTGGGGCGGCGGGTCGGTACAGGCTCCCTGCGCCTTCCGTGTCTTGATTGGCCGAGCGGGGCGGTCGAGCCCCAACCCCGTTCCTTTATAAATAGCGGGAGGGGAGGGACGGCGTCCCGCAATCTTCCATCTTCTTCCTCCTTCAGCTTCTGCTCCTCTCTTCCATTCTCCATGGAGAGAGGAAATCCCGGCCCTTCAACAGTGGCGGCGAGGGTCGCCGCTCGACAACGCGTCCCTCCTTCTCATGCTCCTGCAGTGGCAGAGCCGACCGCGAGGGGAAGGGGGAGGGGGCTAGGCCGGGGCGCTCGGGGAAGAGGAGGACGGGGTGGCCCGCCGGCCTCGCCCCCGCCAGCAGCTCCTCCTCCAATGGAGGGCCATGTTGGGGATGACCCTTGTGAGTTCTTCGTCAGGTTGCGCTGGCCGCCGCGTCGTCGCCTTCGTCTCCCGACTCCATTTGCGCGGGTGATGGAGCTGGATCCGTCGGAGTCATTGCGGCTGCACATGAGGGGCTGCGGGATCAGTGGCACATGGGTTCGCGTCGACTTCCCTGCTCCTCATGTGATGTATCTTCGTCGGGGATGGGAGACATTTGCACATATCCACAGCTTGACAGAGGGGCTCACTCTCCATTTTAAGCTAATGGAGGGTGGCCTTCTCTCCGTCAAGGTCTTCGGGCACTTTGGGACTCGTACAAGGTGATGTATGGAGAGCTCTTCTGATAGTGAAGATTCCTCCTCGAGCGAGAGTGACGAGGAGGACAGCGGCAGCAACGACGAGGGCGATAGGCGGCAGGATGACGGGTCCGACTAGGTGTCGGGCGCCACTCCTTGTGGCACCGGCGACCCCATCATCTGTGTCGCCGGCTCCTTGAACTTCTCGGGGCCGTCCCCTTGGGCGGCTGGCGTTGGGAGGCTGCGGAAGGGGAAGAGGGCGGGCGGCAAGGCCGTCAAGTCGGAGTACGCGGGCACCGACGCCTTCGACGCGTACTGACGTCCTGCTGCCTCGTCTTCGAGCTCTGCTTCCGGCGCCGCCATCACCATCCAGCCTTTGGTCGGCCACCAAGATGTTCTCTTGGTGTCTTCTGCCACCCGTAGCTCGCCTAGGCGCTCCTTTTGCCCTTCTCGCCTCCTTGACCTGCCTCCTGAGGAGAGGGACAAGAAAGGGATTACGGGCATCTTATCTCTTTTTAGTTTGTAAGCCTTCGGTCGTCTGTTAGATTTAAAACTTGTAATCCCCTTGTTCATGTTTTTCATTCCCTATGGACTGTACCTGAGTGGAATGTTTTTAATGAAAAAGGGATGTTTGTCGGGTCATTTGTTTGTGGGTGAAACCCATGACAAGGAATAAATCCTTGATATCTTTAAGATAAACACTTTCTCGCCCGGCAACAGGCCTTGCCGTCTCCCCACTTTGCTCTACCTTTCTCACACCTTTGGCGGAGGCAGGGATGAGGCAGGTTCAGGCTCCTTGTTTCATCCTTTCGCTGCCGCGACTACGACCAAACTTGGTCCCAGGAACGAGCCCTAGGGCCTAGAGTTAGGGGAGCACGGTACTTTAAGGAAAAAACGAGGTTTCACATACCTCAGTCCATAATGGAATGCATGATAAGGGATGAAGAACTTATCTGAAGCTGCAGCCCCCGGCAACCCTGGTTTGCTGTGGGTGAATCTTTGTTCTTGCAGCCCCCGGAAATACTGGCTTGCCGGGGCCTAGATGCTGGTTTGTTCCTTTTTTTCTCCCCAAGTGGTTTCGGCAAGGATATCTGTGGTTCCTGTGAACCAAAGAAGATAAAAGAAAGACAAAGAGATGCAAACTCGACCTCTAAGCTAGGGGTTAGCCGCCGCTAAGCACTATCAACCCTAACCAAGGACGAGACTCGACCTAGCATGCATGCTATAACTCAGGGCGCCAGCGCTTCATTTATTTATGATCACGGTCTGCGCCTGGCTTTGTACAAAGGGTTACATGCCTTGTCGACAAGGCTTGTACAAAAGGTGGCTTGTCGGGGGGGGGCGGCAAGCCGCGCCTCATGGGTAAAACTTGCGAAGATGCTCAATGTTCCAGGAGTTGCTCACCGGAATGGCATTTTCGGTCTCCAGGCGGACTTCGCCAGGCCTGGTGATTCGTATTACCCGATAAGGGCCTTCCCACTTTGGCGTCAACTTGTTGGTATTCTTGGCCGATTGAACGCGCCGAAGAACAAGGTCGCCTTCCTCAAAGCTTCGGGCACGGACCTTGCGGCTATGGTAGCGGCGCAAGGCTTGCTGGTAGCGTGCTGCTCTCACAGCCGTCCGAAGACGATCTTCCTCAAGGAGCGTTGCATCATCTTGCCGCAGTTGCTCTTGCTCAAGCTCATCATAAGCGAGCACTCGAGGTGACCCGTATATGAGTTCAGTGGGGAGAACTGCTTCTGCCCCGTATACTAGGGCAAAGGGTGTCTGGCCGGTGGCTCGATTTGGTGTCGTTCTGATCGAACAAAGAACTTTGGCAACTCATCAATCCAGTGCCTTCCACTCTTGCGCAGCCTGTCAAAGGTCTTTGTCCTTAAGCCTCGTAGTACTTCAGCGTTTGCTCTCTCAGCTTGACCATTGCTTCGTGGGTGAGTAACGGAAGCGAAACAGACTTTGTTGCCAAGGTCTTGGGTATATTGCATGAAGGTGCGGCTTGTGAACTGTGTGCCGTTGTCGGTGATGACCCTGTTGGTTACACCAAAACGGCATACTAGTCCCTTGAAGAATTTGACAGTTGGCTGGGCTGTGACCTTCCTCACTGCCTCCACCTTTGGTCACTTTGTGAACTTGTCGATTGCGACGTACAAGTACTCAAAGCCCCCGACAGCGCGGGGGAAAGGGCCCAGTATGTCGAGCCCCCAGACCGAGAAGGGCTAGGAGAGAGGAATGGTTTGAAGGGCTTGAGTTGGTTGATGAAGTTTCTTTGAATGAAACTGACACGCTTCACACCTGGTGATCAGTGTTGTCGCATCCTGGAGGGCTGTGGGCCAGAAGAAGCCTTGCCGAAATACCTTGTCGGCGAGGGATCTTGACCCTATGTGGGATCCACATATGCCTCCATGTATCTCTGCCAACAGCCCCACTCCTTCCTCTCGAGGGTACACTTCAAATCACACCGTTCGGTCTCTTTCTGTACAGGACGTCATCGACGAACTGGTACATAGCAGATCGACGGGCTACTTTTTCCGCTTCTTCCTCCTCCTCAGGAAGTTCCCCATTTTGGACGAATCGGACGGTATGTTGTGCCCACGCTGGAGCCTGGGGCTCGACGGCGAGGACTAAAGGCATTTCCTCCGCTATAGGAGCGGCTGTCTCGACGGCAAGAGCTTGACGCTCCGCCGGAGCTAGCCGTCCCGTGGCGGGCTCAGTGTCCCCGGCAACATCCTTGCCGGCGGCTCCGGGGAGCTCGGCGGGAAAGTACTTGTCGGGCCCTGATTTCCTCCTCTTGTTTTGCTCTATTGATGGACAACGGATGGCGGAGAGAGCTGAAGCACAAAGGTACCTGGTTCCACAGGTAACTTGAGGGCAGCGCGCTTTGACAGGTAATCGGCGATGTCGTTCTCTGCTCGGGGAACGTGCTCCGCCTGTATACCATCAAAACGCTCTTCCAGCTTTCTCACTTCATCGACGTAGGCCTTCATCAACGGGCTCTGGTAATCTTTGTTGACTTGTTTGACGACAAGCTGCGAATTACCCCTGACAATGAGTTTCTTGATTCCGAGGTCTGCCGCGATCCTAAGACCAGCAAGCAGCCCCTCATATTCGGCAGTATTGTTCGTTGATACCTCCCTGGGGAAGTGCATCTGGACCACGTACTTGAGGTGCTCTTCGGTGGGCGCGACAAGCAGTACGCCAGCCCCGGCGCCCTGTAAGGAGAAAGCTCCATCAAAGTACATGATCCAGTTGCAACTCGCCTCTTTGCCGGGGAGAGCAGTTTCCTGGGCTTCTTCATCAGGCGTCGCGGTCCATTCTGCAACAAACTCCGCCAGGACTCGGCTTTTAATCGTCGAGGTACTTTCCAACTTGAGGCCAAAGCTGGACAGCTCCAGTGCCCACACTACAATTCTTCCCGTTGCATCTGGATTGCGCAATATCCGTTGTAGAGGGACGCGAGTGACGACAGTGATCTCGTGTGCCTGGAAGTAGTGACGCAGCTTCCTCGAGGCCATAAGAAGGCCGAAGAGCAATTTCTACACACCGGAGTACCTTGATCTAGCCCCCTGCAAGAGGGAGCTAACAAAGTAGACCGGGTGCTGCATCATTTTCTTCCTTGGCGGCACTCCAACCGGCCGTGTCGTCTCTGCACCAACGGCATCAGGCTCTGTCGCTGCTATCACCTCGTCATCAATTTCTCTCTGTGCCACTAGTGCGCCGCTGACCACCTGGTTCGTTGCCGCCAGGTATAGCAGCAATGGTTCTTGTGACCTAGGCGCAACTAGTACCGGCGTGGAGGAAAGATACCTCTTCAAATCTTGCAATGCTGCTTCGGCTTCTGGCGTCCACTCCATTGGGCCCGCCTTTTTCAAAATCTTGAAAAAGGGGAGGGCGCGCTCGGCAAACTTGGAAATGAATCTGCTCATGGCGGCAATGCAGCCAGCAAACCGACGCACATCCTTGACCCGTTTGGGTGCTTCAATCTGTTCTATAGCTTTGATCTTGTCCGGATAGGCCTCTATCCCACGCTGTGACACAAAGAACCCGAGAAACTTGCCGGACGGGACACCGAAGACGCACTTCTCAGGGTTCAGCTTGAGATTGATCTTGCGTAGGTTTGCAAATGTTTCTTGTAAATCCGGTATAAGGGTTGCCCTGTTCTTGGTTTTGACCACTATATCATCCATATAAGCCTCCATATTTCTATGGAGCTGGGGTTCAAAACCAATCTAGACTTCCCTTGCAAACGTTGAGCCAGCACTCTTCAACCCGAAAGGAATTCGTACGAAACAATACGTACCACATGGGGTGATGAATGTTGTCTTCTCTTCGTCTTCTCTTGTCATGAAGATCTGATGGTAGCCGGAGTAGGCATCGAGGAACGACAACAGGTCACACCCAGCCGTGGAGTCAACAATCTGGTCGATGCGCGGCAACGGGAAGGGGTCTTTGGGACAAGCCTTATTGATATCTGTGTAATCAATACATAGCCTCCATTTCCCATTCGCCTTGCGCACTACCACTGGATTGGCCAACCACGTTGGATGGAGCACTCCTCTTACCAAACCCGCTGCTTCCAGTTTTCGGATCTCCTCTGTGATGAAATCTTGTCGTTCCAAAGCTTGCTTCTTGACCTTCAGCTTGACGGGTCGCGCATGAGGACAAATAGCAAGGTGGTGCTCAATCACCTCCCTGGGAACGCCGGGGATGTCGGATGCTTGCCATGCAAACACATCGACATTTGCCCGTAGGAAGGTGACGAGTGTGTCTTCCTATTTGTCATCAAGGGTGGAGCTTATGGTGAAAGCCCCTCCGGTGTCGTCCTCCTTGACAAAAACCTTCTTGGTTCCCGGTGGTGTGGCCCTGGACTTCTTGTTTCTGCCGGTGGAGCTCTCTGGCACATCCTCGACGGGAGCACGACACTCCGAAGAGGTGCCCTTGCCGGAGTGGGTGTCAGAGGTCTCACCGGTCTTCTTCTTCTTCTTCTTCCCCGGGGCTCCAGTGGCAGGAGCAAGTGCCCTAGTGGCGGCAGCTGCTGCAACTGCTTGTTGGTATAATTGGTCAGCGCAAATCAGCACATCTTTCTTATCGGAGGGGATGGTGATGATCGTCACAGGTCCTGGCATCTTCAGGGTGTTGTAGGCGTAGTGTGACGCCGCCATGAACTTGGACAGCGCTGGGGGGCCAAGGATCCCGTTGTAGGGCAAGGGGATCTTGGCGACATCGAACACGAACCTTTCTGTCATGTAGTTCAGATCACTTCCAAAAATCACGGGCAACATGACCTTCCCCTTTGGTTGACTTCTCCCCAGGTTGACCCCCTGAAACATGCCCGTCTCTTCGAGGTCTCCGTCAGGAATCTGCAGCTTCTCGATCACGGTAGGTGAGATTAAGTTCAGACCGGCCCCGCCATCGACTAGCATCTTTGTCACCTTGAGGTTGCGTATTGTTGGTGAAACCAACAATGGCAAGCACCCGACCGCAGTAGTGCGGTCGGGGTGATCCTCAGTGTCAAAAATGATAGGTGTGCTGGACCATTTCAGCGGCTTTTGGGCACCAGACCATGACTCCGCTGCTGTAATCTCACGCGCCCACTGTTTAAGCTGGCGGTGAGATGTATGCAGCGACGCGCCGCCATCGACCGACATGGCCTCCTTGGCTTTCTGAAACTCTTGGTCGCCGGACTCGTCGTCCTCTTCGTGATCATCATCTTCTGGCTTTCTGTCACGGCCCCTGGTGGGCCTTTCCTACTGTTTATCCTTGCCGCGACGGTCTGCTTGGCCGTCACGCTTCTTGCCGGACCCCTCAGCACCATCCTGGCCCTTCTCCTTGTCCCGTCTCTCATATTCAGCCCTCTGCTTCTCAGCAAGGAGCTCAACCTGTCGGTAGTTCTGGAGATCATGGCCTTTGGTGCGATGGATCTTGCAGTATTGCTTGTCGGAGTTTCCTGGCATCTCGGCAGCCGCCAAGGCCCGGCAGGCGACAGACCTGGCAATTTCCTTACCGGGGTCATCCGCCTTGGTTTTCTTGGCGGAGCCGGCGTCATCAGATCCCTCGACGGCAAGCATGGCTTTACCTTTGTGCTTCCTGTTGCGGCGCCGGCCTTTCTTTGCCGGGGCGGCAGCATTCTCATATGAAGAGTCGGTTTTCGCACCGGCATCTTCGCCGGGGTACTTCCTTCCCTCTTCAGCCCGGGCACATCTGTCAGCAAGAACATAGAGTTCCGCCACATCTTTCAACTTGTTCATTGCCAGCTCTTCGCACATCTTGCGGTTACGCACGTTCTGATGGAACGCGCTGAGGATGGCGGCAGTGTGAACATCAGGGATATTATACTATACCCGGCTAAACCTCTGTATATATTTGCGCAGACTCTCGCCTCCCTTCTGGGCCATGGGCTTGGTGACCTCCAGTAAAGGCGCCAACATACTCATGGCACAAATCTGACCAGGAGGAAATAGAGCCTACCGGCAAGTGCATCAACCACGACATGGCGTTGGGTTTAAGAGCCAATGGAAAGTAATTCACAGCACCTTATCGTCGCGGGCTCCGGCAGCTTGCATCGCGATGGTCTAGATGCTGAGGAACTCAGACGGGTGGGTCTTGCCATTGTACTTCTCGCCAACGTGAGGCTTGAAGGTGCGGTGAGTGGGCCACTGGAACTGCCGCAGCTCACGGGTAAAAGCCGGACAGCCTACCTCGTAAGGTAGACCTCCAGGGCTCCCCGGTGCTGGGCGGTTCACAGCAGGCCCTGCTCGCCTGTCTGACTGGTGGCGTGCTCCGCGCCGACGCTCGATGGTGGTTCGAGCATCTTCATGAGCTCGCTCCTGAAGAACTTGACGCTGGTCGCCGCGGATCCGTGGGTCGGACGACGCTATGGAGATGTCGTCACCCGCGACGTCTCGACGAGTCGACACACGCGGTACCGGGCGAGGAGGAGGCGAATGCACCGTGGCCACGGTGCTGCCGGTCCTCCCGCCACCAGTGCGTGGGGCCCCATCGGAGCGTCGACCCGGGGGCTTCGCTGGACTTGGTTCATCCTTGTTGGCGAATACGACAAGGCTTCGGATGGTGGCTCTCCATTCGTCGAGTTTCCCCGTAACGGGAGGAAAGTCGAGGAGCAACTGCGCGCGCGCCAGGGCTTCTGCTGGGGTTAGCGGTAGCGAAACCTGCACGGACCGCGACGCGCTTCGACTCCTGACCATGTGAGGAGGAGCTCCATCATGATCCCGCGGTCGCATGCCGTTTTCACCAGCGCTTCGGCAGGCGGGCAGGTTTTCTACGTCTCGGGAGTGGCGCTCGGGGCTCTTCCCGCGGCGACGCCCGGGATCTTCGGCGTGATGACGCCGTTCGTCGCGCGCTGCTTGGGAGGAGCGCGCTGTTGGCGCCGGCGTGGGAGTCCTGGAGGCCCTTGCGTCACCTTCGGGTGATGCGGCAGTGATCTTGGAAGGCCCCGCGCCACCCGCGGAGGGCCTGGCTCCGTCATTGGATTTGGCGGTGTGTGGCCCGTTACCTGGCGCACAAACATCGCCACCCCCCAAACTCCAGCTGCTGGGAAGGCGTTGGTGTTCGCGAGCAGCGCCTCGAGTCCTTTCCACGACCGGTCCGCTGCTCGCCCGCGTCGGGACGGGCTGTTCGGCTTCCGACTGGCCAACCGCCACCGTCTTCTTCTTCTTGGGTGCCATGATGATGAAGAAGCATCGAACTAACTGCTAAAGCCGATTCTCACAACTGCGCCCCCTACCTGGCGCGCCAAAGATGTCGGCGGGAACGACACCTATGGGATCACAAGAATCCCTACTACGGTTAGCGGGGCGCGGGGTTGAGAGAAGAGAGGATCAAACAGTTAGCACATGGTTCGTTTATCCAGGTTCGGGCCGTGAGGATGCGTAAAACCCTACTCCTGCTTTGGTGCTTTGTATATTTGTGTTCTTCAGCTAGCTATGGGGCGTGAGGAGCTCCAAAAAGCCGAATCCTCCTCCTGGTCGCCTCGGGCCTCCTTTTATAGAAAAAGGGGTTGCCACAGTGGCACACAGGAGGTGGAAAGGGTACAGTGATGCGAGTTTATCCCTCGCATTACATGACAAGGCGCATTTAATGCGTCTTTCTTAGGTGTCCTTGCTTTATCGGGGATGGGGGAAAGATCTGTCTCGTCCGTCACCGCTCCTTCTTGTGTCGACACGCGCCCTAGCCAGCGATGCCTGAGATGCCAAGTAGGTAGGCAGGCAGTTGAGGTGGCGCAATGGTGGGTCTTCACGAAGATCTACATGCCGCCACGCAGGTGCCTGCCCAGCTGGTTGGGTCGGCAGCTGCATAAGGCGGTGGAAGTTTAGTCGGCGTGGGCCTGATGGTGGCCCTGCGGATGTCCTTGGCAAGGGCCTTGCCGGGGCCCCGGCAAGGGTCCTGCCGCGGCGCCTGCTGCCATCCCCGTCAAGGTGCTTGCCGGAGGTCTTGTGGTCTTCCTTGGCTAGGATCCTGTCAAGGGTCGTCGTCTTCTTAGTGCGTATCTGATCTTGAATGTCTTCACAAAGATTTGCATGCCACTACGGGGATGTCTCCCGAATCCTTGCCCCATGGGGGCAGTGGACTCAAGGGTGATTCGCTCCGTAGGCGTGGGGCGAGTTGCCGCGGCAAGGGTCTTGCCGGGGAGTTGCCGCGGCAAGGGTCTTGCCGGGGCTACTAAAACTGGCTCCCGGCAAGGATCTTGCCGGGGGAACCTGCTTCGTCCCTTTGCTCTTCGTGGTCTTGGTTTTGGTGTTGCTCTAGTCCTCTTGAGCTTCGGTCTTACCCTGCCTTACCTCCCTTGCCTTGCTTGGTGCGGCGGTGCCCGTGGCTCAGACTGCCCGTGCACAGTCATAGGGGTACAAAAAGTGTACCCCCCCCCCTTTTTGTACACCGACATTATGCTTATGATATGGAAAGGCCCAAGCTTGGGGATGCTATGTTTGATGAGAATGATATATTTGAAAATTTATTTGCTGCAATTACTGTTTGTCCCAAGCTTGGGGATGCTACGCTTGATGAAGATGATATTTTTAGCCTCCCAAGTCTTGATATGCAAATATATTATGATGAGAGCATGCCTCCTATTTATGATGATTATTGTGATGCCACTTATGCTACAAAAAGTAGTGATGATTACACTGATAAAACTTGTCATGATTATGATTACCCTTTTTCTGAACATTACTCTTTTAATGTGGAAACAATCTATAGTATTCAAGTCTCTTATGATACTCCCACTATCCCGAATGAGAAGAATTTCGCTTATGTGGAGAGTAGTAAAATTTCTATGCAAGTAGATCATGAAAAGAATGCTTTATGTGCTGGTTATATTGTTGAATTCATTCATGATGTTACTGAAAATTATTATGAGAGAGGATCATATGCTTGTAGGAATTGCAATAATATCAAGTTTCCTCTCTATGTGCTTAAAGTTTTGAAGCTATGCTTGTTTTGCTTCCCTATTCTAGTTGATTATCGTTACCATAAGTTGTTTGCTTACAAAATCCCTATGCATATGAAGTGGGTTAGATTTAAATGTGCTATTCATATGCTTCATGATGCTCCCGTTATGTTTCAATTCTTATCTTTTATGTGAGCATCATTATGCCTAGCTAGGGGCGTTAAACGATAGCGCTTATTGGGAGGCAACCCAACTTTATTTTAGTTTATTTGTTTTTGCTTCATTTTAGGAATAAATATTGCATCTAGCTTCTGTTTAGATGTGGTTTTGTGTTTTAATTAGTGTTTGTGCCAAGTAGAACCATTGGGAAGACTTGTGTGAAGTTTATATGATCTTACTATGAAAAACAGAATCGTTGGCGCTCGCTAGAATGGTCATCAGATATTACTGGAGTGTGCTATTTAGTTGATTTATTTTTCAGATGATTAATAGACAAATTCCTCACGTTTACCAATTTAGTTTGAATTTTTTGGAGTTACAAAAGTATGCGAAACATGCAGATTACAACAGACTGTTCTGTTTTTGACAGATTCTATTTTTCGTGTGTTGTTTGCTTATTTCAATGCATCTATGAGTAATATTGGGAAGTATGAATCATAGAGAATTTGGAATACAGTAGGTTTAACACCAATATAAACAAAGAATGAGTTCATTACAGTACCTTTGAGTAGTGGTTTGCTTTCTTATACTAACGGAGCTCACGGGATTTTTGTCTAAGTTTTGTGTTGTGAAGTTTTCAAGTATTGAGTATTGCTTTGATGGACTATGGAACAAAGAGTGGGAAGAGCCTAAGCTTGGGGATGCCCATGGCACACCAAGGTAAAATTCAAGGACAACCAAAAGTCTAAGCTTGGAGATGCCCCGGGAAGGCATCCCCTCTTTCGTCTTCATCCATCGGTAACTATACTCGGAGCTATATTTATATTCACCACATGATATGTGTTTTGCTTGGAGCGTCAGTTTAGTTTATTTTGTTTTGCTTGCTGTTTGAATAATATCCCAAGATCTGAAGTTCTTAAATGTTAGAGAGTCTTCGCATAGTTACATAATTATTCAACTACTCATTGATCTTCACTTATATCTTTCGGAGTAGTTTGTTGTTTGCTCTAGTGCTTCACTTATATCTGTTAGAGCACGGCGGTGGTTTTATTTTGAAGAAATAGATGAACTCTCGTGCTTCCCTTATATCCATTTGAGAGTCTATTAAAACAGCATGGTAATGTGCATAGGCTATAAAACTAGTCTTCACATGATAGACATCCAATATCAATGTAGTAAAAACTTTCACACTAAGTGCATTGAATATGATGAGAAGTTGGATGCTTGATAAATGTTTCGAGATATGAGGATAGTGATATTAGAGTCATGCTAGTGGAGTTATTATGAAATTGAGAAATGCTTGTGTTAAAGTTAGTGATTCTCGTAGCATGCACGTATGGTGAACCACTATGTGACGAAGTTAGAGCATGAGGTATTTGTAAAGTGTCAACCTTTGTGTGGAGGTCGGGGGCGCGCGATGGTTAACTCCTACCAACCTCCCCCCTAGGAGCATGCGTTGATTGCTTTGTTTTGATGACTCGTAGATTTTTGCAATAAGTATATGAGTTCTTTATGACTAATGTTGAGTCAATGGATTATACGCACTCTCACCCTTCCACCATTGCTAGCCTCTCTTGTACCGCGCAACTCTCGCCGGTACCATACACCCACTATATATCCTTCCTCAAAACAGCCACCATATACCTTCCTCAAAACAGCCACCATACCTACCTATCATGGAATTTCCATAGCCATTCCGAGATATATTGCCATGCAACTTTCCACCGTTCCGTTCATATGACACGCATCATATTATCATATTGCCATGCATGACCATGTAGTTGACATCGTATTTGTGGCAAAGCCACCATGCATAATTTTTCATACATGTCACTCTTGATTCATTGCATATCCCAGTACACAATGGGGGGAGAACACGAGCTCAAAGGATTAGGTTCGTTGGGGAAAAGACCCCCCTTATAAGGGAAAAAATCCAACCGTTATGCTCACATCCCGCACCGAGCGGTACTACCGCTCCAAGGAGCGGTACTACTGCTAGGGCGGTAGTAGCCCTTAGAAACACAACAACGAGGAGGCAAAAAGGCCAGAAGAACCGTCAGAGCGGTAGTACCGCTTGACCTCATGGTACTACCGCAAGGGTAGCGGTACTACTTCTAAGGGTAGCTGTACTACTGCTTGCGAGCGGAACTAAATATTTACATCAGTGCCTACCACCGTTGGACTTATGATGAGTTTTTGGTCCGGAGCGGAAGTAAACCACGGAAGTAAAAAATTACATCCGCTCCAAGCGGTAGTACTGCTCCCGTTTGCGGTAGTACTGCTGCAGCCCTTTTGAGGACACCAAAACTGACACAACTTTTGCAAACGGACTCCGAATTCAACGAAACCAAGTTTGTTGGAAAGCTAATGACATGGCCTAACAGAAACTTGACAGAAATAACAATAAGAAGCAAATGAGAAAAGGCCCATAAGAAAATGGAGATAACCCTTCCTCGAAAGAGACCCGTAAAACCTCCAACACCGAAAACGCAATAGAAGAAGCATGTGAACTCCGTTTTCGATGAACTCAAGCTTGTCAAGAAGATGATCATAAGCTCCAAATCTCACAATAAGAAAACCAAACAAGAACCAAGAAATATGATGCAAGCATGCAATGGTTTGAGCTCTCTACGAATGATACGATCAAGCTACCCACTTGAGAGCCCCCCTTGATAGTACGTCAATCAATCCTATAACCCGGTCTCCAAACTACCACCATGAGACTGGTAAAATAGAGAACCTATCAAGGGCAAACCTTTGCCTTGCACAAAGTCCACTTGAGCTAGATGTAGACGATCTTGACTTGCTCAAGTTGGACCACCTTTCTTGATTTCGTTGGCTCGGTGAAGACTAGTAGATTTCTCCCCCATACTCCACAATGGGTGAGACACTCTTCGGCACATCTTCACTAGTTCATTATCACCACAATGAACGGCAAGCTTCAAGCACTTGATCTCTTTGTGATGCATCACTTGAACTTGCACACCACAACCTTGATTTGATGTCATCCTCCATGGGTTGTATGTGATCTACCTCTTGACGCAAGCCCATGGAAGATAACCTAACCCCACATAGAACTCTCACAAATACCATGGGTTAGTACACAAAGCGTAATTGACAATGATTACCATACTATGGGATAGCTTGATCCCTCTCGGTACATTTTCTATGCTTTGTGTGTTGATCAACTTGATTCACTCTTTGACTTAGTCTTGATCAACCTTGAATCTTTCCAACTCTCTTAATTTGGATGATGTCTTGAAGGTGAACATGAATGATAACACACTCTTCTTCTTCAAGACATGCTTGCAATAAGCTCAACACTCACAAGACAAATCTTTGGATAATTCCTTAATAGCACCTTGGTCATCACAAACTCTCCTTGAAACCAACACATGGACTCCAAGAAAAGCCTATGGACAAACCCTTCAAATATAACTCAAGGCAACCATTAGTCCATAGAGATTGTGATCAATTACCAAGACCAAGCATGGGGGCACCGCATGTTCTTTCAGATGGCCTTCTCGTAGGGAGACAGGAGCGGATCCATAGTGGTGTATTGATATGGTGAATATGTGGACTCGTGTGTGATACGTCTCCAACGTATCTATAATTTTTGATTGTTCCATGCTATTATTTATGATGTTTTGGATGTTTAATGGGCTTTGTCATACACTTTTATATTATTTTTGGGACTAACCTACTAACCCAAAGGCCTAGTCCAGATTGCTGTTTTTTGCCTGTTTCAGGGTTTTGCAGAAAAGGAATATCAAACGGAGTCCATGATGGGCCTCTAACCCCTCGTTGGTTACCCCAAGTGGAAGGTGAAAGATGCAGTGTTGTGGAAGTGTTTTCCCTTAGCAAAGATGCCAAGGATCGAATCCCCAGAGACTCCTAGGTTCAACAAGTAGGTGTCAACTGCTAACGGCGCCAGATATTAGCAATCAACGTGGACCTGCACACAGATACAAATAACTTTGCTCCCAACGAGTACAGAGAGGTTGTCAATCCCTCCGGCCTTGTAGTTCACAAAGGATTAAAAGCAAATGATAGTAGTGATAGATAATGTTTTGCAATAGTAAATAATAGCGAAAAGTAAATAGCGGATGTGATCAATGATGGTAATATGGACCGGAGTCACATGATGTTCACTAGTGATGTCTCTCTCCCAAAAGACGATAAAACAGCTATGTGAGGTAAACGAATTACAGCTGGGCAATTGACAGGACCACCAACGCAAACCAATGCTGACTACATTGCAAGAAAGGTTGAGGTTCAAAGCATGGGCGGTACGCCAAAGTAAGTAGACCGAAATCCATCAATATCTACTAATAAGCATCCACCTTGAGATATCTATCCAGAACATCTCGCTGGTATTAAGTTGCGAGCCCCACCCATAGTGTAAACTCAAAGCAACAGACAACTGCATTAAAAGAACTTTGCGTAAAGTAAACAATCCTTGCACCCGCGGGCACAAGCACCGTTATTTTCCCCCTTGTGGCAACAGCACATCCCCTAGACTCATGTTTCTGTCACTCAAGCTAGTCATCGAGGGGCATGAACCCACAATCAAGCATAACGTTCCCTCTTGGAGTCACTACGTATTACTCGGCCAAAGCAATAAATAACAACGGAGAACATGCAAGAATTACTTATGAACATAAACATAAAAGAGGTAGATCAAATATATTACTCAATCACAATCTGAACATAATCTCATAATCCATCGGATCCCAGCAAACTCATCATAGCAACAGCATAAGGATTACATATGTGCCTCGATCATGTAGGGCAGCTCACGAGGACTAATTAGTGAAGCACAAGAACGGGAGGAGAACATCACAGAGCTACTGGTCATGGACTCATGTTCCAAGGGAGACTACTCACAACTCATCCGGGAGGCGTCCATGGTGGTGGAGAAGCTCCCGGTGGTGATCCTCCCCTCCGGCAGGGTGCCGGGAAGAGTTCTCCTGGTGCTCCCGATCTTGGAAGCGGCGGCGGCGGCGGAACAGAGATGAGATCGCGAAAAAGAATTCCCGTCCCGAGGGTTTCGAGGGACGCTCTAAATATATGCCAAAGGGGGGCACCAGACGGGCTTCGGGGGGGCCAGGCGCCCCCCCAGCGCGGCCCAGGGGGGGCGCCGCCAGGGCGCCTGGAGCCCTGGTGCCCCCCC
>LR738712.1:7983038-8003908 GCA_902687465.1 Secale cereale
CCCCCCCCCCCCCCCCGGCTGTACTTCGGGCGCAGGGTAGGTTCCGGAACGCTGATTTTTTATATAATCTTTCTGGATTTTTCCTGACAATTCTCGTAACGTGAAAACCTGAAATACAAAATCAGCCGAAAACAGAAACTGGCACCGGGGTGCACTGGATTAGTAGGTTAGTCCAAATATGATCAAAAGTGTATGGAAGTGTATGAATATCATAGCAATATCACCCAAAAGTGGCATGGAGCAAGCAGAAATTATAGATACATTTTGGACGTATCAACATCCCCAAGCTTAATTCCTGCTCGTCCTCGAGTAGGTAAATGATAACAAGAATAATTTATGTGGTGACATGCTATTAACCATATAGGACTTTTTATAGTCATATGACAAAAGCTTACTGAGACAATGATTCTATAGTAATTAAGTTGCCTCATGAGAAAATCACAAATGACTGAAAGTTTTACAATATGAAACTGAAACATCAAAAAGATTTGCAATGAACATGGTGTGCAAATATGATAAAGTGATATCTAGCTTGCCCCCTTTGGTGAAGCAAAACATAAATGCAGGGGCACCTTCAAGGTTTAAGTGATGACTAGATACAATGATTTCAAAATAACCGATATCACAATCATGCAAAAGACAATGCTACTTTGGGACAATGCACATTACACTCAGAATGACAATCATGCTCTCAGTAGTTGGTGCTTTTAAAAGAAGGTGGAGACTCAACATAAAAGTAAAAGAATGGTTATGTGCTAGAGCTTTTTATTTTGAAAACATAGAAGCAATTTTGTCAACGGTAGTAGTACTTCATATGTGTCATGCATAAGACATCCTATAAGTTGCAAGCCTCATGCATCGAATACCAATAGTGTTCGCACCTTGTCCTAATTAGCTCGGATTTCCATGGGTTATCATTGCATTACATATGTTTCAACCAAGTGTCACAAAGGGGTACCTCTATGCCACCTGTACAAAGGTCCAAGGAGATAAATCGCATTTGATTTCTCGTTTTTGATAGATCTCAACTTAAGGACATCCATACCGGGACAACATAGAAAATAGATGATGGACTCCTCTTTAATGCATAAGCATATTCTCATAAGAGATTGAGGATTAAGTCCAAGCTAAAACTTCCACCATGATACATGGCTTTGGTTGGCGGCCCAATGTTCTTCTCTAACAATATGCATACTCATTCAACCCACGGCAAATCACCCTTACTTCAGACAAGACGAACATGCATAGCAACTCACATGATATTCAATAAAAGTGTGACAGTTGATGGCGTCCCCAGAAACATGGTTACCGCTCAGCAAGCAACTTATAAGAAATAAGATACATAATCAACATATTCTTTACCACAATAGTTTTTAAGCTACTTTCCCATGAGCTATGTATTGCGAAGATTGAAGATTTTAAAGGTAGCACATGTAAATTACTTGGAGTGGCGGTGAAATACCACATATAGGTAGATATGGTGGACTCATATGGCATAACTGGTTTAAAAGGATATGGATGCACAAGCAGTCAGTCCGCTTAGTACAGGTGGAGGTTAGCAAAAGACTGTGAGCGACCAACTAAGAGAGCAATGACGGTCATAATCATGCAGAGCGACAAAGCAATATTGAATCAGGCATGGTAGTTATATCGCTACTCAGAAATAAAAGATCATCAAGGCTTGACAGACTTTCTTTACAGTCTTAAATATGCGTGAGCATACGCCAAGTCAATCAAAATAAATTCTCGAAGGAAGATATTACTAAACCATACCACATCATAGGCAAACAAATCATGTTGGTACTCCAATAACACATTGGGAATCCCCCAGCTATTTGAGACTAACCATAAGAAAACCTGAACTACTAAGCGCCATTATGCACGTAGCATCTTTATCATAGACATATTAACCAATGCAACGGAAGCAAACTCTCTTAATAAGGTAAGCAAGATAATTAAAGAGAGTTCAAGTAACCAACTAACAAAAGCTCTTTGAAAAGATAAGCATGAATACTAAGAGCTGAACATGATAGTAGCTATTAAAAGACAAAGAACACACACAGCAAAGATAGACATGAAAATTCTAGGTAGAAGTGGAGCGTGTTTCTCTCCCACATAAAGGAATGCTGAGTTCCGGCTCGTTATGAAAAACCAAAAAGAAAACTAAAAGCAAGACGCTCCAAGCATAGCACATAACACATGAAGTGATAAAAATATAGCGGAACGAAAGACGAACTGATAATGTTGATGGAGAAGGGGATGCACGGGGGCATCCCCAAGCTTAGACGCTTGAGTCTCCTTGAATATTTCTTGGGGGTGCACGGGGGCATCCCCAAGCTTGAGCGCTTGACACTCCTGAATCTTTTTATCATCTTCCCTCGCACACTTGAAAACTCCCTTCATACATAACTCATCATAATCTGATTAGCGAGGTTAGTACCCTTAATAAAATAATTGTTCCTTGCTGCAAATAAAGATATTCTTGAAGTTCTACTGTTTCTCAAGATTGCCAAAAGGTTTTTGCAAAGAAAAAGCAAGCTCTTGGTTTGCAAAATGAAAGAAAGGCAAAACAGGACAGAATCTGTGAAAAACAGAACAGCAGGTAGTAAATGATTTGTTCGGGGTACTTCTGCAACTCAAATCAAAAAACTCAGAACAGACGCACGAAAGACAATTATATAGAGAACGCTTTCGAAAGAATTCAGACCAAAAAGATGATCTGGTGATTTTATACGAATTTTTCTATCCAAGGACAGAATCTGTTTCCTGGACAGCACCTCACAACTTTTGAACTTTCTAGCAATCAGAGGCTATACTTGGCACAAATATGAAAAGCAAAGATACAATGATGATGCTACTGTAGTAAACAACATCAAGACACAACAAAAGCAAAATATTTATTCATGTGGGCTGCCTCCCAAAAGCGCTTTCTTTTATGCCTTTAAGCTAGGCATAATGCATATAGATCAAGTTTTATCAAGAGTAAAAGAATAGCTAGCCCGTACAACGGACTCAAAAGGTAACTTGATCTTCTCACGAGGGAAGTGTTCCATCCCTTTCTTGAGAGGAAACTGAAATTTTATATTACCCTCTTTCATGTCAATGATAGCACCAACGGTGCGCAAAAAGGGACGTCCCAAAATAATTGGACATGAAGGATCATATTCAATATCCATAATAGTGAAATCAACGGGAACATAATTATCATTAACAACGATAAGAACATCGTCGATCCTCCCCAAAGGTTTCTTTATGGAAGAATCAACGAGACGAACACCAAAAGAACAAGAATCAAAAGGTTTCAATTTAAGCATATCATATAGTCTTTTGGGCATAATGGAAGTACTAGCTACAATATCACATGAAGCATAGCATGAGAAGTTGTTTATCTTAATTTTAATCATAGGATCCCAACCATCTTCTAGCTTTCTAGGTATGGAAGCTTCTACTCTAAGTTTCTCCTCCCTAGCTTTGATGAGAGCATTAGTGACATGCTCTGTGAAGGCAAGATTAAGCGTGCTAGTGTGGGGATCTTTGGCCATTCCTTGTAGAAAGGTGACAACTTCTGAGATACTACAATTATCAAAATTAATTTTATCAGTATTGGGCAGAATTGTAGTGTCATCCTCTTTGTTTGAATCGCTCTCTATTATAAGAGTTTGAACATCTTCCCAAGTTTGGGGAAGCTTAGGAGCAATTTTAAACTGAGGCTCATACTCTTTTCCTGGAAGACCATGCCATGGGCATAACCCTCCGTCAAGACTAACATAATCACAAGGTTTATTACTTTTGTAGATCCCGACAGTGGTGATTGGTGTAATGGAAGAAGGGGTGTACTCCTCCCATCTAGTGTTTTTGGTGGAACCCATAGTAGCAAGCAAGCAAGATAAATATTTTTGTGATTTTCGATAAAAAGGTACTAAAGCAAAACTGAAAGGTAAACTAACAAGACTAAAAGGCAAAGGTAAAAGATAGCATGCAACTCCCCTATCCTGAAGAGTGGAGTCCTCGGCAACGGCGCTAGAAAATACTCCTTGATGGGCCTCTAACCCCTCGTTGGTTACCCCAAGTGGAAGGTGAAAGATGCAGTGTTGTGGAAGTGTTTTCCCTTAGCAAAGATGCCAAGGATCGAATCCCCAGAGACTCCTAGGTTCAACAAGTAGGTGTCAACTGCTAACGGCGCCAGATATTAGCAATCAACGTGGACCTGCACACAGATACAAATAACTTTGCTCCCAACGAGTACAGAGAGGTTGTCAATCCCTCCGGCCTTGTAGTTCACAAAGGATTAAAAGCAAATGATAGTAGTGATAGATAATGTTTTGCAATAGTAAATAATAGCGAAAAGTAAATAGCGGATGTGATCAATGATGGTAATATGGACCGGAGTCACATGATGTTCACTAGTGATGTCTCTCTCCCAAAAGACGATAAAACAGCTATGTGAGGTAAATGAATTACAGCTGGGCAATTGACAGGACCACGAACGCAAACCAATGCTGACTACATTGCAAGAAAGGTTGAGGTTCAAAGCATGGGTGGTACGCCAAAGTAAGTAGACCGAAATCCATCAATATCTACTACTAATCATCCACCTTGAGATATCTATCGAGAACATCTCGCTGGTATTAAGTTGCGAGCCCCACCCATAGTGTAAACTCAAAGCAACAGACAACTGCATTAAAAGAACTTTGCGTAAAGTAAACAATCCTTGCACCCGCGGGCACAAGCACCGTTGTTTTCCCCCTTGTGGCAACAGCACATCCCCTAGACTCATGTTTTTGTCACTCAAGCTAGTCATCGAGGGGCATGAACCCACAATCAAGCATAACGTTCCCTCTTGGAGTCACTACGTATTACTCGGCCAAAGCAATAAATAACAATGGAGAACATGCAAGAATTACTTATGAACATAAATATAAAAGAGGTAGATCAAATATATTACTCAATCACAATCTGAACATAATCTCATAATCCATCGGATCCCAGCAAACTCATCATAGCAACAGCATAAGGATTACATATGTGCCTCGATCATGTAGGGCAGCTCACGAGGACTAATTAGTGAAGCACAAGAACGGGAGGAGAACATCACATAGCTACTGGTCATGGACTCATGGACCAAGGGAGACTACTCACAACTCATCCGGGAGGCGTCCATGGTGGTGGAGAAGCTCCCGGTGGTGATCCTCCCCTCCGGCAGGGTGCCGGGAAGAGTTCTCCTGGTGCTCCCGATCTTGGAAGCGGCGGTGGCGGCGGAACAGAGATGAGATCGCGAAAAAGAGTTCCCGTCCCGAGGGTTTCGAGGGACGCTCTAAATATATGCCAAAGGGGGGCACCAGACGGGCTTCGGGGGGCCCAGGCGCCCCCCCGGCGCGGCCCAGGGGGGGCGCGCCGCCAGGGCGCCTGGAGCCCTGGTGCCCCCCCCCCCCCCCCCCCCCCCCCCCGGCTGTACTTCGGGCGCAGGGTAGGTTCCAGAACGCTGATTTTTTATATAATTTTTCTGGATTTTTCCTGACAGTTCTCGTAACGTGAAAACCTGAAATACAAAATCAGCCGAAAACAGAAACTGGCACCGGGGTGCACTGGATTAGTAGGTTAGTCCAAATATGATCAAAAGTGTATGGAAGTGTATGAATATCATAGCAATATCACCCAAAAGTGGCATGGAGCAAGCAGAAATTATAGATACATTTTGGACGTATAAGTCCAAACGGAATGAAACCTTCGGGAGAGATATTTTTGGAGAAAATCACGCATGGGAGACTTGAGAACCACGGAGTAGTGGCCACGTGGTGCCCACGAGGGTGGGGGGCACGCCCCCCTAGGGCGCGCCCCCTGCCTCGTGGGTCCCATGTAAGGCCCCCGGTGCCCTCCTTCCTCCTATATAAGCCCACGTACCCCGAAACCATCAAAGCAACACAGAAAACCCTAGTTCCACCATTATAACCTTCTGTTCCCGTGAGATCCCATCTTGGGGCCTGTTCCGGAGCTCCGCCGGAGGGGGGATCTACCATGGAGTGCTTCTACATCATCATCATCGCCTCACCATGAGTTGTGAGTAGTTTACCACAGACATTCGGGTCCATAGCTAGTATCTAGATGGCTTCTTCTCTCTCTTTGGATCTCAATACAAAGTTCTCCTCGGTCTTCGAGGAGATCTATTCGCTGTAATCTCTTTTTGCGGTGTGTTTGTCGAGATCCGATGAATTGTGGGTTTATGATCAAGATTATCTATGAGAAATATTTGGTTCTTCTCTGAACTCTTTTTGTATGATTATAATATCCTTGCAAGTCTCTTAGAATTATTGGTTTGGTTTGGCCTACTAGATCTATAGTTCTTTCAATGGGAGAAGTGCTTTGCTTTGGGTTCAATCTTGCGGTGTCCTTTCCCAGTGACAGTAGGGGCAGCAAGGCACGTATTGTATTGTTGCCATCGAGGATAAAAAGATGGGGTTTATATCATATTGCTTGAGTTTATCCCTCTACATCATGTCATCTTGCTTAAGGTGTTACTCTGTTCTTATGAACTCAATACACTAGATGCATGCTGGATAGGGGTCGATGTGTGGAGTAATAGTAGTAGATGCAGAATCGTTTTGGTCTACTTGTCTCGGACGTGATGCCTATATATAATGATCATGCCTAGATAGTCTCATAATTATTCGCTTTTCTATCAATTGCTCGACAGTAATTTATTTACCCGCCGTAGAATATCGCTATCATGTGAGAAGCCACTAGAGAACACTATGGCCCTCGGGTCTATTCTCAACATATCAATTTACATCTACTTTACTTTTTCCGCTTTTACTTTCTGTTCTTATAATCAAAAAATACCAAAAATATAAACTAGCATCTCTATCAGATCTCACTTTCGTAAGTGACCGTAAAGGGATTGACAACCCCTTATTGTGTTGGCTACGAAGTTCTTATTTGTTTGTGCAGGTGTGAGGGACTCGCGCGTGGTCTCCTACTGGATTGATACCTTGGTTCTCAAAAACTGAGGGAAATACTTATGCTACTGTGCTGCATCTCCCTTTCCTCTTCGAGGGAATACAACGCAAGCTCGAGAAGTAGCAGTGTGCGCCACCTCAAAAGAGTTATCAGCAGTCGTAGTATAGGATAGCCACTGAGTCAAAGCTGGCTTGCTGCAGTTAAACTCCACTACCCCTTTGTTGATACTGATGCATATGTAGCTAGTTCTGATGTAAGTCTTGCTGAGTACATTTGTACTCATGTTTGCTTAATTTATGTTTTGCAGAGAGACTTCAGTCTCACTAGTGGTTCCGCATGGACTTCGATGTTTAGCTTGTTACCTCAGCTACCATCTTGTACCCTTGGGAGGGTCTTGTAGATAGTTAGATTCATAGCCTTTTTCATTTGTAGTTGTCTGTACCCAGACATGTTATGCTTCCGTTGCTTGTATGCTTTGTATGTTGGGTCATGAGACCCATGTTTGTAATATCTGGCTCCTCAGAGCCTAATGAATAAATACTTTGATTCATAGAGTTTTGTTGTGATGCCATGTTGTATTTGCACATATCGAGCATATTGTGTGTGTGTTATTGAAATGCCTGGTATGTATGGGATCCGACACCTAGTTGTTTACCCTTGGTAGCCTATCTTATGGGGAAATGGCTCCTAGTGCTTCCACTGAGCCTTGGTAGCTTGTTGCTGCTCCGGAACACATGGATTGACCGGCATGTGTCCTTCCTTGCTCATGTGTCTGTCCCCTATGGGGAAATGTCACGCAGTGTATACCATAGTCTTGTTAGCTTGCTACAGCCCGGCTACACTCGTTGCTGACCGACACGTGCATTGTATGATCATGTATGACTGTCCCTATAATTTAGCGCCACTTTTGGTTTATAACTAGCCATGTCAGCCCGGGTTCTCTGTCATATAGATGCTAGCGACACTATCATATATGTGAGCCAAAATGCGCAAACGGTCCCGGGCCAGGTAAGGTGGCACCCGTGGGGATACCGTGCGTGAGGCCGCAAAGTGATATGATGTGTTACATGCTAGATCGGTGTGACTTAGGATCGGGGTCCCGACAGCGAGGCGCCTCGGTGCAGCGGTCGTCACGGGGTCATGGCTTGCGAGGACGGGGCATCAGGTCACATCGGCAGCTGGGCGGCTAGGGTTCGTCATGGAGAAAAGGAGGAACGAGAGTGCAACAACGGGCTGCCTCTGAGATCTTGCTCGTGACATTGGGCTAGCCGGATGGGCCTATGGTAAATATGGTCTTGCACTCTTGGGTATGGACTTTTTAAATTTGGTCTGTATGGTCTATTCAGTCCTGAAGACAAGAGGACCTAATAGAGCGTAATTAGTTCGGTCTTCTGTTTGTGCAGACCATATTTTATTCGGTCTTCTCTAGTTTGGTCTTTTCGGGTTCGGTTTCGATCTTTTCGGGTTCGGTTTTCGGTCTTTGGTTTTTATGCCCAGGGTGAGCGGTGGCAGTCGCTCCAGTTCCTCAACCATAAATGAATAGTTATGTCAGAATTATGGGCTTGTCCCATTTATATACTAGGGGGCATATGCCCCAACCTCCATGGAGTCATTCAATCCAAGACCCTAATATTTTGCAGCTGACACCCTCGAGTTATCATTTTCTTACAAGCAAGACCCTAATATTTTGCATCAGACTGCTTTTGTAGCTTAGAGGGGTAGCTAATCGGGTCATGTGTTGCAGGGGATATGGTGGTGTGTGATCGACTGCATTATTGCGTCGAAAGATTGTCGTGGACTAGGAGCATGATTGGTTTGCTGCCAATAATTGGCTACCCAAATGTTGGCATTGCCAAATATTGGCAAAATACCAAGACTTGCCCACTATTGGCAACTTTATGTGAGGTAGGCAAGACAACTTGGTAACCAACCAAGTAGTAGCCAATATTTGGCACAACGTCAAACATTGGCATGCCAATTTTTGGCACCAAACCAATTATGCTCTAGGTACATGAGTAGTCCAAACAAGTTAGATGTGATTACCCATTTTTGGCCATGGGAACATATCTGGTGATACGGCTAAGTAAATGTTTTCATGCTCCAAGTCACTTTGGTGCATTTTCGATATGTACTGTAGGAGCTTACATCATCAAGTCATATAGGAACTAAAACAAAATAACACTTGTCTGCAACAAAGAGAAAAGTGCTCACCATGTGTGTACGTGCAATCTTGTACTATGGGTTCCTAGAGTCCAAAATACGCGCTATGTAGTCGGGCTCACGTTGCGCTGGATCCATGATAGAGAAATTGAGCTTCATGATAAAGCAAGCAAGTGGAAACAAGTCAGCATCATGCATAGTAGTTACATGGTCAGGTTGCAGTGAAAAAAATTATCGGTTTTTGTAACTCACACAGAGATATGATGAAAGCAGACGCCTCCATGCAGGCATGTTCACACTAACCAGCATGATCATATCCTTCTCGTTGAAACAACGAACCAGTGTTTCCATGGTTAGCAACTTGAACTCAATTGCGCAGTGGAGCAACTCCCTGATCATCTCACCAGTCAGTTGTATCATCCAGTCACTCTCGGCCATGGCAGCATCAGTCGCTCTAGCTCCTTGATACGTCTCCAATGTATCTATAATTTTTTATTGTTCCATGCTATTATATTATCCTTCTAAGATATCTTTTGGGCTTTTATATACACGTTTATATGATTTTTGGGACTAACCTATTAACCCGGAGCCCAGTGCTAGTTTTTGTTTTTATCCTGTTTTAGGGTTTTACAGAAAAGGAATATCAAACGGAGTCCAATTGACGTGCCAATTTTTGATGATTTTTTCGGGACCAAAAGAAGCCCCCGAAGTAAAAGAGTTGGTCCACGAGAGCCACGGGCTGCCCACGAGGGTGGGGGCGCGCCCTCCTATCTCGTGGACAGCCCAGAAGCCCCCCTGACGTGGGACCTATGCCAAAAATTCCTATAAATACTGAAACCTTCAAAAATTAACCTAGATCAGGAGTTCCGCTGTCGAAAGCCTCTGTAGCCACCGAAAACCAATCTATACCCTGTTCCGGCACCCTGCCGGAGGGGGGAACCCTCACCGGTGGCCATCTTCATCATCCCGGCGCTCTCCATGACGAGGAGGGAGTAGTCCACCCTCGGGGCTGAGGGTATGTATCAGTAGCTATGTGTTTGATCTCTCTCTCTCTCTCGTGTTCTTGAGATGGCACGATCTTGACGTATCGCGAGCTTTGCTATTATAGTTGGATCTTATGATGCTTCTCCCCCTCTACTCTCTTGTAATGGATTGAGTTTTCCCTTTGAAGTTATCTTATCGGACTAAGTCTTTAAGGATTTGAGAACACTTGATGTATGTCTTGCACGTGCTTATCTGTGGTGACAATGGGATATCATGTGATCTACTTGATGTATGTTTTGGTGATCAACTTGCGGGTTCCGTGACCTTGGGAATCTATGCATAGGGGTTGGCGCATGTTTTTGTCTTGACTTTCCGGTAGAAACTTTGGGGCACTCTTTGAAGTTCTATGTGTTGGTTGAATAGATGTTTCAGAGATTGTGTGATGCATATCGTATAATCATGCCCACGGATACTTGAGGTGACAATGGAGTATCTAGGTGACATTAGGGTTTTGATTGATTTGTGTCTTAAGGTGTTATTCTAGTACGAACTCTATGATAGATTGAAAGTTACTATGGACTCTTGAATAGATCGATCAGAAAGAATAACTTTGAGGTGGTTTTCTACCCTACCATAATCTCTTTGTTTGTTCTCCGCTATTAGTTACTTTGGAGTGACTCTTTGTTGCACGTTGAGGGCTAGTAATATGATCCAATTATGTTATCCTTGTTGAGAGAACTTGCACTAGTGAAAGTATGAACCCTGGGCCTTGTTTCCTATCATTGTAACACCGTTTATGCTCACTTTTACCACTTGCTACCTTATTGTTTTTATATTTTCTTATTACAAAAACCTATATCTACCATCCATATTGCACTTGTATCACCATCTCTTCGCCGAACTAGTGCACCTATACAATTTACCATTGTATTGGGTGTGTTGGGGACACAAGAGACTCTTTGTTATTTGGTTGCAGGGTTGCTTGAGAGAGACCATCTTCATCCTACGCCTCCCACGGATTGATAAACCTTAGGTCATCCACTTGAGGGAAATTTGCTACTGTCCTACAAACCTCTGCACTTGGAGGCCCAACAACGTCTACAAGAAGAAGGTTGTGTAGTAGACATCAAGCTCTTTTCTGGCGCCGTTGCAGGGGAGGTTAGTGCTTGAAGGTATATATTTAGATCTTGCAATCGAATCTTTTAGTTTCTTGTTTCATCACTAGTTTCGTTTATAAAAGAAAACTACAAAAAAATGGAATTAAGGTTACCTCATATGCTTCATCTTTTTAATATCTTTTGTGAAAATGATGGAAAGGAAAAGTGTGCTCAAGTACTAGAAGAAGAATTACATAGAATGCTTGGCACTAAAGACTTGAATGATGAGCATGCTTGCAATGTTGTTAGTGTGAATCCTTTGAATATCCATGGTACAAATGATGATTGCACTAGTCATGATGAAAATATCTCATATAAGCATGTTGATTTTTGTGGAGTGTATAGAGTTTGCAAGTACATACCAAAGAGGGAAGATAGATTTTGCAAGAGGCATAAGTATTTAGAAACTAAATGGTTGCTACAAATGCTAGATGATTGTGCTGAAACTTTAAAATATCTTAGCCGTACTTGTGAACTTTGCAATGAACGTGGTCATTTCATTACCCAATGCGAACTGTTTCATGGTCGAATCGTGTCCAAAAATTGTGATGACTTGATTTCCCTTGCACATCATAATGAACTTATCTTGCTTTTGGGTTATGAAGAAATTAAATGTAGAACTAAGTTTCTTCCAGGATTTGCCATTGATAAACTTCTTGATTTTGATATAGAGGAAATATATATGTATTGTGAAGTGAATTGCATTGAAAATCCTTATATTGCCAATTACCTTAAGTTAAGAAAACAAATAGGAGATGAAGAGAATACTAATGAAGGGAAGAGATTTCCCAATATCCTCCTATTATTTCTTATGATGAATCAGGTAACGAGGAGGAGCCTCCTATTCTACCAATCTCAGTAGTAAGGAGCTCCAAAAAGAAGATTAAACCCACACATAATGAGAAGAAGAAAAAGAATAGACGAAGAAGCAAAGGTAAAGAGGTATCTCTCCCAAATGATTTTGCTCCTATTACTCATTATGATGATGATAATTGCTATACTATCGGTACTATCCATACTATTAACGATGAGAGTGATTATGTGTCGGCGGGAACGACGCCTATGGGATCACAAGAATCCCTACTACGGTTAGCGGGGCGCGGGGTTGAGAGAAGAGCGGATCAAACAGATAGCACACGGTTCGTTTATCCAGGTTCGGGCCGCGAGGATGCGTAAAACCCTACTCCTGCTTTGGTGGATTGTATATTTGTGTTCTTCATCTAGCTATGGGGCGTGAGGAGCTCCAAAAAGCCGAATCCTCCTCCTGGTCACCTCGGGCCTCCTTTTATAGAAAAAGGGGTTGCCACAGTGGCACACAGGAGGTGGAAAGGGTACAGTGATGCGAGTTTATCCCTCGCATTACATGATGATGACCCTCAACCGTAAGGGATCTATTGCAGCGTTTTCGATAAGTAAGAGTGTCGAACCCAACGAGGAGCAGAAGGTATTGATAAGCGATTCTGAGCAAGAAATTACTGCAAGCACTGAAAGATAACTTTTAGGGGTTTTCTCGGTATAAGCAATAGGAAAGTAAAAACAAGTAATGTAAAAGGTACTGATAGTAACAATTGGCCCAATCCTTTCTTAGCAAAGGAGAGGCCTAGCAACTGAACTTATAAAGACTAAAGCGTTCTTGAGGACACACGGGAGAGGTAGTCATGTGCTTTCACCATATTCCGTATCGATACTATGTTATGTGTTGATAAGTGTTGAGTGGGTGGATCTATGCTAGTACACTCTCTAGACTAAGATGAGTGCACTCTTATGATTAAACACCTTGCAAGCATCCGCAAATACAAGATAGAATTTAAGGCAAAAGCCTAACCATAGCAATACGATCGAGGATCCATTATTCCCTTATGCAAAAGCGTGCGAACTGGGGTTCAGGTTTCTGTCACTCCGGCAACCCACCATAAGCATTCTTTATACACAATGTATTCCCCTAGGTCCTTAATAAGGCGAAGTGTTGGGTGTTCGACTCACACAACACCACTAGTAGAATGACAACGCAACTTAAGTATCAAACAACACATATTACTTCAACAGCATATGACTACTAACAACAAGACTTTCCCCATGTCCTCAAGAACTAAGGTAACTACTCACGAGACATAAAGGAGATCATGATCAGTGGGGATAAATATGTGATAAACAATCTGGACATAATAGTATTTCTCCAACAAAACTCAATAGCAGTCACCACAAAGCAATAATCAACACCGATGGAGTAGAGAGGATAGGTAGTACGAGTTACAACACAAGTTACGATTGTAAGATGAGATTTGGATGAAGATGGAGATGGTGCTGGTGTTGGGGATGATGTTGATGATGATCTCGATGATGCCCGTGACGATGGTGATGACGATGGCGACGATCTCCCCTTCCGGGAGGTGATCTCCCCGGCGGAATCTGCCCGCCAGAGATGGCTTTTTCTTCTCTGTAGGTTTCCGCCACGGAGCGGCGGCGGAACTCCGTAAAAATCCCCGTCTCTAGGGTTTTTTGGATAACGGAGAGCATATATGCAAAAGGGGGCGGCCAGAGGTGGGCCAGGGGCTCCAGGCGCCCCCCCGGCGCGGCCAGGGGGGCGCCCCCAGGCCGCCTGGGCACCCTGTGGCCCCCCTCCGATTGCCCTTTCGCGTGCCTTCGTGATCCGTCCGAAAAATATCTCCCGTCAATTTTCAGGTAATTTGGAGGTATTCTTCTTCAGCAACTCAGTGTCCACTTTTTACTGCTGAATCATGCGTCTGCTGCTTCGGCATCGGAAAGTTTGCAAACTGTGTAAAATAGACCAAAACAACATAAGAACATCACCGTAACGTGAAATATATCAATGAATAAGGATAAATTATGATACAAAATAGTGATGCATTTTGGACGTATCAACACCCCCAAGCTTAGACCTCGCTTGTCCCCAAGCGAATATGAACTCGGTAAACCTGTCCACAAGTTTAGAGAGTGAAGTGTCGATAAATAGAATACGGACAAGAAGCATCATAGTTTCTTTACCAACTCAAATATCCTCAACAGCAATCTTCAACTCATAAGGCCCTTATGAAAGAGTGATAACACTTATATTCGAAAGTAGGGCTAAGAAAACTCATTATATCATGGCAAACATGTCCTTTGGTCAAAGAACAACAAATAGATTTAACTTTTGCTCTTATATTTTGATGAGATCAATTGAAGCTTTTTGAAATAACATGTTAATAGGCAAGAAGTGAAAGTGTTAACACAAAGGAAGATATTTGCCTTAGCTGGGCATGACAAACAACTTACTTATCGAATGATAATGTCAACAAGGATATGATATGACAGATCTTAATGCAGCTTTATATGAATGAATCCTTATCAACATCAAACGTCTGCTCTCTTTGAGAAATAGAAGAAAGTAGAAGTAACTGACTCAACTTAAAATTAAAAGATAGGCCCTGCTCTAGGGTAGTAGGGAAAACTCATGTGCTATCCTCAAATCAAACAGAATGAAAACAAGTTTTTAGGGGTGCATGATTTGTCAACGAATGCTAATAGATAACTCAATTGCTTTTTGATCTGGACAAGTTTCGAGGAACGGCTCCCGCACGAGGACGATAACATCCTCTTATTCTCCTTTGTTTATCACTGCCAAAGTTTTCTGATTTCTCATGAACAAAGCGTGAAGGAGGGTTTGTTTGTTATATTATTTTTAAGCCGGGCGCACTCTTTGCCAGTTCTTTCTCGTATTATGGGTTTGCACATTAGACATGCAATCCCGGGGTGAAGCTTGTCCAACTCAAGAAGACCATGAATTAGCTATTACTTCCTCATGAGCTAAAACAGAGGCACAAAACAAAAGATTTTGAACATTTAAGGATAACACATAAATTATATACTTTAGGAGGTGGTAGTGGAACACCACGAATAGGAAGGTATGGTGGACTCATATGGAAGGTATTGGCTTAAGGGTATGGATGCACAAGCAGAATTCCGCTTAGTACAGAGTTAGGCTAGCAAAGGTTTTGAAAGAACAGACAATTGATGATGACTAAGATGCAAAGCAATATAAAGCATGAACATTGAAATAAGCATAACACATCAAGTTGTCTTCCTTGTCAGCATAACACTTCAAGCATAATAACATAAAGGTTTTGGCTATGTTGATACTTTAAGAAAATCATGCTTGTTGTTATGACCAAAGCTATGTTTGCCAAGATTAAATAAAGTTTCATAGCCATACCTGACATAAGGTTAATACTCCCCATAAGAATCATCATATAAGGTCGATTGCGTGAAGAGAATACCGAGTGCATCAAAAGGAACCGATAAACTTGTCATTAATATTCCATCATAGACGACTCCACACTCACGGATACAATTCTTCACCGAAGGAGCGATAGACTTCAATGCACACACCTATCTCATATAATAACCTCCCTAGACATGATACGACTCTACTTGACTCCAAAAGACAAAAGGTAAAGATAAAGATACCGGGCACTCCCCCAAGCTTGGAACAAGCCAAGGGAATGCCATTACCCCAGGAGATTTCACTCATCATTCTTGTTGGCGTTGATCACGTAGTCCTTGGCGAAACGCTTCCATGGATATCTAGCTAAAGCCTCCTTTGAGAAGCTCGTCTCCAGAATCCTGCATTCAGCACCCAAACCCATGCGCACAAACCTTAGTTCATACTCACAGTTCTGGTTATGTAGATCATTAATTTGCCCTTGGAGCTCTATAATTCTTTCTTCAGACGCGGTGATGCTTTTCCACATCTCCTTCATCTCCTTCAGGAAGTAGTTCTTCAGCTCGTTGGTGATGTCAAAGTTAGCTTCAACACCACGCTCGATCATCTTCTTGTACTCGAAGACTTCTTGCTCCACTTCTTCCAGCCTGGCCTGGATGCTCCCCTCCTTGATAGGTCCCTTCAGATCTTCTCGATGAAGGACACCGTCCTCCATTCGAACAACCTGAGGGTGCTTCTTCACCTCAGCGAGGTAAGGGTTGATGACGTTGACGACGAACTCGTCCTTGGGGAAACTTGGAGAAGCCATGGCACCTAGATTCAGCTGAAAGATTCCCTGGCAGAAACAGATCGAAGAGAAAACACGCGAAATCGCAAGATACGTTGCCGGAACAGTCCGGGAAAATATATAGGAAAAATTTGTGCACAGAAAGGAAGGTAACGGACCAAAGCGAGGTCGGAGACGGGCTCCCGGGTGTCCAGGCGGCCTCCCGGCGCGGCCCAGGGGGGGCGCGCCAGGGGGGGCGCCTGGACTCCCTGGAGGTCGTCTCCGGGTCCACTTAGACTCGGAATTTTACTAATTTTGCAGAAACTCGTAATACGGAACTTTTATGGCAGTTCGCGATGTTTCCTTACCGTACTACATACCTTTTCTTTATTCTGCTTCTGCTGGCGTCTGAAACAGGGCTGCAACATGTTCTTCGTGGGTGGTTGTGTATATTATATTCACATCAACATCGACAGGGTCTCCTGCTATGTAATGTTTAAGCCTTTGCCCATTCACAACTTGAGGTTTGGTGCCTTCAAAATTATTAATCTTAATTGCTCCAGTCCGATAAACTTCTTCAATATGAAATGGTCCTTCCCACCTGGAAAGTAGTTTACCTGGAGAAAACCTGAAACGGGGTCTGAACAGCAAAACTTTATCACCAATATTAAATTCACGTTTCAGAATCTTCCTATCATGCCACTTTTTTACCTTTTCCTTGAACATTTTAGCGCTCTCGTAAGCTTCACTTCTCCATTCATCTAGAGAAGTCAAGTTCATGAGACGCTTCTCACCAGCTAGTTTTGGGTCAGCGTTAAGCTCTCTAACAGCCCAGAAAGCTTTGTGCTCTAACTCTAATGGCAAATGGCAAGCCTTGCCATACACCATCTTATAGAGGGACATGCCCATGGGGTTTTTGTAAGCAGTTCTATATGCCCACAAAGCATCTCCTAACTTATTTGACCAGTCTTTTCTATTCCTGTTTACTGTCTTCTGCAAGATCAACTTAATCTCTCTATTGGTGAGCTCAACTTGCCCACTAGTTTGAGGATGATATGGTGAAGCGATTCTATGATTAACATCGTATTTAGCCAAAGCTTTTCTAAATGCTCTGTGCGTGAAGTGTGATCCCCCATCAGTCATGAGATACCTTGGTACACCAAACCTAGGAAAGATTACATCTTTAAGCATTTTCAAAGATGTCTTGTGATCAGCACTTTCGGTGGGGATTGCTTCAACCCACTTGGTCACATAATCAACAGCTACTAAAATGTGAGTGTACTTGTGCGAAGAAGGAAAAGGACCCATAAATTCAAAACCCCAACAATCGAAAGGTTCAATCACTAGTGAGTAATTCATAGGCATCTCATTCCTTCTACTAATGTTACCAACTCTCTGACATTTATCACAGGCTAAAACATAATTTCTAGCATCTTTAAAGAGAGTGGGCCAGTAAAAACCTGATTGAAGAACCTTATGTGCAGTCCTCTCACCGGCATGATGTCCTCCATAGGGACTATCATGACACCATCTGAGAATGTCCTTCTGCTCATGTTCCGGAATGCATCTTCTCACGATCCCGTCGGGACCTTCTTTGAAAAGATGTGGGTCATCCCAAAAGTAGTGCCTCAAATCATGAAAGAACTTCTTCCTTTGCTGAAATGTTAGACCTGGAGGCAAATACTTTGCAACAATAAAATTAGCATAATCTGCATACCAAGGATCGGAAAGAGATTGTACTTTTACAACGGCAAGTTGCTCGTCTGGAAAACTATCGTTAACTGGAATGGGGTCGTGCGGTATATCTTCCATCCTTGAGAGATTGTCCGCCACTGGATTGTCTTCCCCTTTCCTATCAACAATCTGCAAATCAAATTCTTGAAGAAGGAGTACCCATCTGATAAGCCTTGGCTTGGCATCCTTCTTTGTCATAAGATACTTAATGGCAGCATGATCAGTATGAATAATAACTTTGGAATCAACAATATACTGCCTAAACTTATCACAAGCAAAAACTACAGCTAAGAATTCTTTCTCAGTAGTAGCATAATTTCTTTGAGCACTATCAAGGGTTTTACTAGCATAATGTAAAACATTCAATTTCTTATCAACCCTTTGTCCTAAAACAGCTCCAACAGCAAAATCACTTGCATCACACATAATCTCAAAAGGTAAATTCCAGTCAGGTGGTTGTACTATAGGAGCAGTTATTAAAGCTTTCTTAAGGACTTCAAAAGCTTCCTTACAATTTTCATCAAATACAAAAGGAACATCCTTCTGGAGAAGATTAGTGAGGGGTCTCGAGGTTTTAGAAAAGTCTTTAATAAATCTTCTATAAAAACCTGCATGACCGAGAAAACTACGAATACCTTTGATGTCCCTTGGATAGGGCATCCTCTCAATAGCTTCGATCTTGGCCTTGTCCACTTCAATTCCCCTTTCGGAAATCTTGTGACCAAGAACAATTCCTTCATTAACCATAAAGTGGCACTTTTCCCAGTTGAGTACCAAATTTGTCTCCTCGCATCTCTGCAAAACTTTATTAAGGTTGTGAAGACAATGGTCAAAAGAAGTTCCATAGACGGAGAAATCATCCATGAAGACTTCCATAATATCCCCGCAGAAACCATGAAAGATAGCAGACATACACCTTTGAAAAGTAGCAGGGGCATTACATAAACCAAAAGGCATACGCCTGTAAGCATAAGTACCAAAGGGACAAGTAAAAGTGGTCTTCTCTTGATCGGCAGTGTTAACATGAATTTGAGAGAAACCAGAATAACCATCGAGATAACAAAAGTGAGTATTTTTGGATAACCTTTCAAGCATTTGGTCGATGAACGGCAACGGATAGTGATCCTTCCTGGTTGCCTTGTTCAACTTCCTGTAATCAATACACATTCTATATCCAATAATAATTCTCTGAGGTATTAATTCATTTTTATCATTAGGAACCACAGTTGTACCTCCTTTCTTAGGAACACAATGTACCGGACTTACCCACTTACTATCAGCTATAGGGTAGATAATACCTGCGGCTAGAAGCTTGAGAATCTCAGTTCTCACGACATCCATCATCTTTGGGTTCAACCGTCGTTGATGATCAACAACTGGTTTAGCATCAGGCTCAAGGTTGATAGTATGTTGACAGATAGATGGACTAATCCCCTTAAGGTCATCAAGGGTGTAGCCAATTGCGCCTCGGTGTTTACGAAGTACTTCCAATAATCGCTCCTCTTCATATCCTGAAAGGTTAGAATTGATAATAACAGGATATACTTTCTTTTCATCTAAATAAGCATACTTGAGCGTATCGGAAAGAGGTTTAAGATCGAACACCGGGTCTTCTTTCGGTTTTGATAAAATTCCCAAAGGTTCAACCGGAAGGTTGTGCTTCAGGATAGCAGGCTGCCTCAAGAATATTTCATCTAGTTCATTTTTTTCCTGCATATGCAAATCATTCTCGTGGTCCTCCATGTATTGCTGCAAAGGATCATTAGGGGGAATAGCAATAGAGGCAATACTTTCAATAATTTTATCATCACTAGGTAAATCAGTACCACGAGGCTGCTTAGAGAACTTAGAAAAATTAAACGCATATGGCTCACCATCGAATTCAACAGAAACTTTACCTTTCTTGCAATCTATTATAGCTCCACAAGTTCTAAGAAAAGGTCTACCAAAAATAATTGGACAAAAATTGTCCCTCTCTGAACCAAGTACTAGAAAGTCGGTAGGGTATTTTACCTTTCCACATAGGACTTCAACGTCCCTCACAATTCCGATAGGAGAGATAGTTGTTCTGTTTGCAAGATGAATAGTAACATCAACTTCTTCAAGTTCACAAGGGGAAATCTCACCGCTGATCTCTTCATAAAGTGAATAAGGGATAGCACTTGCACTCGATCCCAGATCGCATAGCCCATAATAATTGTGATCTCCTATTTTAACAGATACCACTGGAGTACCTGAAATTGGGCCTTTATTCTTGGCTGTGACAAGGTTAGTGGAAACAGCACAAAAATTTATATTGGAATCCAAAACATCATTAGTAGCAAGGTCTTTAATCAACGCAACTTGAGGATCGACTTTGATCTGGTCCTCAGGCTCATCAACTCTTCTCTCACTTTTATTTATTATGCCTGTCACAAGAGAGTGCTCCCTCATCCTCGTGGGAAAAGGAGGCTTTTCATATATAACTGCAGGCAAAATAGGGTCAGCAACATAAATATCAATAGGTGGTTCTTTAAAAGGTTCATGGTGCTGGTCTTTCTTCTTTTTAAAAGAATCAACGTGAGAGGCAAAATTCTTACACAAATCAATCACTAGATGGGAATCAAGACCAATCTTAGAGCAAAAAGTATTGAAGTAATCAGTTTTCACATAGCTCTCAATATAATCATGTTCATAATTTATAGTGGGTTCAATACCTTTATCAATTTCCCAATCTTCGGTATTCCTCTGGATTCTTTCAATGAGATCCCACCTTTCTTCAACACTCTTCTTTTGAAATACCCCACTAGAGGAGGCATCCAGCATCTCCTTATCCTGACGAGAAAGCCTGGCATAAAAATTTGTAAGTATAATTTCCTTGGGAAGCTTATGAATAGGGCATTTGAGCATTAGG
>LR738712.1:8003969-8015498 GCA_902687465.1 Secale cereale
TCACGAGACCTAAAGTTATAGATATAATTCCTGTCTCGATGAATTTCATGAAGAGGATAAAACTTAGTATAAAAGAGAGACATAAGCTCCTGCCAGTCCAGCAAGTGTGAGTTATCGAGAAGCCCATACCAATCTGAAGCTTTATCTATAAGTGATACGACAAACAATTTCCTCATGACAAACTCCCTCGATACACCTGCAAGCTTAAATAATGAACATAGTTGTGACAGATATAGCAAGTGTTCACCGGGATGTCTGTCTCCTGCATAACGATTAGCCAAAACATAATCGATAATGCCAGCTGGTATTTTATAAGGCACAATTTCAGTAGGGGGAGGATCAACCACCACAGGTGTGGGGTGTCTTCCCGCAAGCAACGCTCCAATAACGGGGTTATCCATAAGGACAAAGAGCAGCAATAGCAAAAACAAAAACAGAATTATAAAAACTACCTTACCAGTTTCACTTTACCAATAGCGCTACAATCCCCGGCAACGGCGCCAGAAAACGGTACTTGATGACCCTCAACCGTAAGGGATCTATTGCAGCGTTTTCGATAAGTAAGAGTGTCGAACCCAACGAGGAGCAGAAGGTATTGATAAGCGATTCTGAGCAAGAAATTACTGCAAGCACTGAAAGATAACTTTTAGGGGTTTTCTCGGTATAAGCAATAGGAAAGTAAAAACAAGTAATGTAAAAGGTACTGATAGTAACAATTGGCCCAATCCTTTCTTAGCAAAGGAGAGGCCTAGCAACTGAACTTATAAAGACTAAAGCGTTCTTGAGGACACACGGGAGAGGTAGTCATGTGCTTTCACCATATTCCGTATCGATACTATGTTATGTGTTGATAAGTGTTGAGTGGGTGGATCTATGCTAGTACACTCTCTAGACTAAGATGAGTGCACTCTTATGATTAAACACCTTGCAAGCATCCGCAAATACAAGATAGAATTTAAGGCAAAAGCCTAACCATAGCAATACGATCGAGGATCCATTATTCCCTTATGCAAAAGCGTGCGAACTGGGGTTCAGGTTTCTGTCACTCCGGCAACCCACCATAAGCATTTTTTATACACAATGTATTCCCCTAGGTCCTTAATAAGGCGAAGTGTTGGGTGTTCGACTCACACAACACCACTAGTAGAATGACAACGCAACTTAAGTATCAAACAACACATATTACTTCAACAGCATATGACTACTAACAACAAGACTTTCCCCATGTCCTCAAGAACTAAGATAACTACTCACGAGACATAAAGGAGATCATGATCAGTGGGGATAAATATGTGATAAACAATCTGGACATAATAGTATTTCTGCAACAAAACTCAATAGCATTCACCACAAAGCAATAATCAACACCGATGGAGTAGAGACGATAGGTAGTACGAGTTACAACACAAGTAACGATTGTAAGATGAGATTTGGATGAAGATGGAGATGGTGCTGGTGTTGGGGATGATGTTGATGATGATCTCGATGATGCCCGTGACGATGGTGATGATGATGGCGACGATCTCCCCTTCCGGGAGGTGATCTCCCCGGCGGAATCTGCCCGCCGGAGATGGCTTTTTCTTCTCTGTAGGTTTCCGCCACGGAGCGGCGGCGGAACTCCGTAAAAATCCCCGTCTCTAGGGTTTTTGGATAACGGAAAGCATATATGCAAAAGGGGGCGGCCAGAGGTGGGCCAGGGGCTCCAGGCGCCCCCCCGGCGCGGCCAGGGGGGGCGCGCCCCCAGGCCGCCTGGGCACCCTGTGGCCCCCCTCCGGTTGCCCTTTCGCGTGCCTTCGTGATCCGTCCGAAAAATATCTCCCGTCAATTTTCAGGTAATTTGGAGGTATTCTTCTTCAGCAACTCAGTGTCCACTTTTTACTGCTGAATCCTGCGTCTGCTGCTTCGGCATCGGAAAGTTTGCAAACTGTGTAAAATAGACCAAAACAACATAAGAACATCACCGTAACGTGAAATATATCAATGAATAAGGATAAATTATGATACAAAATAGTGATGCATTTTGGACGTATCACATGACAAGGCGTATTTAATGCGTCTTGTTTAGGTGTCCTTGCTTTATCGGGGACGGAGGAGAGATTTGTCTCGTCCGTCGCCACTCCTTCTTGTGTCGACACGCGCCCTGGCCAACGATGCCTGAGATGCCATGTAGGTAGGCAGGCAGCTGAGGTGGCGCAATGGTGGGTCTTCACGAAGATCTGCATGCCGCCACGCAGGTGCCTGCCCAGCTGGTTGGGTCGGTAGCTGCATAAGGCGGTGGAAGTTTAGTCGGCGTGGGCCTGATGGTGGCCCTGCAGATGTCCTTGGCAAGGACCTTGCCGGGGCCCTAGCAAGGGTCTTGCCGCGGCGCCTGCTGCCATCCCCAGCAAGGTGCTTGCCGGAGGTCTTGTGGTCTTCCTTGGCTAGGATCCTGCCAGGGGTCGTCGTCTTCTTAGTGCGTATCTGATCTTGAATGTCTTCACAAAGATTTGCATGCCACTACGGGGATGTCTCCTGAATCCTTGCCCCATGGGGGCAGTGGACTCAAGGGTGATTCGCTCCGTAGGCGTGGGGCGAGTTGCCGCGGCAAGGGTCTTGCCGAGGAGTTGCCGCGGCAAGGGTCTTGACGGGGCTACTAAAACTGGCTCCCGGCATGGATCTTGCCGGGGGAACCTACTTCGTCCCTTTGCTCTTCGTGGTCTTGGTTTTGGTGTTGCTCTAGTTCTCTTGAGCTTCGGTCTAACCCTGGCTTACCTCCCTTGCCTTGCTTGGTGCAGCGGTGCCCGTGGCTCAGACTGCCCGTGCACAGTCATAGGGGTACAAAAAGTGTACCCCCCCTCCTTTTGTACAACGACAGGAGCCCCCGGGACTGGGCCACACATAAGCGTGACGCGTTGTTGGGCTGGGCCCAGAACGGTGCGCGGGCAGGCGGGGCGGTTTTTACCGTGGTAAGACTTTTCGCGCGCTGCGCTTCCCACGACTCCCACGCGTGTCGCGGTGTGGAGGGGTGTGCGTGACGTGGGCGGCATGCGTGGGGTTGGTTCCCGCAGGCATGCGTCACATCACAGTAAAGGGGCGGTTCGCGTCTTCCCCATAATCGGAGGGAGGCGTGGAGGCGCAGCCCATTTACTGAATGGGGCGAGGCGCGGTCCTCAAGGCGTCCACTCCCCACGATCACGGGGTGGGGAGAGGTCGCCTCACCCGTCCCCCTCGGTTCTGCACGTCTGCCACGTGTCTCCCATGTGCTTGGGGTGGCAGACGGTGGAGGCGGGAAACCGGGCCGTCGCTGGTTGGGGCGGCGGGTCGGTCCTGGCTCCCTGCGCCTTCCGTGTCTTGATTGGCCGAGCGGGGCGGTCGAGCCCCAACCCCGTTCCTTTATAAAGAGCGGGAGGGGAGGGACAGCGTCCCGCATTCTTCCATCTTCTTCCTCCTTCAGCTTCTGCTCCTCTCTTCCATTCGTCATTGAGAGAGGAAATCCCGGTCCTTCAACGGTGGCGGCGAGGGTCGCCGCTCGACAACGCGTCCCTCCTTCTCCTGCGCCTGTGGTGGCAGAGCCGGCCGTGGGGGGAAGGGGGAGGGGGCGAGGCCGGGGCGCTCGGGGAAGAGGAGGACGGGGTGGCCGGCCGGCCTCGCCCCCGCCAACAGCTCCTCCTCCAATGGAGGGCCATGTTGGGGATAACCCTTGTGAGTTCTTCGTCAGGTTGCGCCGGCCGCCGCGCCGTCGCCTTCGTCTCTCGACTCCATTTGCGCGGGAGATGGAGCTGGATCCGCCGGAGTCATTGCGGCTGCACATGAGGGGCTGCGGGATCAGTGGCACGCGGGTCCGCGTCGACTTCCCTGCTCCTCATGTGATGTATCTTCGTCGGGGATGGAAGACGTTTGCTTATATCCACAGCTTGACGGAGGGGCTCACTCTCCATTTTAAGCGAATGGAGGGTGGCCTTCTCTCCGTCAAGGTCTTCGGGCACTTTGGGACTCGTACAAGGTGCTGCGTGGAGAGCTCTTCTGATAGTGAAGATTCCTCCTCGAGCAAGAGTGACGAGGAGGACAGCGGTAGCGACGACGAGGGCGATAGGCGGCAGGATGAGGGGTCCGACTAGGTGTCGGGCGCCGCTCCTTGTGGCACCGGCGACCCCATCATCTGTGTCGCCGGCTCCTTGAACTTCTCGGGGCCGTCCCCTTGGGCGGCTGGCGTTGGGAGGCTGCGGAAGAGGAAGAGGGCGGGCGGCAAGGCCGACAAGTCGGAGTATGCGGGCACCGACGCCTTCGACGCGTACTGACGTCCTGCTGCCTCGTCTTTGAGCTCTGCTTCCGGCGCCGCCATCACCATCCAGCCTTTGGTCGGCCACCAAGATGTTCTCTTGGTGTCTTCTGCCACCCGTAGCTCGCCTAGGCGCTCCTTTTGCCCTTCTCGCCTCCTTGACCTGCCTCCTGAGGAGAGGGACAAGAAAGGGATTACGGGCATCTTATCTATTTTTAGTTTGTAAGCCTTCGGGCGTCTGTTAGATTTAAAACTTGTAATCCCCTTGTTCATGTTTTTCATTCCCTATGGACCGTACCTGAGTGGAATGTTTTTAATGAAAAAGGGATGTTTGTCGGGTCATTTGTTTGTGGGTGAAACCCACGACAAGGAATAAATCCTTGGTATCTTTAAGATAAACACTTTCTCGCCCGGCAACAGGCCTTGCCGTCTCCCCACTTCGCTCTACCTTTCTCACACCTTTCGCGGAGGCAGGGATGAGGCGGGTTCAGGCTCCTAGTTTCATCCTTTCGCTGTCGCGACTACGACCAAACTTGGTCCCAGGAACGAGCCCTAGGGCCTAGAGTTAGGGGAGCACGATAGTTTAAGGAAAAAATGAGGTTTCACATACCTCAGTCCATAATGGAATGCATGATAAGGGATGAAGAACTTATCTGAAGCTGCAGCCCCCGGCAACCCTGGTTTGCCGTGGGTGAATCTTTGTTCTTGCAGCCCCCGGCAATACTGGCTTGCCGGGGCCTAGATGCTGGTTTGTTCCTTTTTTTTCTCCCCAAGTGGTTTCGGCAAGGATATCTGTGTGTCCTGTGAAACAAAGAAGATAAAAGAAAGACAAAGAGATGCAAACTCAACCTCTAAGCTAGGGGTTAGCCACCGCTAAGCACTATCAACCCTAACCAAGGACGAGACTCGACCTAGCATGCATGCTATAACTCAGGGCACCAACGCTTCATTTATTTGTGCTCACGGTCTGCGCCTGGCTTTGTACAAAGGGTTACATGCCTTGTCGGCAAGGCTTGTACAAAAGGTGGCTTGCCGGGGGCCCGGCAAGCCGCGCCTCATGGGTAAAACTTGCGAAGATGCTCAATGTTCCAGGAGTTTCTCACCGGAATGGCATTTTTGGTCTCCAGGCGGACTGTGCCAGGCCTGGTGACTCGTATTACCCGATAAGGGCCTTCCCACTTTGGCGGCAACTTGTTGGTATTCTTGGCCGATTGAACACGCCGAAGAACAAGGTCGCCTTCCTCAAAGCTTCGGGCATGGACCTTGCGGCTATGGTAGCGGCGCAAGGCTTGCTGGTAGCGTGCTGCTCTCACAGCCGCCCGAAGACGATCTTCCTCAAGGAGTGTTGCGTCATCTTGCCGTAGTTGCTCTTGCTCAAGCTCATCGACCCATATATGAGTTCAGTGGGGAGAACTACTTCTGCCCCGTATACTAGGGCAAAGGGTGTCTGGTCGGTGGCTCGATTTGGCGTCGTTCTGATCGACCAAAGAACCGTCGGCAACTCATCAATCCAGCGCCTTCCACTCTTGCGCAGTCTGTCAAAGGTCTTTGTCCTTAAGCCTCGCAGTACTTCAGCGTTTGCTCTCTTAGCTTGACCATTGCTTCGTGGGTGAGCAATGGAAGCGAAACAGACTTTGCTGCCGAGGTCTTGGGTATATTGCATGAAGGTGTGGCTTGTGAACTGTGTGCCGTTGTCGGTGATGACCCTCTTGGGTACACCAAAACGGCATACTAGTCCCTTGAAGAATTTGACGGCTGACTGGGCTGTGACCTTCCTCACTGCCTCCACCTCTGGCCACTTTGTGAACTTGTCGATTGCGATGTACAAGTACTCAAAGCCCCCGACAGCGCGGGGGAAAGGGCCCAGTATGTCGAGCCCCTAGACCGAGAAGGGCCAGGAGAGAGGAATGGTTTGAAGGGCTTGAGCTGGTTGATGAAGTTTCTTTGAATGGAACTGACACGCTTCACACCTGGTGACCAGTGTTGTCGCATCCTGGAGGGCAGTGGGCCAGAAGAAGCCTTGCTGAAATGCCTTGCCGGCAAGGGCTCTTGACCCTATGTGGGATCCACGTATGCCTCCATGTATCTCTGCCAACAGCCCCAGTCCTTCCTCTCGAGGGATACACTTCAATTTCACACCGTTCGGTCTCTTTCTGTACAGGACGTCATCGACGAACTGGTACATAGCAGATTGACGGGCTACTTTTTCCGCTTCTTCCTGCTCCTCAGGAAGTTCCCCAGTTTGGAGGAATCGGACGGTATGCTGTGCCCACGCTGGAGCCTGGGGCTCGACGGAGAGGACTAAAGGCATTTCCTCCGCTATAGGAGCGGCTGTCTCGACGGCAAGAGCTTGACGCTCCGCCGGAGCTAGCCGTCCTGTGGCGGGCTCAGTGTACCCGGCAACATCCTTGCCGGCGGCTCTGGGGAGCTCGGCGGGAAAGTACTTGCCGGGCCTTGATTTCCTCCTCTTGTTTTGCTCCGTTGATGGATCAACGGATGGCTGAGAAAGTTGAAGCACAAAGGTACCTGGTTCCACAGGTAACTTGAGGGCAGCGCGCTTTGACAGGTAATCGGCGATGTCATTCTCTATTCGGGGAACGTGCTCCGCCTGTATACCATCAAAACGCTCTTCCAGCTTTCTCACTTCATCGACGTAGGCCTTCATCAACAGGCTCTGGTAATCTTTGTTGACTTGTTTGACGACAAGCTGCGAATCGCCCCTGACAATGAGTTTCTTGATTCCGAGGTCTGCCGCGATCCTAAGACCAGCAATCAGCCCCTCATATTCGGCAGTATTGTTCGTTGATACCTCCCTGGGGAAGTGCATCTGGACCACGTACTTGAGGTGCTCTTCGGTGGGCGCGACAAGCATTACGCTAGCCCCGGCGCCCTGTAAGGAGAAAGCTCCATCAAAGTACATGATCCAGTCGCAACTCGCCTCTTTGCCGAGGAGAGCAGTTTCCTGGGCTTCTTCATCAGGCGTCGCGGTCCATTCTGCAACGAACACCGCCAGGACTCGGCTTTGAATCGTCGAGGTACTTTCAAACTTGAGGCCAAAGCTGGACGGCTCCAGTGCCCACTCTACAATTCTTCCCGTTGCATCTGGATTGTGCAATATCCGTTGCAGAGGGAGGCGAGTGACGACAGTGATCTCGTGTGCCTGGAAGTAGTGACGCAGCTTCCTCGAGGCCATAAGAAGGCCGAAGAGCAATTTCTGCACACCGGAGTACCTTGATCTAGCCCAATGCAAGAGGGAGCTAACAAAGTAGACCGGGTGATGCATCATTTTCTTCCTTAGCGGCACTCCAACCGGCCGTGTCGTCTCTGCACCAACGGCATCAAGCTCTGTCGCTGCTATCACCTCGTCATCAATTTCTCTCTGTGCCACTAGTGCGGCGCTGACCACCTGGTTCGTTGCCGCCAGGTATAGCAGCAACGGTTCTTGTGACCTAGGCGCAACTAGTACCGACGTGGAGGAAAGATACCTCTTCAAATCTTGCAATGTTGCTTCGGCTTCTGGCGTCCACTCCATTGGGCCTGCCTTTTTCAAAATCTTGAAAAAGGGGAGGGCGCGCTCGGCAGACTTGGAAATGAATCGGCTCATGGTGGCAACGCAGCCAGCAAACCGACGCACATCCTTGACCCGTTTGGGTGCTTCAATCAGTTCTATAGCTTTGATCTTGTCCGGATTGGCCTCTATCCCACGTTGTGACACAAAGAACCCGAGAAGCTTGCCGGACGGGACGCCGAAGACGCACTTCTCAGGGTTCAGCTTGAGATTGATCTTGCGTAGGTTTGCAAATGTTTCTTGTAAATCCGGTATAATGGTTGCCCTGTTCTTGGTTTTGACCACTATATCATCCATTTAAGCCTCCATATTTCTATGGAGCCAGGGTTCAAAACCAATCTGGACTGCCCTTGCAAACGTCGAGCCAGCACTCTTCAACCCGAAAGGCATTCGTACAAAACAATACGTACCACATGGGATGATGAATGATGTCTTCTCTTCGTCTTCTCTTGTCATGAAGATCTGATGGTAGCCGGAGTAGGCATCGAGGAACGACAACAGGTCACACCCAGTCGTGGAGTCAACAATCTGGTCGATGCGCGGCAACGGGAAGGGGTCTTTGGGACAAGCCTTATTGATATCTGTGTAATCAATACACAGCCTCCACTTCCCATTCGCCTTGCGCACTACCACTGGATTGGCCAACCACGTTGGATGGAGCACTCCTCTTACCAAACCCGCTGCTTCCAGTTTTCGGATCTCCTCTGTGATGAACTCTTGTCATTCCAAAGCTTGCTTCCTGACCTTCTGCTTGACGGGTCGCGCATGAGGACAAACAGCAAGGTGGTGCTCAATCACCTCCCTGGGAACGCCGGGGATGTCGGATGCTTGCCATGCAAACACATCGACATTTGCCCGCAGGAAGGTGATGAGCGCGTCTTCCTATTTGTCGTCAAGGGTGGAGCTTATGGTGAAAGCCCCTCCTGTGCCCATCCTCCTTGACAGAAACCTTCTTGGTTCCCGGTGGTGTGGCCTTGGACTTATTGTTTCTGCCGGTGGAGCTCTCTGGCATGTCCTCGACGGGAGCACGACACTCCGAAGAGGTGCGCTTGCCGGAGTGGGTGTCCGAGGTTTCACCGGTCTTCTTCTTCTTCTTCTTCCCCGGGGCTCTAGTGGCAGGAGCAAGTGCCCTAGTGGCGGCAGCTGCTGCAACTGCTTGTTGGTATAATTGGTCAGCGCAAATCAGCGCATCTTTCTTATCGGAGGGGATGGTGATGATCGTCACAGGTCCTGGCATCTTCAGGGTGTTGTAGGCGTAGTGTGACGCCGCCATGAACTTGGCCAGCGCTGGCCGGCCAAGGATCCCGTTGTAGGGCAAGGGGATCTTGGCGACATCGAACATGATCCTTTCTGTCCTATAGTTCAGATCACTTCCAAAAGTCACGGGCAGCGTGACCTTCCCCTTTGGTTGACTTCTCCCCGGGTTGACCCCTGAAACGTGCCCGGCTCTTCGAGGTCTCCGTCAGGAATCTGCAGCTTCTCGATCACGGTAGGTGAGATTAAGTTCAGACCGGCCCCGCCATCGACTAGCATCTTTGTCACCTTGAGGTTGCGTATTGTTGGTGAAACCAACAATGGCAAGCACCCGACCGCAGTAGTGCGGTCGGGGTGATCCTCAGTGTCAAAAATGATAGGCGTGCTGGACCATTTCAGCGGCTTTTGGGCACCAGACGACGGCTCCGCCGCTGTAATCTCCCACGCCCACTGTTTAAGCTGGCGGTGAGAAGTATGCAGCGAGGCGCCGCCATCGACGCACATGGCCTCCGTGGCTTTCTGAAACTCTTGGTCGCCGGACTCGTCGTCCTCTTCGCGATCGTCGTCTTCTGGCTTTCTGTCACGGCCCCGGGCGGGCCTTTGATGCTGTTTATCCTTGCCGCGACGGCCTGCTTGGCCGTCACGCTTCTTGCCGGACCCCTCAGCACCATCCTGGCCCTTCTCCTTGTCCCGCCTCTCATATTCAGCCCTCTGCTTCTCAGTAAGGAGCTCAACCTGTCGGCAGTTCTGGAGATTATGGCCTTTGGTGTGATGGATCTTGCAGTATTGCTTGTCGAAGTTTCCAGGCTTCTCGGCAGCCGCCAAGGCCCGGCAGGCGACAGACCCGGCAATTTCCTTGTCGGGGTCATCCGCCTTGGTTTTCTTGGCGGAGCCGACGTCATCAGATCCCTCGACGGCAAGCACGGCTTTACCTTTGCGCTTCCTGTTGCGGCGCCGGCCTTTCTTTGCCGGGGCGGCAGCATCCTCATCTGAAGAGTCGGTTTCCGCACCGGCATCTTCGCCGGGGTACTTCCTTCCCTCTTCAGCCCGGGCACATCTGTCAGCTAGAACATAGAGTTCCGCCACATCTTTCACCTTGTTCATTGCCAACTCTCCGCGCATCTTGCGGTTAGGCACGTTCTGATGGAACGCGCTGATGATGGCGGCAGGGTGAACATCAGGGATATTGTACTATACCCGGCTGAACCTCTGTATATATTTGCGCAGACTCTTGCCTCCCTTCTAGGGAATGACGTGCAGGTCACTTGCTTGGCCATGGGCTTGGTGACCTCCAGTAAAGGCGCCAACAAACTCATGGCACAAATCCGACCAGGAGGAAATAGAGCCTATCGGCAAGTGCATCAACCACGACATGGCGTTGGGTTTAAGAGCCAATGGAAAGTAATTTGCAAGCACCTTATCGTCGCGGGCTCCGGCAGCTTGCATCGCGATGGTCTAGATGCTGAGGAACTCCGACGGGTGGGTCTTGCTGTTGTACTTCTCGCCAACGTTGGGCTTGAAGGTGCGGTGAGTGGGCCACTGGAACGGCCACAGCTCATAGGTAAAAGCCGGACAGCCTACCTCGTAAGGTAGACCTCCAAGGCTCCCCGGTGCTGGGCGGTTCACAGCAGGCCCTGCTCGCCTGTCTGACTGGTGGCGTGCTCCACGCCGGAGCTCGATGGTGGTCCGAGCGTCTTCATGAGCTCGCTCCTGAAGAACTTGACGCTGGTCGCCGTGGATCCGTGGGTCGGACGACGCTATGGAGATGTCGTCACCCGCGACGTCTCGACGACTCGACACACGCGGTACCGGGCGAGGAGGAGGCGAATGCACCGTGGCCACGGTGATGCCGGTCCTCCCGCCACCGGTGCGTGGGGCCCCATCAGAGCGTCAACCCGAGGGCTTCGCTGGACTTGGTTCATCCTTGTTGGCGACTGCGACAAGGCTTCGGATGGTGGCTCTCCATTCGTCGAGTTTCCCCGTAACGGGAGGAAAGTCGAGGAGCAACTGCGCGCGCGCCAAGGCTTCTGCTGGGGTTAGCGGTAGCGAAACCTGCACGGACCGCGACGCGCTTCGACTCCTGACCATGTGAGGAGGAGCTCCATCACGATCCCGCGGTCGGATGCCGTTTTCACCAGCGCTTCGGCGGGGGGGCAGGTCTTCTATGTCTCGGGAGTGGCGCTCGGGGCTCTTCCCGCGGCGACGCCTGGGATCTTTGGCGTGATGACGCCGTTCGTCGCGTGCTGCTTGGGAGGAGCACGCTTTTGTCGCCGGCGTGGGAGTCCTGGAGGCCCTTGCGTCGCCTTCGGGTGATGCGGCAGCGATCTTGGAAGGCCCCGCGCCACTCGCGGAGGGCCTGGCTCCGTCTTTTGATTTGGCGGTGTGTGGCCCGTTACGAGGCGCACAAACATCGCCACCCCCCCCCCCAAACTCCGGCTGCTGGGAAGGC
>LR738712.1:8015588-8054292 GCA_902687465.1 Secale cereale
AAGGCATTGGTGTTCGCGAGCAGCGCCCCGGGTCCTTTCCACGACCGGTCCGCTGCTCGCCCGCGTCGAGACGGGCTGTCCGGCTTCCGACTGGCCAACCGCCACTGTCATCTTCTTCTTGGGTGCCATGATGATGAAGAAGCGTCGAACTAACTGCTAAAGCCGATTCTCACAACTGCGCCCCTACCTGGCGCGCCAAAGATGTCGGCGGGAACGACACCTATGGGATCACAAGAATCCCTACTACGGTTAGCGGGGCGCGGGGTTGAGAGAAGAGCGGATCAAACAGATAGCACACGGTTCGTTTATCCAGGTTCGGGTCGCGAGGATGCGTAAAACCCTACTCCTGCTTTGGTGGATTGTATATTTGTGTTCTACAGCTAGCTATGGGGCGTGAGGAGCTCCAAAAAGCCGAATCCTCCTCCTGGTCGCCTCGGGCCTCCTTTTATAGAAAAAGGGGTTGCCACAGTGGCACACAGGAGGTGGAAAGGGTACAGTGATGCGAGTTTATCCCTCGCATTACATGACAAGGCGCATTTAATGTGTCTTGCTTAGGTGTCCTTGCTTTATCGGGGACAAGGGAGAGATATGTCTCATCCGTCGCCGCTCCTTCTTGTGTCGACACGCGCCCTGGCCAGCGATGCCTGAGATGCCATGTAGGTAGGCAGGCAGCTGAGGTGGCGCAATGGTGGGTCTTCACGAAGATCTACATGCTGCCACGCAGGTGCCTGCCCAGCTGGTTGGGTCGGCAGCTGCATAAGGCGGTGGAAGTTTAGTCGGCGTGGGCCTGATGGTGGCCCTGCGGATGTCCTTGGCAAGGGCCTTGCCGGGGCCCCGGCAAGGGTCTTGCCGCGGCGCCTGCTGCCATCCCCGGCAAGGTGCTTGCCGGAGGTCTTGTGGTCTTCCTTGGCTAGGATCCTGCCAAGGGTCGTCGTCTTCTTAGTGCGTATCTGATCTTGAATGTCTTCACAAAGATCTGGATGCCACTACGGGGATGTCTCCCGAATCCTTGCCCCATGGGGGCAGTGGACTCAAGGGTGATTCGCTCTGTAGGCGTGGGGCGAGTTGTCGCGGCAAGGGTCTTGCCGGGGCTACTAAAACTGGCTCCCGGCAAGGATCTTGCCGGGGGAACCTGCTTCGTCCCTTTGCTCTTCGTGGTCTTGGTTTTGGTGTTGCTCTAGTTCTCTTGAGCTTCGGTTTTACCCTGGCTTACCTCCCTTGCCTTGCTTGGTGCGGCAGTGCCCGTGGCTCAGACTGCCCGTGCACAGTCATAGGGGTACAAAAAGTGTACCCCCCCTTTTTGTACACCCACATTATGCTTATGATATGGAAAGGCCCAAGCTTGGGGATGCTATGTTTGATGAGAATGGTATATTTGAAAATTTATTTGCTGCAATTAATGTTTGTCCCAAGCTTGGGGATGCTACGCTTGATGAAGATGATATTTTTTAGGCTCCCAAGTCTTGATATGCAAATCTATTATGATGAGAGCATGCCTCCTATTTATGATGATTATTGTGATGCCACTTATGCTACAAAAAGTAGTGATGATTACACTGATAAAACTTGTCATGATTATGATTACCCTTTCTCTGAACATTACTCTTTTAATGTGGAAACAATCTATAGTATTCAAGTCTCTTATGATACTCCCACTATCCCGAATGAGAAGAAGTTTGCTTATGTGGAGATCGAGTAGTAAAAAATTTATGCAAGTAGATCATGAAAAGAATGCTTTATGTGCTGGTTATATTGTTGAATTCATTCATGATGCTACTGAAAATTATTATGAGAGAGGATCATATGCTTGTAGGAATTGCAATAATATCAAGTTTCCTCTCTATGTGCTTAAAGTTTTGAAGCTATGCTTGTTTTGCTTCCCTATGCTAGTTGATTATCGTTACCATAAGTTGTTTTCATACAAAATCCCTATGCATAGGAAGTGGGTTAGACTTAAATGTGCTATTCATATGCTTCATGATGCTCCCGTTATGTTTCAATTCTTATCTTTTATGTGAGCATCATTATGCCTAGCTAGGGGCGTTAAACGACAGCGCTTATTGGGAGGCAACCCAACTTTATTTTAGTTTCTTTGTTTTGCTTCTGTTTAGGAATAAATATTGCATCTAGCTTCTGTTTAGATGTGGTTTTGTGTTTTAATTAGTGTTTGTGCCAAGTAGAACCTTTGGGAAGACTTGTGTGAAGTTTATATGATCTTGCTTTGAAAAACAGAATCGTTAGCGCTCGCTAGAATGGTCATCAGATATTACTGGAGCGTGCTATTTAGTTGATTCTTTTTTCAGATGATTAATAGACAAATTCCTCAGGTTTACCAATTTAGTTTGAATTTTTTGGAGTTACAGAAGTATGCGAAACCTGCAGATTACTACAGACTGTTCTGTTTTTGACAGATTCTGTTTTTCGTGTGTTGTTTGCTTATTTCAATGCATCTATGAGTAATATTGGGAAGTATGAATCATAGAGAAGTTGGAATACAGTAGGTTTAACACCAATATAAACAAAGAATGAGTTCATTACAGTACCTTTGAGTAGTGGTTTGCTTTCTTATACTAACGGAGCTCACGAGATTTTTGTCTAAGTTTTGTGTTGTGAAGTTTTCAAGTATTGAGTATTGCTTTGATGGACTATGGAACAAAGAGTGGGAAGAGCCTAAGCTTGGGGATGCCCATGGCACACCAAGGTAAAATTCAAGGACAACCAAAAGCCTAAGCTTGGGGATGCCCCGGGAAGGCATCCCCTCTTTCGTCTTCGTCCATCGGTAACTATACTCGGAGCTATATTTATATTCACCACATGATATGTGTTTTGCTTGGAGCGTCAGTTTAGTTTATTTTGTTTTGCTTGCTGTTTGAATAATATCCCTAGATCTGAAGTTCTTAAATGTTAGAGAGTCTTCGCATAGTTACATAATTATTCAACTACTCATTGATCTTCACTTATATCTTTCGGAGTAGTTTGTTGTTTGCTCTAGTGCTTCACTTATATCTGTTAGAGCACGGCGGTGGTTTTATTTTGAAGAAATAGATGAACTCTCATGCTTCACTTATATCCATTTGAGAGTCTAATAAAACATCATGGTAATGTGCATAGGCTATAAAACTAGTCTTCACATGATAGACATCCAATATCAATGTAGTAAAAACTTTTACACTAAGTGCATTGAATATGATGAGAAGTTGGATGCTTGATAAATGTTTCGAGATATGAGGATAGTGATATTAGAGTCATGCTAGTGGAGTTATTATGAAATTGAGAAATGCTTGTGTTAAAGTTAGTGATTCTCGTTGCATGCACGTATGGTGAACCACTATGTGACGAAGTTAGAGCATGAGGTATTTGTAAAGTGTCAACCTTTGTGTGGAGGTCGGGGGCGCGCGATGGTTAACTCCTACCAACCTCCCCCCTAGGAGCATGCGTTGATTGCTTTGTTTTGATGACTCGTAGATTTTTGCAATAAGTATATGAGTTCTTTATGACTAATGTTAAGTCCATCGATTATACACACTCTCACCCTTCCACCATTACTAGCCTCTCTTGTACCGCGCAACTCTCGCTGGTACCATACACCCACTATATATCCTTCCTCAAAACAGCCACCATATACCTTCCTCAAAACAGCCACCATACCTACCTATCATGGCATTTCCATAGCCATTCCGAGATATATTGCCATGCAACTTTCCACCGTTCCGTTCATATGACACGCATCATATTGTCATATTGCCATGCATGATCATGTAGTTGACATCGTATTTGTGGCAAAGCCACCATGCATAATTTTTCATACATGTCACTCTTGATTCATTGCATATCCCAATACACCGCCGGAGACATTCATATAGAGTCATACTTGTTCTAGTATCGAGTTGTAATGAAAGTGTGGTGATCATCATTATTAGAGCATTGTCCCATGGGAGGAAAGGCTAAATCAATAAAGCCCCTCCGCAAAAAAAAGGCCCAAAAAGAAAAGAAAAAATTGAAAAAATGGGACAATTGCTACTATCTTTTTTTCCACACTTGTGCTTCAAAGTAGCACCATGTTCTTAATGTTAGAGAGTCTCATGTTTAGTCACTTTCATATACTAGTGGGAATTTTCATTATAGAACTTGGCTTGTATATTCCAACGATGGGCTTCCTCAAATGCCCTAGGTCTTCGTGACCAAGCAAGTTGGATGCACACCCACAAGTTTCTTTTGTTGAGCTTTCATACATATTTAGCTCTAGTGCATCCGTTGCATGGCAATCCCTACTCACTCACATTGATATCTATTGATGGGCATCTCCATAGCCCGTTGGTACGCCTAGTCGATGTGAGACTATCTTCCTCCTTTTTGTCTTATCCACAACCACCACTCTATTCCACATAGTGCTATGTCCATGGCTCACGCTCATGTATTGCGTGAAAGTTGAAAGGTTTGAAAGAATATAGTATGAAAACAAGTGCTTGGCTGAAATCGTGGTTGTGCATGATATGAATATTTTGTGTGATGAAGTGGGAGCATAGCCAGACTATATGATTTGGTAGGGATAACTTTCTTTAGCCATAGTATTTTGAGAAGACATGATTGCTTTGTTAGTATGCTTGAAGTATTATTATTTCTAATGTCAATATAGACTTTTGTCTTGAATCTTTCAGATCTGACATTCATGCCACAATTAAGAGAATTAAATTGAAAACTATGTTGGTTAGCATTCCACATCAAAAATTCTGTTTTTATCATTTACCTACTCGAGGACGAGCAGGAATTAAGCTTGGGGATGCTGATACGTCTCCAACGTATCTATAATTTTTTATTGTTCCATGCTATTATATTATCCTTCTAGGATGTCTTATGAGCTTTTATATACACTTTTATATGATTTTTGGGACTAACCTATTAACACAGCCCAGTGCCAGTTTCTGCTTTTCTCCTGTTTTAGGGTTTTACAGAAAAGGAATATCAAACGGAGTCCAATTGACGTGCCAATCTTTGATGATTTTTTCTGGACCAAAAGAAGCCCCCGAAGTAAAAGGGTTGGGCCAGGAGAGCCACGGGCTGCCCACGAGGGTGGGGGCGCACCCTGGGCAGGGGGCGCGCCCTCCTATCTCGTGGACAGCCCAGAAGCCCCCCTGATGTGGGACCTACGCCAAAAATTCCTATAAATACTAAAACCTTCGGAAATTAACCTAGATCGGGAGTTCCGCCGCCGAAAGCCTCTGTAGCCACCGAAAACCAATCTAGACCCTGTTCCGGCACCCTGCCGGAGGGGGGAACCCTCACCGGTGGCCATCTTCATCATCCCGGCGCTCTCCATGACGAGGAGGGAGTAGTCCACCCTCGGGGCTGAGGTATGTATCAGTAGCTATGTGTTTGATCTCTCTCTCTCTCGTGTTCTTGAGATGGCACGATCTTTATGTATCGCGAGCTTTGCTATTATAGTTGGATCTTATGATGCTTCTCCCCCTCTACTCTCTTGTAATGGATTGAGTTTTCCCTTTGAAGTTATCTTATCGGATTGAGTCTTTAAGGATTTGTGAACACTTGATGTATGTCTTGCACGTGCTTATCTGTGGTGACAATGGGATATCATGTGATCTACTTGATGTATGTTTTGGTGATCAACTTGTGGGTTCCGTGACCTTGGGAATCTATGCATAGGGGTTGGCACACGTTTTCATCTTGACTTTCCGGTAGAAACTTTGGGGCACTCTTTGAAGTTCTATGTGTTGATTGAATAGATGTTTCTGAGATTGTGTGATGCATATCGTATAATCATGTCCACGGATACTTGAGGTGACAATGGAGTATCTAGGTGACATTAGGGTTTTGATTGATTTGTGTCTTAAGGTGTTATTCTAGTACGAACTCTATGATAGATTGAACGTTACTACGGACTCTTGAATAGATCAGAAAGAATAACTTTGAGGTGGTTCCGTACCCTACCATAATCTCTTCGTTTGTTCTCCGCTATTTGTTACTTTGGAGTGACTCTTTGTTGCACGTTGAGGGCTAGTAATATGATCCAATTATGTTATCCTTGTTGAGAGAACCTGCACTAGTGAAAGTATGAACCCTAGGCCTTGTTTCCTATCATTGCAACACCGTTTATGCTCACTTTTACCACTTGCTACCTTGATGTTTTTATATTTTCTTATTACAAAAACCTATATCTACCATCCATATTGCACTTGTATCACCATCTCTTCGTCGAACTAGTGCACCTATACAATTTACCATTGTATTGGGTGTGTTGGGGACACAAGAGACTCTTTGTTATTTGGTTGCAGGGTTGCTTGAGAGAGACCATCTTCATCCTACGCCTCCCACGGATTGATAAACCTTAGGTCATCCACTTGAGGGAAATTTGCTACTTTCCTACAAACCTCTACACTTGGAGGCCCAACAACGTCTACAAGAAGAAGGTTGTGTAGTAGACATCACTACTCAACCATGAATAAATAGTTAAGTCTGAATTATGGGCTTAGCCCATTTATATACTAGGGGCATATGCAACCCCCATGGAGTCCTTCAATTCAAGATCGCCCTACAACAACGTTAAGAGAAAGTAATACCATGTCTCCTGCATAGCTAGAATGCACAAAGCCAACCAACGCACAAGCACAAAAACACATTCTCATAAATTGTAGAGGTTATGTGAACTCTAGAAAGTCCCCAATACTTGGTTTCTCAACTTTAGCAAACCTTTCGGATCGACGACGATTCCTTCTCGTGGTCGCAATGCGAGGAGTGGAAAGAAGAGAAGCAACATGTAGAGGAGGAACGAGACCCGATCCCCATATCCGGAAGAGAGAGGTATGTGTTGAGTTGCAGAGCTCAGGCAGATCGAGAGATGATGAATCTGGCTGAGGGGGATTTACTTTGAGGGCATGGCCTCTGAGCGCGAGAGGATGCCGCCGGTGGAGTTCATCTATTGGGCGAGAGGAGAGGAGAAATCCAAGGACCCACGGAGGAAAGCGAGGTGGGAGTGCATGGTGAGAATGCGTCCAACAAGCGTTCCACCGCTCCCGGTGCCTGTGGATCCCCTGCCATTTTTATCATCGAAGCCTGTAGACAATTGATTGTCTCTGAGGATGCTCAGCCCGATAGAGAGGGGGGTCCATTGTCTCGAGTCACATGCAGAGTGATTCCCAAGCCCAAGCTATTCGATCCAGGGATTACACACACTGGGGGGCGAGTGCGAGGGTGCAGTGAAATGCTTGCATCTCTCAATGTTGTTTTATTTTTTCCTTCCTTTTTTTAAGAAACCTCAGTGTTGTTGTGAGCAACCAGGGAAGATTGAGGAAGAGGCAGAGATTTTTTTTTTTTTTGAGAAATGGAAGAGGCAGAGATTTTTTTTAGGTGAAACTAGGTATTTTATTCAAAGTTCAACACGGAAGGAATACAAATGATATCCGGGAGGATCCCTAGCCATATGTGGCGACCCGACGGGAGTGACGACGCTGCTTTAGCCAAAGCATGCGCCTCAAAATTCCACTCCCTACTCTCAAAACAGAAGCTAAATATTACAAAATCATTCATCCTCTCATTAATCTCTCTAAGCAGAAAATCATGCAAGGAGCTAGCACCTCGCTTGATGTCTGTGACGACTTGCATGCAGTCCGATGCTACTATCGCATGTGAAATATTAAGATCCCTTGCCAGAACAAGAGCTTCATTGCATGCGTGGGCTTCTAGGCTTGGTGCATCAACCAGTCCATCGAGAACAATTGCCGAAGCTCCTAGATAATTTCCAATTATATCTCTGCAAACTCCCGCTGCCACCCCTGTGGTTCCTTGACGAGAGATAGCGCCATCCACATATATCTTCACACACGCATCATCATCAGGTGGCCGCCATCTTGCTGCCCTCTGCTGGACAGCCGGACTTGTAGTCGTCGTTCTTCCGAGATTTGCCACTTCAAGTTCATCAAGATATCAATTGACGAAACTGAACGTTGATAGTGGACTTTGAAACTCATTGTCATGGATAGCTTTCCGCTGAGCCCACCATATAGCCCACATCATGACAAGGATCTTGGCAAGACCATGCTGGTTTGCATTTCAAATAGCCAAAATATCCATAGCCTGGCATCATCGGTTCTGTTGGATAGCATATGTTCAAGGACATCTTCATCACTGAGACCCCAAACACACCTGGCCATGCGACAATCAAACAAAGAATGCCGCCAAGAGTCCACTTCTTCATTGCATATTGGACATGCCGGCGAGGTCGCCATCTTCCTGTTATGGCGCACCGTCCCCGTTGGCAATGACATCTGAGCCAACCTCCAGACAAAAACTCTTACCCTTGATGGGACTTTTACTTTCCAAATCCGAGACCATGATTTCTTCTCTGCCTCCTTGTTGGAGTTGCTTGCACGGTGTTCTAGCCACTCCTCTCGCTGATGTTTGATACCTAAGATCATCTTGTATGAAGACCGTACAGAAAACACTCCTCTCTTGTCATAGTGCCAAGCCCAGAAATCTTGTTGCATTCGAAAGCTAAGCGGGGTACTCATAATCACATCAACATCCGGCATCACAAAATGTTGCATAAGGACTGGTCTATTCCATGTCCGTGATGTTGGATCAATAAGCTCCGAGACAGTTTGAGGAGGATCAGGGGAGATCGAACACAAAGGTTTTAATTTGTAGTCCCTCGGTAGCCAATTCTCATGCCATATACTTGTGTTCTCCCCCGAGCCAATCCTCTTTATTAATCCCAAAGCAAGCACATCTTGTCCTTCTATCAGTGATCGCCATACCTGGGAGGGATGAGCTCCCAAGGTCGCCTCAAGAATGGATCCATCCGGGAAATATCTCGCCTTCAGTAATCTAGCACTTAGAGAATTTGTCTCTTGAAGAATCCTCCACGCCTGGCGTGCTAATAGTGCGAGATTAAAGAGCTCAATATCGTGAAAGCCCATTCCTCCCATAAATTTTGGTTTGCACATTGTTTCCCATGATATCCAAGACGGCTTCCTCTGCCCTTGCTTGTTGCCCCACCAGAATTTCCTAAGAAGACTGTTTATATGCTCACATAGACCACACGATAGCTTGAAGCATGCCATAGAATACGTTGGTATTGGTTGAGCGACAGATTTAAGAAGGACTTCCTTTCCTCCCGCAGAGAAGCACTTCTCCATCCAACCTTGGACATGCTTCCAGATTCTGCCCTTGAGATATTTAAAGCATCCTTCCTTGGCTCTACCAACATCACTAGGTAAGCCCGAATATTTGTCAGACAACGCCTCATTATGAATGTCCAACACGTTTTTAACTTCCAGCCGGGTTGCCTCAGAAACTCCCTTGCTGAAATAAATAGATGATTTGTCCATATTTATTCGCTGTCCTGAAGCATCACAGTATAGTTTCAGCAACTCATTCACCTTGGCTGCACTCTCATTCGTTGCTTCAAAAAATAAGAGGCTATCATTGGCAAACAACAAATGGTTCACAACAGGTGCAGAAGCCGCTACTGAGAGGCCCCTCACGCCACCTCCATGTTCTTTCAGTAAACACGAGAGCCCTTCTGCTGCCAAGAGAAATAGATATGGGGATATCGGGTCCCCCTGTCGCACTCCTCGAGAGGGCCTGAAATCATCTAATATTCCACCATTAAATAGAACAGTGAAAGAAACAGATGAAACACACCTCATGACCGCTTCCGTGAACACTGGACTGATACCCAATTTGAGCATGACAGCTTTAAGGTAAGGCCATTCTAGCCTATCATACGCCTTCATCATATCAAGCTTCAACGCACAGAACCGATTATACTTGATCTACCTTGACTTCATGTAATGGAGACACTCATATGTCGTTATAAAGTTGTTGGTTATAAGACGACCAGGGACGAAAGCGGATTGCTCTTCGGAGATCACCTCGGGGAGGATTACTTTCAGCCTATTGGCTAAGACCTTTGACGCTATCTTGTAGATGACGTTGCAAAGACTTATAGGCCAAAACTGTCCTAGAATTTTCGGACTTGCAATCCTGGGAATTAGAACGATGAACGTATTATTAATATCCTCCGGTGAGTCCTCTCCACTCAGCACCCTCTTGACCATGCCCGTTATCTCATCTCCACAAAGCTCCCAGTGCCTTTGGAAAAAATGTGCTGGGAAACCGTCAGGACCAGGAGCCTTGGTCAGGAACATCTGAAAAAGTGCCTCCTTTATCTCCTCATTCATATAAGGCGCATCAAGCTTGGTGTTCATACCTCCATTAACTCTCACAGGAATGTGAGATAGCACCTCCTCTATGCCAATGGTACCCTCTGATGTATATAGATTCTTATAAAAATCCGTTGCCATACCTGCCATCTCCTCTGGATCCGAGCTCATAGAGCCATCAAGTCGCTAGAGCTGAGCTATTATGTTCCTTGCCCTCCTTGCACTTGCTTTTTTCTGAAAATATTGTGTATTACTATCTCCTTCCGAGAGCCATTTGATACGTGAATGATGACTCGTCATGATTTCTTCTCTGTATGACAGCTCCACCATCTTGTCTTGGACCTCCTTCTCCTCCAGGCTCGGCCCGACACGGTCCGGTGCAGCTCTCAGGGCTGCTAGTTTCAGCCGAAGCTCCCTCAGCTCCTGGCGGACAGACCCAAAGGTCCTCTGCCCCCAGGTTTTCAGTTGTGTTGCTACCGTCCTAAGCTTTGCCGAAAGCATTGTTGTTGTGGTAGCTGGCTGCTGCTCCGTCCAGATTTGCTCAATGTGAGTTTTAAAGCTCGGCTCCCTCTCCCACATGCATTCATACTGAAAGGTTTCCTCATAGACAGTCGTACCTCGCTTGTATCAAGCTTGTTGCTCAACAGAATAGGGCTATAATCTAACTTTGCTGCCGTCAAGTGCTCCAACGTGGCAAACGGAAACATTGATGACCATGTTGGGCTGGCCAAAGCACGGTCCAGCCAAACACGGCAGTAATCACCGCCCACAATCTGTTTCTCAAAAGTCCAATCTAGCCCCTTGTATCCTAGATCTGCCAGCTCGCAAACATCAACCGCCTCTCTGAAGCTAGCAATCTGAGCAGCATCTCGCTCGTTTGGTCTAAACTGCTCATCCGGCCTCAAGATCTCATTGAAGTCGCCAATGCAAACCCAAGGCAGTGAGCTCTCACCACGTAGGAATTTCATAGTGTCCCATGTTTTATATCTTAAACTCCTATTAGCAGCCCCATAGAAGCATGAGAGCCGCCAAGGATCCATCCCTGGTTTCGTCACCACCGAGTCGATGTGATACTGCGAGAAAGTTTTTATTTCAATATTGATATTGTTCTTCCAGTACACGCATAAACCTCCACTCCTCCCACTACTACCTACTCCAAAGCTACCGTCAAAACCTAGTCTACCCGCCAAGCCTTCCACCTGGTACTTTGCAATTTGCGTCTCCACAATACATAGCACCATGGGCGCACACGCCTCCACAAGATCGTGGAGCTCACGAACTGTCGCGGGATCGCCAATTCCACGACAGTTCCAACATAAGGTCTTCATTGGGCTCGGCGATCCTCCTCGTGGGAGGCCGCCGCTGATACATCCATGTCATCCGTCTCATCCCTCCCATCTTGCTTCCTCCTCGTGATCACTTGGTTCTTCTCCGGAGTAGAGATCATCTTGTTTACTTCTGAAGTAGATCCCTCAATCATGAGCACATTTCCCGCCATCTTGCCAGCAAGATTAGGCATCGGCTGACCCCTGATCATGAGTGTGCCATCTACAGCAACAAGGCGCTTGCGCGCCCCCCTTCTCTTCTCCCTCCTTCCCGGTCTACTTCCTCACCTCCATCCCCACTGTGTTGGACATCCCATCCTCCCGGCCTACTGCCGGCCCTCCCCTACCTCCTGCTGCTCCCGCACCTCTCCCGTCTATGCCTCCTCTTTCACCTCTTCCTCCCATCCTTCCACGGCCTCCCCCATCATCACCAGCTCGATCGTTCCAAGGATGATCTGCTGGGTTCTCAGAATCCCATAACAGCCAATCACCCCACTCAAAGGTCCTCGGATCATGAACTCGTCGCCACACTCATCTGCCAAGTGACCCACCCGGCCACACGCGTAGCAAAAGTCAGGTAGCTTCTCGTAGTAGATGCTGAATTTCTTGTGTTCTTTCAGCGTAATTGGTACAAAGCGGACCAGGGGTGTGTTGACATCAAGAAACACCCTTACCCGCAGAGTGTTTGCGGGGTTTATCTTTCCCTCATTGACAATAACATTAAAAGGCGGCTCCCCAATCTTCGCTACCACTCTTTCTGCAAGCTCCTTCCTCCTCGTTAACCCATCCGGCAGTCCTTTAACTCGAGCCCACACCGGAAACTTGTTCAGCCTATACTTTGTAACATCCAAAAAGCCATCATACTCCTGCAACACCACCGGAGCCTTCCTGGACAGCCATGGCCCGCCTTCCATGATCTTCTTCCAGTCCCCTAAGCAGTGGCACTAAACGAGAAAAAGGTTTGGTCCTTTGACATTAAAAGTGACCCCCTGAGCCGCCATCCATGCATTCCTCATCTGAGACAAGAGAGCCGCATGGCTAAACGGCTTTGTGGTATGGACACGAAAAAGAGCTAGCCAGCGTACATCTTTCACCAGATCCTCAACCTCCTCCGAGAAATCGAGGTCATGTTCCTCCTCTCTGTGTAGCTTCATGCCAGCGAATTGATCTTCCAAGTCAGGTTGAGGTCCTAAGAACTCGCCAAAAACTTCCTCCTCCTGTTCCGATCCGTCTCCTCCCCCCAAGCCACCTCCCGGCCTGCTTCTGTCCTCCATCCTCCCGCCTCGTGCTACCCTTCCCGACTCTCCCCCGATTGCCTTGCCATCGTTTCCAGATCCCATCTCTCCCATCTGAGCGCCATCTAACCCTAACCCCTTCTCTTCCATCCCCTCCGCCTCATTCATCCTCGGATCGGCCATGCAGATCGCCCCGCACAGCCGCAGGTGGTAGTCCTCGTTGGCCCGATCAAGACGAGCGGACGCCGACGAGGTTTGTCGTGGACTCTGGCTTGATCGCCAGAGGAGAAGGTGAAACCCTAGGAAAACCCTAGGGGAAAACCAGGCATGAACCCTATTACAAAACAGTAAAACGGAGCTAGCTACAGCTATCCACAGCGATTTGACGTTGTCAACCATTGGATCTCACGTATGAACGCATCAGATTGATTGATCGTCTTGCCGCATGCACCAGGGTCGTTTTAATCTATTTCCCCACGCATGGTCGCTGGCCCAACGTGCCCGGGCCGCTGCTCCGGAGGATGAGCTGGACGCTCTCTGATCAATTGGGCCAATAGGTAGTTAACGGTGCCTTCATTCTAGCCCACCGTACGGTCCATCTCCATTACGTACCTTTTTCCTCTAGAAAAAAAAAGTTCACCTCAACAGCAATCCCTTTCAGCCGCACGCACTCTACCTCCACCAGGGCCGCCGGCTCATCTGCTGCTCCTCCCAAACATATAAAAAAGATCAGGCAGAACACGAACAATTGCGATAGGGCAGCAACGGTACCTTCTGGCGACAACGAGTGAGTTTGCGACTGCGTGGCACATGGAAGCGTTCGTTTATGATCGGACGGATTGTTTTGCCCTCTTCCAACTTGGATTGCACCCTACGCCCTGTCTCAGATATTTTGCTTCAATCTCCTGCATGTCCTATCTTGTTATTGATTCTTCACTGATTGGAAGATTATTTTTAGGGTTTACTGGTGGTGTTGAATTGGGGAAGAAAGGCCGCTACCCCATGCCGCAGTTCCAATTGAAAAGCTAATAAATGTTACTGTTGTTTTTTTCTCATGCTCCAAATTACTCATTAGTGGTAAGAGCTAATACATGTGGTTCTTTGTATGTACAAATTTTATTCAGTTTCTTGTTTGGTTTAAGATATATGTTCAGTTTCTTGTTTGGTTTAAGATATGATGTCCTGACTCTGAGAGTGCAATTTGCGTACCTAGCTAATTTTAACTAAATGTAAATGTTAGGAAGGATTTACATCAGTCACCTTGTTATGATCTCTTGGTATTTCTTCCACTAAGTGGAAGGTTTGTCCTATGACACTAATGAAAGCGCTCTGAATGATGATTTCGTCTGCTTGATGGAAGAAACTAATATACAATGTTCCAAATAATGGACAATATGATGCTACTGTCAACATGAATAAGGTGCTTTCGATATCATTTCTTCTTTCCCAAATATATGTTGAATTTATTGTGTTTGGAATATGTGATGTTAAATTGAGCCATTGACATGTGCCCTGGATTTCATACATTTGCATGGCAACCAATGCACATTTTAAGTTCAATATTAAGCCAACTACCGGAGCGGGAAGCAAATCTATATGTGTAGTTTGACATAGAATTATACCTGAGTTCAAATGTAAAATCAAGCATTCTATGTCATTGTTGTACTTGACACCACAACTCATAATTTTCACTCACCATCGATCTTTTAAATGTTTTCCTTATCTGTCTTCTATCTTAAGGTCTGCAAAAGATTTGTAAAATTTCATGCTGATTTTCTTGTTCTAAGGTATTGATGATTATTTGAACTGGCCCCTTCTATGGGGGTATTCAAAATAACTTTTTACCATGGTATTCAAATATATTGTAGTCCGTGCTAAAAATTGAGGCTCTCAATTCAAATATTGATTGAAAATTATACTTCCATTTCTTTCATAAATAGTCGTAGTGTCATTAGGATGTGCGGGCGCGGCAACGTGCGCCCTGATGTTCTAGTTACTTCTATATACTTGTGTTGCTTTCCCTTCTCGAAGAGGCAGAGATGAGCTCAGAGGGTGCACTGTTGGGCTGTTTGGGTTAAATCTTGCTACCAGGGGTCGTTCCGGGCCCAAGCGGCCCATGCAGATCACCCCGCAAAACCCCACCTTATCCCCTCGCCATCCCCTGCCTCTACCATTTCCAGCTCCACCACCTCTCGCCGGCTCCCCTTCCCCTCCCCCCTCCTCTCTCGGCGGCCACCGTACAGAATGGTGGCGCCGGCTGCCATATCCACCTTCTCCTCCTCCTCCTCGTCGTCTCCCTCTTCCGTCGAACCCAGGACCCACCGCCGCGGCCTCCTCGGCGGGCGCAGCGCCCGTGCGCCGCTGCCGCCGGCCCGGACCGTCGCCTCCTCCCGCGCGCCGCTGGTCGTGTCCAGCCCGCCGCCCACACCCTCCCCCGCTCCGGGGCACGCCAAGGTGGACCGGTCCGGCCGCTTCTGCAGCCCCCGCGCCGCGCGCGAGCTCGCGCTGTGAGTGCCCCTTTCCCTAACTAACCCAGCTTCCTCCGTCGCCTCTTGTTTTGGTCCGCGGTGCTCACGGATTCCATGGGCGCTGCCTGCCTGCCGCCGTTGTTGCAGGATGGTCTCCTACGCGGCGTGCCTGGAGGGCGCCGACGTGGTGCGGCACTTCGACCGCCGGGTGGCCGCGAGAAGAGGTAGCCCCGCCCCTTAGTCTCTGCTGCTATAGTCCGCGTGTGTCCAGCTGCCCGGATTCCTAGCTCATTTCTCTCTGCTGTGGATTTTCGCTATCTGTCCTAAATTCTGAACTTTCTGCAGAGCCTGGCTATGTTTTCAACAAGGCGTGCGTGCAGAGCTACAATTTCATGAGCTTCTGCGGGGGGCCTCTGGAGGTTGCGACGGAGGAGGAGGCCGAGAAGCTCATGAGTCAGAATGAGAAGGATTCGGCAAACGGTAATGACTGTGGTCATGCAACAACTTCACTCTTGAAATGCTAATCTTATGAAACTGGAGCTGCAGCTTGCTGAATGTAAATTGGGAGTATGGAACGTTATGCGACTTGCTCATGTCGTGGCCAGCTGTTTAATTATTTGTAAAAAAAATGCTTGTGCATGGGGAGGGTTTAAGCTATCACAAATGAACCACTGCATCAACACGCAAAGGGCAAAACCTGTATATATTACCACAAATCCTGATCTTGTGAACTCTTCAGAGAACTTGATCACCGCTGCAAATTCAATGTTAGCATTGGAAGACTGTTCCTTTTATGTCCTACTAGGATAAGGATGTGTCATGTGCTTTTCATGCTTTGTGCAGTATTGAGTAAATAATCATGTCTACTAGGATAAGAGTAGAAATAGAATAATGCGCGCACACACGAAACAAGGAGGAAATGATGAAGAAGTTCAAGTCGCTGCTGGGGTGAATTTTCTGCATTGAAAGTTGAAGCTTGAAGCAAATTGGACCGTGCCTTAAGATACCTAAAAAGTGTGCATACCCTAAAAGCTTGCCTTAATCTGAATCTTGGCGTGCAATTCCTTCAAAGTTCAGTGATAAAATATAAAAGCAATATCCTCTAGGCATCGCCCTTATCTGGCTGACTGGACAGCGTTCCATTTTTTGTGATGCCAAGTGTTTTTCTCCTGCTTGGACGGCAATATGTAACCTCCACTTTGTCTCGATTATGCAATTACATTTTGGTTATGTTTTGTTTATACATGGGTAAGTGTCTCAGTCTTAAGCATGGATGACCATTGCTGAACTCAGCTTGATTTAATATTTTGAACCGAGATCAACCTAAAATTGTTGGTCTTGTTAGTATAGCAAGTATAGTAAAAGCTACGCAAAACTGTAGGAGTTAACAAATTTCTTATTTCATCCTTCTAATTTAATGATTTGGTCAATACCAGTTCGGTTTCGGTATATCCTGTAGACATGAATCATAGCTCGTGTTAACTGTGGTATAAACACTTATGTTTTAAAAAAAATCTGAAAAGAACGGAGTATTTGGAGGAGCTTTCTGTACAAGTTGCTCCAGTAGTGTTTAGTTCTTTTGAAAATAATTTAGCATAATTTTTCTTAATTGTTTTTCTTGTAATTCAGAGGCAGAAGTTCTTTCAGCTCCTCCAAGGCTGGTGTACAACAATTTTGTGTTACGGTATGATTAGATATAGTCGAATACCTATGTAATGCTTGTTCAGGTTTCTTACAAAAAGTACCTTTCTAATTAGATATTTTCTGTCTCAGATTGGCCCGGGACATGTTAGTGGCAGTTGCCAGTGGATGGGATCAGCATGTTGAAGTCATCAACAAAATAATTCCCCAACATTGGAAGGTTGATACTACTTGTTTCACAATTTGAATGTTGGTCCATTAAATCACTCCAAGTGTGCCTCAAGTTGCTCATATGTTTATAAGTTCAGCTCAAAGGCATGTATTATAAGGCGTCCAAGTTCAAACATGTTCAACTAGTTTGTGACATCAAATGTTTTTGGCTCAGTGCACGAAAAAATCACGACCCACATACCAGAAGTGAGTGAAACTGGATGGTCATTTAGGATCATCTGTTTGCCTTTACCTATTCAGTGTGATGGAGTAAGGTCTCTCAATTTTCTTACAAAATTGGGCATGATATGGTTTTATTTCTAGTAGACATAGCATGTCTAGTTATCCCAAGAATGGGCGAGTGGTTCAATAAGCAATAGGAAGCTGTGTGTGGCATGAGTTTTGGTGCAACTACTTTCTTGAAATATCTGAACTATTGCAACCATTTATTTTGACTCACTCCTAAAGCTCACCAACTCAGTTACTTTATGTGAAATAATGGCTTGCTTTCTGAACTTCTGCCTGTAATTTATCATCAGCTCAGTTACTTTATGTGAAATAATGGCTTGCTTTCTGAACTTCTTCCTGTAATTTATCACCAGCTCAGTTACTAATTTACTCATTTGTGTTTTGCACTCTAGTTTGCTTACTAAGTTGCATCAATATTCTTTTGCTCACTCATTGAACATTTTCATTGGCAGGATGAACCTGTTGCAAGGATCCTAGAACTCTGCATTCTTCATATTGCCATGGCAGAGATGACATCAAAAGGAACTCCTCACAAAGTTGCCATTAATGAGGTTATTATTTTCTCCGTCTGTCCTTCATCTTCTATATCTAAATAGCTAGTCCCCACTAATTTATTTCTTTCAACATACACACATGCCACCTAAGCATTAATGAGAAAGATCCATCTCAACATGCAAATATGCATGAGGAAAGACTCGCCTCAGCAATTATCTATAGTGAATCATATGTATTTTAAATTTTGGTTCTTATAGAACTCTTAATTTGAAGCTCCTATCATACAACCAAATTTGATCAAAATATATTTCAACCAATTCCCACAGCAACGCATGGTATCATCTGGTATTTATAGTTTGGGAATACAAGCATTAAATATCTGTGCCCTCTTGTTCCTTATTGTTCAGGCGGTAGATCTGGCAAAGCGGTTTTGTGATGGAGGTGCTCCTCGGGTAATCAACGGATGCCTTCGAACATACGTAAAGGATCACATGAACAATGGCACTAGTCAGGCAGCTGAATCAAAGCCATAAAGTTTCTGTAAATATGTATTACAAAGACGGATGACATTGGTCCTGGCTTGAAAAAAGGATTGGCTGTTGAAACTACAGAAGCACGGATCCCATTCAGTTGTTTCATTGAATGGTGAACCTGGAAGTAGGCAAAGAAGCTGGACTCGTGAAGATCTACAAATATCCTCAAATGTTTAACCGGTCCTGATGCACGACCTATATGCCAATGATGCACACTCGCCCGAAGCAACCAAAGGGTACTTACTATTTCTAACAGCTTTTGCACTCGTTGAACCCTGTGGTTCATTGGATGACAAGTGTTGTAAACTTTATGTGAATGTAAGATTGTACATCTGCTGAACTCGCAGCACCATGCTGGTCCTGCTCAATAGTTAGAAAGGCGGAATTTAGAGAGGATATTTGAAACATACATGCATTCTAATGTTTGGATATGATAGTTTACAACTTCATTTGCTTGTGGGTTCTGTCATATCTTTTTAATTTATATGCCTTATAACCATTGTTCAAGAATTCGGCCGAGTTACCATTTAAATGGCCATTTAATCGCTACTCAGTGCCTAACTGAGGTGAATAGCACATACTCGGTTCATTAAATGGTCAAGCCGATTAATTGGCATTTAATCAGTTGTCAGACGATTAACTGGATGTCAAACCGATTAATCGGTGATGGGTCAGGTAACTGAAGCGGCATCTATAAAAAAAGGGGTACCTAAGTGGCAATTCAGACCATTTTTTGGCCCCGTAACCTCCGGCACTGCATCCTCCCTCTCCCAAATTGCAATGCCACTTCCTCTCCTGACTCTTCACCAGTCACGACCATGGCTTCTCCTCGCCGGCCCTAGCCACCGCCGGCGATCGCCCTGTTCCCGTCGCCGGCCCTACCCTCCTTCTCTAACCCCCATCCCGTCCCATCCTCTTCTCCCCGTCTCTCCTCCAGCCCCTACCTGCAGGCTGCAGCAGCGGCGGCATAGGACAGTCAGCAGCATCGACCTAGGCCAGGCAACAGTGCCGGCGACCTAGGCCAGGCAGCAGCGCCGGCGACCCCTCGAACCAGGTCCCCAAGGATTCACCAACCAACAAGGTATAGTTCTGCTAAGATTCATCTCATGTGCAGCTGTGAGCATTGGATTATGTCGTGTACAATACATGAAAAACTAGTTACATGTTGCCAATATATTCTCATGTGCAGCCGATTAATGATCGACCGATTAATTCAGTTAAATGGCCGATTAACTGATTAATCACTAATCAGTAGTCGACCGAGCAGTTACCAGTTTCCGAATTCCCGAACAATGCTTATAACCGGTTAGGTTTTTTGTTTCTTAATAAGTTTGAAACAGGTATATGATGCAAACTAGCAAAGCAGACAATTGTTGTGTTGGTTTATATGAGTTCTCCCATGTTTTTTTTTGTTGGTGGCAAGCTGTAGCTTCCAAAGGGGTCTAAAATAATTATTCATTAACATCCAAGGCAATGAACAGACAGAAGTCTCCCAGTAGGGAGAGCCATGGCTTCAAGAGCCATTTTAGTTTGACATGAAGCTTCACTGCATCTGAAACTACAACAGAGGAGGTAGAGCGATGCCTACAAGCTCTCTTGGCAAGAGAATGAGCTACCAGATTCAAAGTTCTAGGAATGTGAGAGATCTTGAAGGAATTCAGAGAGGAAGCAACATGAAAGATGGGGTGATCAGAAGAAGGCAATTTCAGCCACACTTTTTGTTTTTGTTAAAGAGAATATCATTGCGAGTTTTCCAAATGTTCCAAAGAAGAGCGAAGATCTTATCTAAAGAACACTCAGGGCGAGATTGAATTATAGCAGAGGGGTAAGCATTATGATCAAAAGCATCTGTTTTGATCCCCCACTTGAAGCAGATAACTCTAGCAACCAAACTGTGGAAGAAAATATGAGAATCTATTTCAGGCATGCCACACCTGTAACACTCCTTTTTTACCCGCGAAAAAAACACACTCCTTTTTTTATATGAGTGGAGGACCTGGAAGCTCACAACCCAGAAGATATAGCCTTGCGAATAAGACGCCAGGCAAAAGTTTTTACTCTAGGAACCAAATATTTGTTCTTCCATACTTGTTTGGGTTGACAGGTTACAAGGCAAATAGCTCTCCGTAGGTTCTTTTTTTTTTTGAAACGGGGGCAAAAGATTTGCCTCATCGATTAAATGAGAGGAGAGTAGAGTTACAAAGTGTTACAAAAGGCCGAGCGAGCGGCATGACAATTACTCGCTTAATACAATTCTCCCTAATTTCTTAGCCCCTGCGGAAACCCAAAGGTTGGCCTCATCCACTATAAGCGTTAGTAGGATTGGCGGCGGTGCATTCTTGTGGCGGAACACCCTAGAGTTCCTCTCGTTCCAAATTGTCCACGACACAAGCATGGTAAGAGCGGCCATGGTGCGTCGATCAGGGTTGCTCGAGTTGGTTCGTCTATCCCATCACTCGAACAAAGACTCCGTAAGGTGTCATCCACTAGTGTCCATGTGCACAAGATCTATTTATCAATGATCAATCGCCAAAGCCTAGTAGTGAAACGGCATTTGACGAAGAGATGGATGCCCGTCTCCTGCTCCTGTTTGCACAGGGGGCAAAGGCCACAATTAGTCCAACCACGCCGCTCAAGCCGGTCGGCGGTCCAAATCCGATCTTGCATGGCCAACCAAGCGAAGAATTTGACTTTCGGGGGCGCCCACACCTTCCAGACCATGAAGTCCATGGGGGAGAGTGTGAAACCAAGGAACTGCGCCTTGTACGCGGACGACGCCGAGTAAGAACCGTCCGTAGAGTGCTTCCATATAATGTCGTCCTCAGATTGTTTGTCCAGATGGAAGTCGTGGATGAGCATCCAAAGGGTAAAGAATTCGCGGACGTGGTGGTCGGTGATGATGGTGTCTCAGTTGATCTTGAGCATCCAAGCATTCTCCTTGAGAGCCTCCCACACCTTCGAGTTCTTCCTCCTCGAGGCCTCAAAGACGAGGGGTGCAATTTCCTTGGGTTTGCGCCCAAGCAACCATGGCGAGACCCAAAAAGGAGTTTTGGCGTCATTGCCTTGATAAGCCGCCAAATAGCCATATCAATTAAAGTTATGTTCATCAAGGAAATGTCTCTAATATCCAAACCTCCTTCACTAAATTGTTTGCAGAATTCTTCCCAGACTCTAAAACAAAGGGGTCTAGAAGCATTGTCTTCTTGAATTCGTGTCCACCAAAATTTACAAACAGTAGAGGTGAGCTTGGTTAAAACATTTTTACTTAGAAGCATAGAAGACATGTGGTAGAATGGAATTAAAGAAAAAAACATATTTTATTAAGGTTAGCCCGCGCGCATGAGATAATCTGTTTGCATTGTAACTTGTTAACTTAGCCTTCGACTTGTCGATCAGAAACTCATAGGCCGCAGATCTTCTATTACTAGGAAGAATAAGAGTAACCTAAATGAAGGGTGCTGGAATTCATACCATGGGCAGGAAAGATGGATTCAATTGAAGATTTATGATCATTATTAGTATGTTTGCTAAATACAACATCAGACTTTCCTCAATTAGGAGATTGGCTTGAAATGTTGTAAAATTGATTAACAATTTGAGCAATAGTAGCATCGTTCTTATCTGCTCTGCCACAAACAATCAAGTCATCTGCACACAACAACGAGTGAATAGGGGGACAAGAAGGACCCAATTGAATACCACTAAAATGATTGTCCTTTAAGCTTCTTGCAAGGAAAGAGACAATTCATTAACCACAAGAACAGAGAGATACGTCGATAAAGGATAACCTTGATGGATACCTCGGGATCCTTTGAAGTTGCCAAATGGTTGTTCATTAGTGTTGAAAACAAAAGAGGCAGTGGAGACGCATTCATATATCAATTTTATGAAATGACCATGTAGCCCTTTACGTAACAGAGACATATGAATAAAGTTTCATTCCATCATATCAAAAGCTTTAGCTAAATCAATTTTTAAATAATAGATTTATGATAGTTGAAACAAATGTGTAATCTCTTGGGCAATGATAATATTATTGGAGATTCTTCTACCCTTACTGAAAACTTGTTCGGTTTCATGGATATAATTTGGGAGGTGGATTTTCAGCCAGCCAATGTTTTAGTGATGATTTTATAAAGAACATTGCACAAGCCAATGTCTGAAATCTTGATGAGCATTGGCCTTTTCTTCTTTGGGCATTAGAGCAATGTAAGTTTTGTTAATATTAGGATATAGGATACCTCGGTTGTAGAAGTCTTGGAATAATATAGTCACATCATCGCCTATCCAACTCTAGACCCCACACTCTGGTCTTTCTGAAAGTTGAACAACATGTGGGAGTATTGAGAAGGGTACTGATATATACTACATGACTTCTATTGTATACTTTGTTGGGCCTCCAAGCACAGAGTTTTGTAGGACAACATCATTTTTTCCTCAAGTGAATGACCTAAGGTTTATTAATCAACGGAAGTCGGGAGGTGTAGGATGATTGTATTCTCCTCTCAAGTAACCCTGCAATATGACACAAGTAGTCTCTTGTGTCCCTAGGACACCTAATACAATTGTCAATTGTATAGGTGCACTAGTTCGGCGAAGATATTGATAAATTCGATGGTATATAAACAATATGGATGGCGGTGATATTTTTTGTATTTTCTGGATATTTAAAAACAACAAAGGTAACAATATGGAAGCATGACTGAAACGAGTTTTGCAATGCTTGGAAACAAAGCCTAGGGTCCATAGATTACACTAGTGTCAACTCCCAACATGATAACCTCATTGAAGTACATGATACAACCTCACTAAGTTCCTTTTTATTGGATCAGTTCGGGTAGAGATAAGGTATGTATGGGTAGGCATACTTTTAAGTTTGTCTTTCCAATCTATGGGACACACCCAATGCCACCTCACGCAACCCAAAAAGTTATACTAAACAATCACCTCAGGAAATATATTGTTCAGTCTTTGTCTAATGAATCACCCCAAAGTCACTACGAGTGTCTCTAGGGATTATACTAGATATGAATCACATAATCTCATTAGCTCCTTAAGTTCAGAAATATAACATGAAAAGGATTCAATCCATAAAGGTACTCATTCCAACAGGTACATCATACAATTCAACTAGTCATCAATGCCCAAGATCATAAACATGGTGGCAACATACAATCAAGAAAGAGAGATACTTACACATAGCTACTGCCACAAACCCTTAACCTCGAAGGGGGACTACTCCCGGATCGCCATGGGAGCACCAAGGATTGATGTAGTGGTTGAAGATGAAGGCTTCCCCCTTCGACAGAGTGCCAGATCTGAGGGAAAACAAAGATCACCTCGGAAACGTGATGTTGCGGCGGAGCAAAAATCAATGATAATTAGGGTCGAGTTTGGGGGCATATTTATGGACCATCAGGTACCAGAGCCAAGCCATGGGCGCCCTAGGGCCCAGGACACCTACATATGGTGCCTAGGCACTAGGGGTGCCCCATGGGGTGGTGCCTTCGCCCTCTCGTCTTTCTCCCGGCTTGAAACTTCCCGAACCATTTTTGTATGATTTTTTCTCGGACTTGTTTTATGACATTTCCTTGAAATACCAAAAACAACAAAATAGAAATTGGCACTGGGCACTTGATTAATATGTTAGTCCAATAAAAAATAAAAAAAATATGCCCAAAGTGTGTGGAACTGATACCAAAGTAGCATGAAACATACAAAAATTATCGATACGTGTGAGACGTATCAGTCTTACCACGCTAGATCAAATGACGCTAGTGCTCCTCCCAGAGTGTATTTTCCGTATGTTGAGTTATTTGGAATAACACTCTCCATTACCACACAGATGGCTAAGACATCATAACACCATGCCATCATCATCCGAACTGGCGAACCTCATCTTAAAGAATGTTCTTCATTGTTCAACTTAATGACATGAGATCAAGAAGAATATCCAAAAAAAATCATCCACAACTCATGGCTAGGTAGTGCCCATTTTTTATTCCCTTCCAAGAAATAATGTTATAGTGTTTGAATACTATGCATTGGTTAAAACAACATTGACCAATTGATGCACTTGCTAACGTGTGAAAAGCACACACAATAATTCATTGTTACAGTGCCCTTGCATGCCTTTTGCAGCATAGGCTGGACTTGAACAAAAGACTTCAATGAAACATAAAAAGTAGGAACTTGATTTATTTTTTTGTAGTAGATGGTTGAAAGGAATAGAAGGTAACTAATCAAATAATAAAGATGATACTACTACCATCCAATTTCGCATATAGCTCAAGATACAAAGCCTAGTACTAGAAGATGGAACAGGAATATGTTGATGGGTTTAACATCCTAATCTATTTGTAGCACTCATGTGAAACACAACTCAGCTGTAGATTCAGTTTTATGCCATAGGAAATAGTGTGAATGACATAGACTTGACATTATTGGCCGAGCTCGCCACATAAAACTAAAGGAGTTCACAAAATACATGAAGGCAAGTTGATTTTTTGTGAACACTTGCAAGTAATAACATGATGACTTATTATCAACATTAAATTACCCTAGTTTAGCATATTCACCTTTAGTTCCATTCATATGCACAATAGAGTTCCAAAAAAAGGTCTCACACCCATGTAGTCATATTTCTCCAGAAGAGATAAAGAACAACCAATATCTAGAACCTGCTGAAGTAGACAACAAGTGTTTATATCCCACAAAAAGACATTGACCGAGAATGATATGCAATTGTTTGATAACTTCATGATGCAGGACCGTCCGGTCGGGTCAATCATAACTCAACATGCATGGTTGATAATAGATGCATAGGAAAGTTCACAATAATTGAGAATGACCAACCAAGAATGGTGTATTTCTAGCATGTTGACTCATGTCGTACAACACTTCACCACCACAAAGAGGGCTAAGATAACATAACATGCTAGTGATTACGAGAGTCCCAATACGTTTTGTCATCAATAAAATAATAAATAAAAAGGTTGTATTGTGCATGGCTTGGCATGATACCAAGAAGAATATCTAAAAACTATCCGCTATTCATGGCAAGCCAAAAAAAATATCAATTCGGAGGATTTCAAAAACACGAAGAACAGATTGCAAAGTCAAAAAGGGGGCTCTGAATAGTTAGTTGGCTAAGAAGAGCCAGGAAGGTAGTCATGATCTAAGACACATATAAAGCAAATCATGAGAAAATAAAGGTAAGCACATGCAACAAAAAGATAACCAATGAGTGTGGCGAAAACATCACACGACATCAACTAATCTCCAGCCAACCAAATGGCGACACACCATGCTCATACACGTGTGGGTATGCATGATCACCGTTTATGTGCCTTATTTTTCCTTCTTTGTGTTTGTGTTCTTCTGTTCTTGCTGGTCCAGTTAGCAACATACTAGTGTAGGCATGACGAGTGCTTGGGATGTGACATGTTGCAGGGCCTCGTCGGCTGGTGGTATAGGCAATGTAATGTATGACATGTCACATAGATCTTGTAATGATTTAACAGGTTGCACTACACGATGCTTGTAATAAGAGTGCCTATAACATTAGATTTGATACAGTCACTGGTAGCACGATGACACATAGTGCACCGTATTTTCATCTTATTTTTTATGTGGTCTCTGTGTTCACCTCTGGACGGAACACTGGAATGAACATTATGAAATTGACCGAGCTGATTTTTCTTTTGGGAAATGGTGAAATCCTGAAGCCTGAAAACTGTGCAAGCTTGTGAGCCTTCAGATTTTCATTGTTCTTGTTGGATCTAGTATAAGAATGTACTAGTGTAGGGACGACAAGTAGTTGCGACATGTGTGACACATCATTTGGCCGTGTGGTGGTACATGCCATGTAACGTTTACCATGTCTTACAGACCTTATAATGCTATAATCTATTGCACCCCACGATGCTTGTACTGAGAGCATTTATGGCACTAGATTTGATATACCACAACTGGTATCATCATGGCACATAGCATACGATATTTTTGAGTTGTTGTTTATTCTCAGTTCGTCTTCGGAGGTGCACCGAAATGAACATTATGAAATTTTCGAGTTGTTCTTTTCTTTTTGAAAGCAGTGAAGGGCCGAAGCCTAAAAACTAAAAAGTAGGTAGGCATGAGAGCCTTTAGATCTTCATAAGTGTTTCATTTTGTACCGAGATGAGCACAGATCCTAACTGAAACTGAAATGATAGAAAAAGTCCAAGTAGTCATTCTCTCTGTTCTTGGTTTACTGATTTCAAAAGTTGTTTCATTTTTTACTTTTGCCTGTAGGTTTGCATTATTATTTTTTTCTAGTTTATGCAATCTTGGTATCCATTCAAGGAATATATATAAAATTTTCTCATAAAAACATCCAATGACTACATGTTTTTTTTGAATTGTTTGGAATGCTTAGCGCAAACATGTCCCATCACATTTAAAATAGACCCCCATGTCTCCCTCGAAGAGTGACTTGGGGCCATGTTTGATAAGCTACTCATTTTAGCCCCTTTACATTGCAAAGAGGTTAAGGTGAATGCCCTTCGAAACCTTCCACTTATACGTGTTTTTTTTTGCGGGATAAACTTCCGATCTATTCATCTTCAATCATGGTAGTACAACAAACACTAGAAATAATAAAAATTACATCCAGATTCGTAGACCACCTAGCGACGACTACAATCACTAAAGCGAGCCGAAGGCGCGCCGCTGTCATCGCCCCTCCCTCGCCGGAGCCGGGCAAATCTTGTTGTAGTAGACATTCGGGAAGTCGTCGTGCTAAGGCCCCAAAGAACCAACGCCCCAGAACAGTAACCGACGCCGATGAAGATTGTAGATAAGAAGGATCCAGTCTGAAGACACACGAATAAAGACGAACGACAAACCGATCCGAGCAAACCCACCAAAGACAGATCCACCGGAGACACACCTCCACACGCCCACCGACGATGCTAGACGCATCACCAAAACGGGGGCTAGGCGGGGAGACCTTTATTCTGTTGACACCTGATTTTGGCAAGATACAGATTGCAATGAATATGGTCTCGAGTGAAAGGGTTTTCAACATGAAAAGATTCACGTCGCCGAGTGGAACAACTTTGATGTTTCATTCATCATCATCCGACCTTATCTTAGGGACCGAAACTATACTCCGAGTGGCAAAATTTAGTGTTCCGAATGCTTTTTTGCCCATTGCGCCTTCGAGGCGACCTCGGATGAAGGAGCACTCCACATCAATTGTCTTCGTCTCGTCTAAACGATCGATTTTGATATAAAAATCGTCCCAGTCTGAGTTCGTATGCAAAAGTTAAAGCTATCGGAGTGCAGCCCTGTCACGAGGCGAGATGTGGCGCGCCCCACCAGACCTATGTCTGATGGGTAGCGCGAGCAAACATGTGTTTTGCGTGACGGTTTCGGCCCATAAGATGGCTTCAAATCGAAAAACTTTCAACTTGAAAGTTGTTCGTCTCGTCGAAACGGTCAAGATTGCTTTTGAGCTCGTTTCCATCCGAAGTCGTTTATTGCCACAAATAAGACCCGCAAGGTGCAGCCAGTTTAAACCGAACAGTTTTAGAAAGCTTGCCGGGTGAAGAGCTTGACGGGTGAAGAGCTTGACGGGTGAAAAGCTTGCCGGGGTGAAAAGCTTTCCGGGAAAAGCTTGCCGGGTTGAAAAGCTTGCCGGGGTGGAAAGCTTGCCGGGATGGAAATTGCCAAGGCCAATCCGACCAGAAGCTGAAGATGGGCTCAAATAATTATCTAGATGGCCTCGGATCAAAAAGTGTCCAACATAAAAGTTGTTCATAGCGTCGAAGCAGTCAACTTTTTCTTTTGGAGTCATCATCATCCGACGTAGTATACGACCTGCAGAGACACTACAAGAGTCAGACGTCCAGTCAGCTACATGACCGAGTCCGACTCAAAATTAAAGATGACCCCGTGGTGTATTCAAGATGGCCTTATTTAGAAAAATGATCAACACAAGAATTGTTATTCACGTCGAGGCGCACATATTTGGTATTTTGACCTTCCTAATCGGAGGTCATATGCAGATTCTACGATCCGCGCAAGAAGCAGGACAGAGGTTTGGACCAGATTCGGGCTGAATCCGAGTTGGAGTAAAACTAAGACTCTAGGACGTGAATTGATGTAATTTTCTTGTAAGGAAAGCCTAGATTAATCCTTTACTTGTACGGGAAGTCCAGCCGCCTCTTATATATGTTGGGGGTGACGGCCGATTGAACAACACACAATCGAACAAATCAATCTATTACACTTTTGTCTTCATCTATCTTTATCCCCTACCCTTGTATCTTTCTTTCTCGTTCTTCGTTCGTTCTTCGGGTTGGAGGGCAGCGATCCACGAGGCTCTAGGGGCGAGCGAATCGACCTAGAGCAGCCCATAGCCACCGCGTGCCCTGACGGGGTCCCTCCCGGACATGCGGGGTTTCGGGTCTGCAAAAGCGCCCGTCGACTGTCCTGCGTATCCAGCTGTTGGTCGGGCCTCCTTCGACGTGAGCTACGGTGCATCACCCCCGGCGTCGAGGGTACACGAGACGTGTTCGTGTGTCAACACACTTTTTGGCGACACCGCTGGGGAACAAGCTTTGAACAGTCTCCAGCCTGTTCTTGCTACAAGGTGAGCGTCATCGAGCGGCTGCAATCTACAACGGTAACATGTACCATCAATCTCCTTTCGTAGATGCAAATAGCCATTATGTTGATGTTGCTAGATCTTTCAATGGACATGTCATGTCGGCTAGCCCTAACGAGCAAAGGCCGACTAGTTATTCCATTGGAGAAACTTGAAATTTACAGAATCGCGAGATGCAACTTATGAATCTGAACTTTCGTGCATCGGCAAAACCTTTCAATATGCCGATGAATAACACGATTTGTTCGAGTGATCAATATATGACACCTCATGTACATGAGGGCAACTCACAGTTTTTTCCATCGGCAGCCGACTCGCGATATGCGGGTTCATCCCCAAACATGCCGATGGACGGGGGAATCGGCCATGCTTGTTGTAGTTATTTGGCTGGTTATCCTCAGTCATCAGATACTACACATCATGAGATTAATTGTTCAGTGGGATATGTAACTAAAAATAATCATGACTCGGCTCGCCTTCGCGGTTATGGCCGAGTGAATGGAGATTCTTTAGGAGCAAATATGCCTAATATTGCAGGAGATGAGGTGGCTCTGGCTGCATTAAAAAGTTTAGCCCAAAATAAGAAGATTAGTGGTATTTGCCTTGAGCAAGCACGAAACGGGATTGGTTCCTGATTATGAGGCAATAAGAGCAAGGGTTTTGATACGCCCAAAATGCATCACTATTTTATATCGTAATTTATCCTTATTCATTGATATATTTCACGTTACGATGATGTTCTTATGTTGTTTTGGCCTATTTTACACAGTTTGCAACTTTCCGATGCCGAAGCAGCAGACGCAGGATTCAGCAGTAAAAAGTGGACGCTGAGTTGCTGAAGAAGAATACCTCCAGATTACCTGAAAATCGACGGGAGATATTTTCCAGACGGATCACGAAGGCACGCGAAAGGGCAACCAGAGGGGGGCCACAGGGTGCCCAGGCGCCCTGGGGGCGCCCCCCTGGCCGCGCCGGGGGGGCGCCTGGACCCCCTGGCCCACATCCGGCTGCCCCCTTTTGCCTATATACTCTCCGTTATCCAAAAACCCTAAAAACGAGAGTTTTTACGGGGTTCCGCCGCCGCTCCGTGGCGGAAACCTACAGAGGAGAAAAAGCAATTGCAACTTGTGTAGTAACTCGTACTACCTATCCTCTCTACTCCAACACCAGCACCATCTCCATCTTCATCCAAATCTCATCTCACAATTGCAACTTGTGTTGTAACTCGTACTACCTATCCTCTCTACTCCATCGGTGTTGATTACTACTTTGTGGTGAATGCTATTGAGTTTTGTTGGAGAAATATTATTATGTCCAGATTGTTTATCATCCATTTATCTCCACTGATCATGATCTCTTTTATGTCTTGTGAGTAGTTACCTTAGTTCTTGAGGACATGGGAAAAGTCTTGTTGTTAGTAGTCATATGCTGTTGAAGTAATATGTATTGTTTGATACTTAAGTTGTGTTGTCATTCTACTAGTGGTGTTGTGTGAGTCGAACACTCAACACTTCGCCTTATTAAGGACCTAGGAGAATACATTGTGTACAAAGAATGCTTACGGTGGGTTGCCGGAGTGACAGAAACCTGAACCCCAGTTCGCACGCTTTTGCATAAGGGAACAATGGATCCTCGATCGTATTGCTATGGTTAGGCTTTTGCCTTAAATACTATCTTGTATTTGCGGATGCTTGCAAGGTGTTTAATCATAAGAGTGCACTCATCTTAGTCTAGAGAGTGCACTAGCATAGATCCACCCACTCAACACTTATCAACACATAACATAGTATTGATACGGAATATGGCGAAAGCACATGACTACCTCTCCCGTGTGTCCTCAGGAACGCTTTAGCCTTTATAAGTTCAGTCGCTAGGCCTCTCCTTTGCTCAGAAAGGATTGGGCCACTTGTCACTCTCAGTACCTTTATTTTGTTTGCTCTTACTTTCCTATTGCTTATATCAAGAAAACCCCTAAAAAGTTATCTTTCAGTGCTTGCAGTAATTTCTTGCTCAGAATCGCTTATCAATACCTTCTGCTCCTCGTTGGGTTCGACACTCTTACTTATCGAAAACGCTGCAATAGATCCCTTACGGTTGTGGGTCATCAGGTTTTAAAAGAAGACGAAGTGTTGCCGATTGATCAAATTGGCGTGAGAAAATATTCAACAACGATGCACACATCTTCACCTATCATTGCAGCATGTTATACACCCCCTATACAATCGCAAAGTTCCGGCAACATCAATTCATTGCCGAAAAATTGTAAAAGTATTGGGGGGCAAGCCGATCCATGCAGGGCTGAGTTTAAAGAAAAATATGTGTCCCAAGTGGACAAGATCAAGCCAAAGCTCACAGGGAATAGCGTCAACAAATTTACTACACCAACTCTTGAGGAATTACCAGCAGAATATCAACAAATTTATGAAGCACTCAACAAGAGGCGTGGAGAGAAATATTTGCAAGAATATGTCAAGTCCCTTCGTCCATTCAGCAATCATGGTGGATCCTCTCTGATGTTGAGGCAAGCCAAAAAAGTAGTTTTGTAAGAAAATCAGCAAGAAAGAATTCACTCGGCTAATACGGTTGCTTCGGTTGAAACCGAGTCAAATATGACTAAGTCATCTACTGCCGAGTTGAACGGTTCTTTTAGTGACAAGACAATGGTGGAGTCAATTGAAACATAGTTGACCACCGAGACGTTTAAGGCCGAGTACGTTGCGTCGTGCCAGCCGAGTACATCATTCCAGCCAAGTGCATCATTCCAGATGAGTACATTGCCGGCCAAAGCCGAGTGCATCAAGTCAATTATTGCCATGTATACCAAAACGGAAGATGCAAACTTCACCGAGCAATGTAACGATAAACGCAAAAAATTGGCCGTGCTTGATTTCTCTAGATATGAGGGAGCTTACATGTTGCCTTATGAGTTCCGTGCCAAATAAGTTGATGAGCATCAAGAGCAAATTTACATGGCCAAACAAAGTTTGGCTAGTGATGAAGCACGAGATCCAGAAAAAGAGGAAGAGGTATTGGAGAATTATTCAGAAGTGGAGCAAGGTATTGTTCCAGTGGTGCAACTGTCTTCTCCTTCCAACGTCTTCCCAAAGGTACACCTAGCAAACATTTTATTCAATTCTCGATTCGGTCAAAATCATATTGTTGATGCACCTGTTAGTAAGATTCTAATTAATTTTGAAAGACCAATCGAGATGAGTAATCTGTTTGTTTTGAATTATCTTGTCACTAATCATGCTTATCAACACATGTCATCATTCATAGAGGCTAATAGTAACAACTTATCGCAACCAAAGTTGTTCCCGTCATGCCGACTGAACTTTATATTCATATGGACAACTTTGCTTGTTTCATTCTTGGCTAACATTTGGTCTCAAACGAGACGTATATTCTGTAATTATTTTGGTTGCAGGAATATAATGCCAGGTTCAAAGTTCTCCAGGATAGCCGATTCAAGAGCATCGGGAAGACAAGATGAAAATCAACGCATAGCTGGGTCGGATAACGCTAAGTCGGCACTTCTCGGTTGTTTTGTTTCAGAAGCAGTATCACGCTATCGGTTAATGGACGAACAATGTACCTTCAGTACGGGCATAGATAATCACATCATTGGTGCATCATCGACAAATCCTATTATAATTGATCACAATGTCAAGGCATCAGGACAAGAACAAATGCAATGTTTATTTAAAGAGAATATCAAAGACAACATCGTGATTCATCAAGCCGCACAATCGGACAACATAGGACGATTGGAGTTTGTTGAGGCACAAGCATATGACCAGTCGTATCGGATTGGTCTTGATGGTGATCAAATGTTGACTCGGCTATCTCAAGCCGATTCATCTAAAGGTCAACAAGTACACACCAATGATGACGGGGTCAAGCCTTCGAGCAACAATATGGTTAAGAAGTGCATCAAGAATAATCTTGAAGACAGAAATTCCATCAAAGCTACAATGGTGACATCCAGCACTGGGGGGCAACAAGAGAATTCAAAGACCGATGCACGCACCAAAGAAAGCCAAGGCCATGGTAAGCACAAAAGCGAAAAGACGAAAGTCACTTTCGCGCAGTTATTAGAAAAATATCAAAAGATAAGTGAGGCAAAGAGTGCTTATCGGCCGAGTGAAACAAAAGCATCAAGATCCCCCCTTAGGCGCAAATTCCAGGATCGGTATTGGCAGAGTGAGAATCTCAATGCTGCATATTCATATCCTTACTCTAGGTTGGCAATGCCAATGTCGTGGATACCTCCCTATGCTCATGTAAATCCATATCCATTATGGGACAGGTGTGATACAAGGGCACATTATCCATCTTATTTTAGATTATCTCACCAACATTATGCAGCTCCAAAAAGATCAACATTTGATGAACAATCACTCGTCAAAGACTGTTTCAATCATAAGGAATCGGTCTGGAGCTCAAGGAACAAGAAAGAGGTGGTCAAGCAAGTGTACCGGGTCAAGAAAGATGGTCGTAAGTGCTACTTCAGATTTGATCTCAAATAACAAAGAGCCAATTAAAGTATTGACATTGGCTACAAAAGGCAACGAGGCAAGTCAATCAAGTGACAAATCTGAAGGGAAGAAGTTGAGAGTGCACAAGGCCATAAAAGAGTTGGCATTGGTTGAAACAGAATCACAGCCGAGGTGCCCACTCGGCTTGTCGCATTGGCAAAAGAAGGAATTACAAAAACTTAGTGCACAGGAATTGAGAAAGAAGAATATGGCATGGGTTCCCAAGAGGAGCAGTCAAAATAAAAATGATGTCCGACCTTCTATTGCAACAAGTGTTACAAAAATGAAAAAAGAAAAGGATGGCCCCAAGTGTGATATTTTAGATCCGACTCCAAATGACAAAAAGCCAGCCGAATCTATGTTGGATGCTAAGGACAAGAAAGTGAAGCAAGTAAATTTCGAGGATCCAATCACCGAGTTTGGACAAGCCAAGCCGGAGATGCCCAAAGCCAGGAAGAACTTGCCAGTGCATAAACCAAAATCCTAGCCGGGATGCCCACTCGGCTTACCATATTCGCAACAGAAGAAGCTGAAACGGCTTAGGGCCAAAGAGCTGGAGAAGAGGAACATGGCCTGGGTTCCTAAAGGAAATCCTCGAGTCAAGAGCGGCATCACATCTCCTGTTGTGAAGCCAGCAAAAATAAGGGAGTACAAACATAAATGATGTAGGCGAGGACGACAATTTTTATCTCACTATAGGAGACTGCAGGAGGCGTGTCATCCACATTCTTCAATCGTACCATCAAAATCAACGCTATGGAATTTATCCTCAGCCGAAACATCTGACTTATTTCGGCTATTCACATTTTGATGGACGGACTCCCGAGCACCTTTGAGATGAGAACGCATGGCCGATATTTGCATATCGCCCTCAGAATTCATTGTGTTGGCAAAGCCGGCATCTGGCTAACGATGTTCACCATGGTTAATCTCCTACTCCTATAGCCGATGCTCAGTGTTTGCCAATACTGGCAAGTCCGACTTAATTATTGAGTCGACCACTAATCAAGGGTCTAGTTCATAAAAAAGCTCCGACTCCTGTTAGTTATTTGCAAGATCCAAGTCACGAGACAGACGTTGTTCGGCGGAGGCTTGATGGTGTACTTTGATCAATAATGAGTTGAGTCGCCGAACAGTTCACGGTATTCCTTTGTGGTGCATGGTCATAATCATTCGGCAACTGGATTACCGCCGAAGGGTTCTAATATCCCCACGGAGTGCCTGGACAAAGCAAGGTCATGATTGACATGAGAAACTTACATGGAGGCCTTTGTGACATTCAATTGTTGTTCTCAGACGACTATTATCCAAGAGGCTCTACCCAAGAAGCAACAAACCTGACCACATGGACAATAAAAATTATCGTACTTAGCATGCACAGCCGATGGAGTGTTGACATTGTGCTTGAACATTACCCTAGGCAAGGTATTTTCTGGCACACAAGCTCTGCCAGAAAACAGGCGGGCATGTGTTGACACCTGATTTTGGCAAGATACAGATTGCAATGAAGATGGTCTCGAGTGAAAAGGTTTTCAACATGAAAAGATTCACGTCACCGAGTGGAACAACTTTGATGTTTCGTTCATCATCATCCGACCTTATCTTAGGGACCGAAACTATACTCCGAGTGGCAAAATTCAGTGTTCCGAATGCTTTTTGGCCGATTGCTCCTTCAAGACGACCTCGGATGAAGGAGCACTCCACATCAATTGTCTTCGTCTCATCGAAACGACAGATTTTGATATAAAAATCGTCCCAATCCGAGTTCGTATGCAAAAGTTAGAGTTATTGGAGTGCAGCCGTGTCACGAGGCGAGATGTGGCGCGCCCCACCAGACCTATGTCTGATGGGTAGCGCGAGCGAACATGTATTTTGTGTGACCGTTTCGGCCCATAAGATGGCTTTAAATCGAAAAACATTCAACATTAAAGTTGTTCGTCTCGTTGAAACGGTCAAGATTGCTTTTGAGCTCGTTTCCATCCGAAGTCGTTTACTGCCACAAATAAGACCCGCAAGGTGCAGCCAGTTTAAACCGAACAATTTTAGAAAGCTTGCCGGGTGAAGAGCTTGCCGGGTGAAGAGTTTGCCGGGGTGAAAAGCTTGCCGGGAAAAGCTTGCCGGGTTGAAAAGCTTGCCGGGGTGGAAAGCTTGCCGGGATGGAAATTGCCAAGGACAATCCGACCAGAAGCTGAAGATGGGCTCAAATAATTATCTAGATGGCCTCGGATCAAAAAGTGTACAACATAAAAGTTGTTCATAACGTCGAAGCAGTCAACTTTGCTTTTGGAGTCATCATCATCCGACGTAGTATATGACCTGCAGAGACACTACAAGAGTCAGACGGTCCAGTCAGCTACATGACTGAGTCCGACTCAAAATTAAAGATGACCCCGTGGAGTATTCAAGATGGCCTTATTTGAAAAAATGATCAACACGAGAATTGTTCTTCACGTCGAGGCGCACAAATTTGGTATTTTGACCTTCCCAATCGGAGGTCATATGCAAATTCTACGATCCGCGCAAGAAGCAGGACAGAAGTTTGGACCAGATTCGGGTTGAATCCGAGTTGGAGTAAAACTAAGACTCTAGGACATGAATTGATGTAATTTTCTTGTAAGGAAAGCCTAGATGAATCCTTTACTTGTACGGGAAGTCCAGCCGCCTCTTATATATGTTGGGGGTGACGGCCGATTGAACAACACACAATCGAACAAATCAATCTATTACACTTTTGTGTTCATCTATCTTTATCCCCTACCCTTGTATCTTTCTTTATCATTCTTCGTTCGTTCTTCGGGTTGGAAGGCAGCGATCCACGTGGCTCTAGGGGCGAGCGAATCGACCTAGAGCAGCCCATAGCCGCCGCGCACCCTGACGGGGTCCCTCCCGGGCGTGCGGGGTTTCGGGTTGCAAAAGCGCCCGTCGACTGTCCTGTGTATCGCGCTGTCGGTCGGGCCTCCTTCGACGTGAGCTGCGGTGCATCACCCCCGGCGTCGAGGGTACACATGAAGTATTCGTGTGTCAACACACATTTTGGCGACTCCGCTGGGGAACAAGCTTTGAACAGTCTCCAGCCTGTTCTTACTACAAGAAGAGCGTCATCGAGCGGCTGCAATCTACAACGTTAACATGTATCATCAATCTCCTTACGTAGATGCAAATAGCCATTATGTTGATGTTGCTAGATCTTTCAATGGACATGTCATGTCGGCTAGCCCTAACGAGCAAAGGCCGACTAGTTATTCCATTGGAGAAACTTGGAATTTACAGAACCGCGACATGCAACTTATGAATCTAAACTTTCGTGCATCGGCAACACCTTTCAATATGCCGATGAATAATACGATTTGTTCGAGTGATCAATATATGACACCTCATGTACATTAGGGCGTCTCACAGTTTTTTCCAGTGGCAGCCGACTCGCGATATGCGGGTTCATCCCCAAACATGCCGATGGACGAGGGAATTGGCCATGCTTCCTGTAGTTATTTGGATAGTTATCCTCAGTCATCATATACTACACCTCATGAGATTAATTGTTCAGTGGGATATGCAACTAAAAATATTCATGACTCGGCTCGCCTTCGCGGTTATGGCCGAGTGAATGGAGATTCTATAGGAGCAAATATGCCTAATATTGCAGGAGATGAGGTGGCTCTGGCTGCATTAAAAAGTTTAGCCCAAAATAAGAAGATTAGTGCTATTTGCCTTGAGCAGCACGAAAAGGGATTGGTTCCTGATTACGAGGCAATAAGAGCTAGGGTTTTAAAAGAAGATGAAGTGTTGCCGATTGATCAAATTGGCGTGAGAAAATATTCAACAACAGTGCACACATCTTCACCTACCATTGCAGCATGTTATACACCCCCTATACAATCGCAAAGTTCTGGCAACATCAATTCATTGCCGAAAAATCGTAAAAGTATTGGGGGGCAAGCCGATCCAAGCAGGGCTGAGTTTAAAGAAAAATATGTGGCCCAAGTGGACAAGATCAAGCCAAAGCTCACAGGGAATAGCGTCAACGAATTTACTACACCAACTCTTGAGGAATTACCAGTAGAATATCAACAAATTTATGAAGCACTCAACAAGAGGCGTGGAGAGAAATATTTGCAAGAATATGTCAAGTCCCTTCTTCCATTCAACAATCATGATGGATCCTCTGTGATGTTGAGGCAAGCCAAAAAATAAGTTTTGCAAGAAAATCAGCAAGAAAGGGTTCACTCGGCTAATTCGGTTGAAACCGAGTCAAATATGACTAAGTCATCTACAGCCGAGTTGAACGGTTCTTTTAGTGACAAGACAATGGTGGATTCAATTGAAACAGAGTTGACCACCGAGACGTTTAAGGCCGAGTGCGTTGCGTCGTGCCAGCCGAGTACATCATCCCAGCCGAGTGCATCGTTCCAGATGAGTACATTGCCGGCTAAAGCCGAGTGCATCAAGTCAATTATTGCCCAAAACGGAAGATGCAAACTTCACCGAGCAATGGAACGCTAAACGCAAAAAATTGGTCATGCTTGATGTCTCTAGATATGAGGGAGCTTACATGTTGCCTTATGAGTTCCGTGCCAAAGAAATTGATGAGCATCAAGAGCAAATTTACATGGCCAAACAAAGTTTGGCTAGTGATGAAGCACGAGATCCAGAAAAAGAGGAAGAGGCATTTGAGAATTATTCAGAAGTGGAGCAAGGTATTGTTCCAGTGGTGCAACTGTCTTCTCCTTCCAACGTATTCCCAAAGGTACACCTAGCAAACATTTTATTCAATTCTCGATTCAGTCAAAATCATATTATTGATGCACCCGTTAGTAAGATTCTAATTAATTTTGAAAGACCAATCGAGATGAGTAATCTGTTTGTTTCTAATTATCTTGTCACTAATCATCACTAGTAGATAAAGGGTCATCAGACCCGGTTCATTTGGGCCTTTAGCCCCGGTTCCAGAACCGGGACAAGAGGGTCGGTACTAATGCTCTGACCCTTTAGTCCCGGTTCAATCCAGAACCGGGGCAGAAGGGTGTCCACGTGGCCTGTGCACCGAGCCCAGGCAGGAGGGGCTTTAGTCCCAGTTGGTGGTACCAACCGGGACCAAAAGGCATCCACGCGTCAGCATTTCTGTGGCTGTGGTTTTGTTTTTTTTTTTGAAAGGGGAGGGGGGGTTGGAGGTTTTGGGGGGTT
>LR738712.1:8061124-8079942 GCA_902687465.1 Secale cereale
TTCTCGGCGATCCACAACCCTAGACCCCCTCATGTCACATTTTGTCTAGTGTTAAAGGATTCAACAAACCAATACTTCATCATTAGGTGAAAGTAACAATAGCATGATGGTACGAAGCTCTCCAAAGTTGTTTTGGAACGGAGTCCTAGATAAGATAATCCGTAACAAAAGACGGATTATCCTATCAGGGACTTCGTTCCAGAACAACTTTGCATAACTTCATACCAAAATGCCCCGGTTACTTTTGGCAAATGATGAAGTCATGAAATTCTTCAATACTTTGACACTAGCTAGGCAACCTCTCTCGACCCCTCGACCCCCGACTTCTCGGCGATCCACAAACCCTAGACCCCCTCATGTCACATTTTGTCGAGTGTCAAAGGATTCAAAAAAACCAATACTTCATCATTAGGCGAAAATAACAGTAGCATGATGGTACGAAGCTCTCCAAAGTTATTTTGGAACGGAGTCCCAGATAGGATAATTCGTAACAAAAGACGGATTATCCTATCAGGAACTCCGTTCCAGAATAACTTTGCATAACTTTGTACCAAAATGCCCCGGTTACTTCTGGCAAATGATGAAGTCATGGAATTCTTCAATACTTTGACCCCCGACTGCTCGGCGATCCACAACCCTAGACCCCCGACTGCTAGGCAAATTCTTGAAGGGAAAAATAAAAAAAATTGTGGACGAGAAGATGATATTGGAGTTGCATGTTGCGGATGTCGTCGATGAACACAAGATCAAGATGGATGCAATGCGGTTGAAGATTAAAAAGATTAGAAAATATGCCATTAATACCGAGGCTTGGTATCATTATGCCGTTGGATCAATTGTTACCTTGGTTGCGATTATGATAGCATTTGTTTTCGCGTTGAAATGTTTTACATAGTTTTGATGTGTATGGAGAGCTATATGTTGTTAGATGAGAACTATATATGTATGTACTTTGGTTTTAATGTGATGATGAACTTTTATCCATTTGGTCACTTAATTATCTATTTATGATGTTCTGTAATGGTTTTTGACACACTTAATTATATATAAATGCACGCAGATGAACCGCCAATGGATGTACGGTGACAGACACACCTCCGAGTACATTAAGGGCGTGCGTGAGTTTCTAAATGCGGCAGAGGCAAACAAGCAGAATGGTTTTATGTGTTGTCCATGCACTAAATGTGTGAATACGATGTCTTACTCTAACCGAAAAATCCTTCACTCCCACCTGCTTTACAAGGGTTTCATGCCACACTATAATGTTTGGACGAGGCACGGAGAAATAGGGGTTATGATGGAAGACGGCGAAGAAGAAGAGTACGATGACAACTATGTGTCCCCTGAATACGGTGATGCTGCAATGGGGGGAGCTGGTGAAGATCAAGAGGAACCAGACGATGTGCCCAATGATGCTGCAACGGGTGAAGCTGCTGAAGATCAAGAGGAACCAAATGATGATCTTCGCCGGGTCATTGTCGATGCAAGGACACAATGCGAAAGTCAAAAGGAGAAGCTGAAGTTCGATCGCATGTTAGAGGATCACAAAAAAGGGTTGTACCCCAATTGCGAAGATGGCAACACAAAGCTCGGTACCGTACTGGAATTGCTGCAGTGGAAGGCAGAGAATGCTGTGGCTGACAAAGGATTTGAGAAGCTACTGAAAATATTGAAGAAGAAGCTTCCGAAGGATAACGAATTGCCCGACAGTACATACGCAGCAAAGAAGGTCGTATGCCCTCTAGGATTGGAGGTGCAGAAGATACATGCATGCCCTAATGACTGCATCCTCTACCGCGGTGCATACAACGATCTGAACGCATGCTCGGTATGTGGTGCGTTGCGGTATAAGATCAGACGAGATGACCCTGGTGATGTTGATGGCGAGCCCGCCAGGAAGAGGGTTCCTGCGAAGGTGATGTGGTATGCTCCTATAATACCACGGTTGAAACGTTTGTTTAGAAACAGAGAGCATGCCAAGTTGATGCGATGGCACAGTGAGGACCGTAAGAAAGACGGGAAGTTGAGAGCACCCGCTGACGGGTCGCAATGGAGAAAAATCGAGAGAAAGTACTGGGAGGAGTTTGCAAAGGACGCAAGGAACGTATGGTTTGCTCTAAGCGCGGATGGCATTAATCCTTTCGGGGAGCAGAGCAGCAATCACAGCACCTGGCCCGTGACTCTATGTATGTATAACCTTCCTCCTTGGATGTGCATGAAGCGGAAGTTCATTATGATGCCAGTTCTCATCCAAGGCCCTAAGCAACCCGGCAACGACATTGATGTGTACCTAAGGCCATTAGTTGAAGAACTTTTACAGCTGTGGAATGGAAACGGTGTACGTGCGTGGGATGAGCACAAACAGGAGGAATTTGACCTAAAGGCGTTGCTGTTCGTGACCATCAACGATTGGCCCGCTCTCAGTAACCTTTCAGGACAGATAAACAAAGGATACCACGCATGCACGCACTGTTTAGATGACACTGAAAGTATATACCTGGACAAGTGCAGGAAGAATGTGTACCTGGGCCATCGTTGATTTCTTCCGACCAACCATCAATGTCGAAAGAAAGGCAAGCATTTCAAAGGCGAGGCAGATCATCGGAAGAAGCCCGCCATGCGTACCGGTGATCACGTACTTGCTATGGTCAATGATTTACATGTAATCTTCGGAAAGGGCCCCGGCGCACTAGCTGTTCCGAATGACGATGAGGGACACGCACCCATGTGGAATAAGAAATCTATATTGGTTTGTATTATCATGCTACTGTGTTGGAAATATGCCCTAGAGGCAATAATAAATTGGTTATTATTATATTTCCTTGTTCATGATAATTGTTTATTATCCATGCTAGAATTGTATTGATAGGAAACTCAGATACATGTGTGGATACATAGACAAACACCATGTCCCTAGTAAGCCTCTAGTTGACTAGCTCGTTGATCAACAGATGGTCACGGTTTCCTGACCATGGACATTGGATGTCGTTGATAACGGGATCACATCATTAGGAGAATTATGTGATGGACAAGACCCAATCCTAAGCCTAGCACAGATCGTGTAGTTCGTATGCTAAAGCTTTTCTAAATGTCAAGTATCTTTTCCTTAGACCATGAGATTGTGCAACTCCCGGATACCGTAGGAATGCTTAGGGTGTACCAAACGTCACAACGTAACTGGGTGGCTATAAAGGTGCACTACAGGTATCTCCGAAAGTGTCTGTTGGGTTGGCATGAATCGAGACTGGGATTTGTCACTCCGTGTGACGGAGAGGTATCTCTGGGCCCACTCGGTAGGACATCATCATAATGTGCACAATGTGATCAAGGAGTTGATCACGGGATGATGTGTTACGGAACGAGTAAAGAGACTTGCCGGTAACGAGACTGAACAAGGTATCGGGATACCGACGATCGAATCTCGGGCAAGTACTGTACCGATAGACAAAGGGAATTGTATACGGGGTTGATTGAATCCTTGACATCGTGGTTCATCCGATGAGATCATCGTGGAGCATGTGGGAGCCAACATGGGTATCCAGATCCCGCTGTTGGTTATTGACCGGAGAGTCGTCTCGGTCATGTCTGCGTGTCTCCCGAACCCGTAGGGTCTACACACTTAAGGTTCGGTGACGCTAGGGTTGTAGAGATATAAGTATGCGGAAACCCGAAAGTTGTTCGGCGTCCCGGATGAGATCCCGGACGTCACGAGGAGTTCCGGAATGGTCCGGAGGTAAAGATTTATATATAGGAAGTCCTATTTTGGCCACCGGAAAATGTTCGGGATTTTTCGGTATTGTACCGGGAAGGTTCTAGAAGGTTCCGAAGTGGGGCCCACCTGCATGGGGGGACCCACATGAACGTGGGTAGTGGGGGCAAGGCCCCACACCCCTGGTCAAGGCGCACCAATATCCCCCCTTAGAAGGAATAAGATCATATCCCGAAGGGATAAGATCAAGATCCCTAAAAAGGGGGGATAACAATCGGTGGGGAAAGGAAATGATGGGATTTCTTTCCCCCACCTTTGCCAACGCCCCAATGGACTTGGAGGGCAAGAAACCAGCCCCCTCCACCCCTATATATAGTGGGGAGGCGCATGGGAGCCGCACCCCAAGCCCTGGCGCCTCCCTCTCCCTCCCGTGACACATCTCCCTCCTCCCGCAGCGCTTGGCGAAGCCCTGCTGGAATCCCGCTACTTCCACCACCACGCCGTCGTGCTGCTGGATCTCCATCAACCTCTCCTCCCCCCTTGCTGGATCAAGAAGGAGGAGACGTCCCCGCTCCGTACGTGTGTTGAACACGGAGGTGCCGTCCGTTCGGCGCTAGGATCATCGGTGATTTGGATCACGACGAGTACGACTCCATCATCCCCGTTCTCTTGAACGCTTCCGCTCGCGATCTACAAGGGTATGTAGATGCACTCCCCTTTATGCTCGTTGCTAGATTACTCCATAGATAGATCTTGGTGATGCGTAGGAAATTTTTTGATTTTCTGCTACGATCCCCAACAGTGGCATCATGAGCTAGGTCTATGCGTAGTATCTTGCATGAGTAGAACACAAAGTAGTTGTGGGCGTAGATCATGTCAATTCTCTTGCCGTTACTAGTCTTATCTTGATTCGGCGGCATCGTGGGATGAAGCGGCCCGGACCGACCTTACACGTACTCTTACGTGAGACAGGTTCCACCGACTGACATGCACTTGTTGCATAAGGTGGCTAGCGGGTGTCTGTCTCTCCTACTTTAGTCGGATCGGATTCGATGAAAAGGGTCCTTATGAAGGGTAAATAGAAATTGGCATATCACGTTGTGGTTTTGACGTAGGTAAGAAACGTTCTTGCTAGAAACCTATAGCAGCCACGTAAAAAAAACTTGCAACAACAATTAGAGGACGTCTAACTTGTTCTTGCAGCATGTGCCGTATGATGTGATATGGCCAAAAGGATGTGATGAATGATATATATGTGATGTATGAGATTGATCATGTTCTTGTAATAGGAATCACGACTTGCATGTCGATGATAATGACAACCGGCAGGAGCCATAGGAGTTGTCTTATTTATTGTATGACCTGCGTGTCACTGAATAACGCCATGTAATTACTTTACTTTATTGCTAAACGTTAGCCATAGTAGTAGAAGTAATGTTTGGCGGGACGACTTCATGGAGACATGATGATGGAGATCATGGTGTCATGCCGGTGACAATGATGATCATGGAGCCCCGAAGATGAAGATCAAAAGGAGCAAAATGATATTGGCCATATCATGTCACTATTTGATTGCATGTGATGTTTATCATGTTTTACATCTTATTTGCTTAGAACGACGGTAGTAAATAAGATGATCTCTCACTAAAATCTCAAGAATTGTGTTCCCCCTAACTGTGCACCGTTGCTAAGGTTCGTTGTTCCGAAGCACCACGTGATGATCGGGTGTGATAGGTTCTAACGTTCGCATACAACGGGTGTAAGACAGATTTACACACGCGATACACTTAGGGTTGACTTGACGAGCCTAGCATGTACAGACATGGCCTCGGAACACGGAAGACCGAAAGGTCGAACATGAGTCGTATAGAAGATACGATCAACATGAAGATGTTCACCGTTGATGACTAGTCCGTCTCACGTGATGATCGGACACGGCCTAGTCGATTCGGATCATGTATCACTTAGATGACTAGAGAGATGTCTATCTGAGTGGGAGTTCATTAGATGAACTTCATTGTCATGAACAATAGTCTAAGTTGTCTTCGCAAATTATGTTGTAGACCAATAACTGCATTGTAGCTCCCTGTTTAATACGATCCTAGAGAAAGACTAAGTTGAAAGATATTGTAAGCAAGGATGCGGACTGGGTCCGTAGTCCGAGGAGTGTCCTCACTGCTGCACAGAAAGCTTACGTCTTTGATGCACCGCTCGATGTGCAAACCCCTACAACGTTGTCTGTGGATGTTGTGAACACCTGAGAGACACGTCCTGATGACTACTTGATAGTTTAGTGCACCATACTTTACGGCTTAGAATCGGGATTCCAATGACGTTTTGAACGCCATGGAACATATGAGATGATCTAAGAGCTGAAATTTGGATTTCAGGCTCATGCCCGTGTTGAGAGGTATGATACCTCTGACAAGTTCTTTTGCCAAAAAGATGGAGGAGAATGGCTCAACTGGTGAGCATGTGCTCAGAATGTCTGGGTACTAAAATCACTTGAACCAAGTGGGAGTTAATCTTCCAGGTGAGATAGTGGTTGACGGAATTCTCTAGACACTATCACCAAGCTACTAGAACTTCGTGATGAACTATGACATGCAAAGGATGGTGATGATCCCGGTGCTGTTAGCGGTTCTTAGTACCGCAAAAGTAGAAATCAAGAAGGAGCATCAAGTGTTGATGGTTTAACAAGACCACTGGTTTCAGAAGGGTAAGGGCTAGAAGGGAAACTTCATGAATGGCAAACCTGTTGTCGCTTTGATGAAGGAACCCATGGTTAAACCCAAACCTCGAGACTAAGTGCTTCTATTGTAAGGGGAACGGTCACATGGTAGCGGAACCACCCCAAATACATGGTAGATATGATAGCTGGCAACTTCAACAAAGTATATTTGATATACGTGTTATTGATGTGTACCTTAGTAGTACTCCTTGTAGCACCTGGGTATTGGATACCGGTTCAGTTGCTATTATTAGTGACTTGAAGCAAAAGCTACGGACTGAACGGAGACTAGCTAAGGGCGAGGTGACGATGTGTGTTGGAAGTGTTTCCAAGGTTGATAAGATCACCATCGCACACTCCCTCTATTTTCGGGATTAGTGTTGAACCTAGATAAATGTTATCAGGTGTCTACGTTGAGCATGAATATGATTAGATCATGTTCATTGCAATACGGTTATTCATTTAGGTCAGAGAATAATGGTTATTCTGTTTACATGAATAATACCTTTATGGTCATGCACCCAATGGTTTGTTGAATCTCGATCATAGTAATACACATGATGATAATATTAATGCCAAAAGATGTAGAGTTAATGATGATAGTACCACTTTCTTGTGGCACTGCCGCTTAGGTCATTTTGGCATAAAATGCATGAAGAAACTCCATGCTGATGGATGTTTGGAGTCACTTGATTTTGAATCGCTTGACACATGCGAGCCATGCCTCTTGGGCAGGATGACTAAGATCCCGTGTTCAGGTACAATGAAACGGAAAAATGACTTGTTGGAAATCATACATGCTGATGTGTGTGATCCAATGAGAACTAAGGCGTGTAGTGGATATCGTTATTTTCTCATCTTCACTGACGATTTGAGTAGATATGGGTATATTTACTTAATGAAGCAAAAGTCTGAAATGTTTGAAAAGTTCAAGCAATTTCAGAGTGAAGATTAAGAATCATCATAACAAGAGGATCATGTTCCTACGATCTGATCAAGGGGAGATTTTCTGAATTATGAGTTTGGCAATCACTTAAGACATTGTGGAAATGTTTCACAGTTGAAGCCACCTGGAATACCACAGCGTAATGGTGTGTCCGGACATCGTAATCGGACCTTATGTGATATGGTGCGTTCTATGATGTATCTTACCGATCTACCGCTGTTATTTTGAGGTTATGCATTAGAGACAGCTGCATTCACTTTAGATAGGGCACCATCTAAGTCCGTTGAGACGACGTCGTATGGTTTGGCAAGAAACCGTAGTTGTCGTTTCTCAATGTTTGGGGCTGCGAGGCTTATGGCTTCAGCCGGGAAAAGCTCGAACCCAAAGCGGGCAAATACATCTTCATAGGATACCCAAAGGTAACAATTGGGTATACCTCCTATCTCAGATCCAAGGGCAAAAATGTTTGTCCCGAAGAACGGGTCCTTTCTCGAGAAGGAGTTTCTCTCGAAAGAATTGAGTGGGAGGAAGATAGAACTTGATGAGGTTGTCGAACCCTCACTTCAATCGGAGAGTAGTGCAACACAGAAAGATGTTTCTGTGGAACCTACGACAGTTGAAGAGGAAACTAATGATAGTGATCATGAAGCTCCAGATCAAGTTGCTATCGAACCTCGTAGGTCGACAAGGATATGTACTACTCCTGAGTGGTACGGTGATCCTGTCTTAGAGGTCATGTTGTTGGACAACGATGAACCTACAAACTATGGAGAAGCGATGGTGGGCCCATATTCCGACAAATGGTTAGAAGCCGAGGAATCCGAGATAGGATCCATGTATCGAAACAAAGTATGGACTTCGGTGGACTTGCCCGATGACTGGCAAGCCATTGAGATAAATGGATCTTTAAGAAGAAGACGGACGTGGACGGTAATGTCACCGTCTATGAAGCTCGACTTGTGGCAAAGAGTTTTTCACAAGTTCAAGGAGTTGACTACGATGAGATTTTCTCACCCGTAGCGATGCTTAAATCCGTCGGAATCATGTTAGCATTAGCTGCATTTATGAAATCTGGCAGATGGATGACAAAACAAGTTTCCTTACCAGTTTTCGTAAGGAAAGGTTGTATGTGATACAATCAGAAAGGTTTTGTCGATCCTAAGGATGCTAAAATATATGCTAGCTCCAGCGATCCTTCTATGGACTAGAGCAAGCATCTCGGAGTCGGAATATATGCTTTGATGGAGTGATCAAAGTTTTTGGGTATACAAAGTTTGTTAGAAACTTGTATTTACAATAGAGTGAGTGGGAGCACTACAACATTTCTGATAAGTATATGTGAATGACATATTGTTGATCCGAAATAATGTTGAATTTCTGGAAAGCATAAAGGGTTGTTTTGAAAGGAGTTTTTCAAAGGAAGACCTAGATAAAGCTGCTTACATATTGGGCATCAAGATCTATAGAGATAGATCAAGACGCCTGATGATACTTTCAAAAGAACACACACCTTGGCACGATTTTGAAGGAGTTCAAAATAGATCAGTCAAAGAAGGAGTTCTTGCCTTATTTGTAAGGTGTGAAGTTGAGTAAGACTCAAAGCTTGACCACGGCAGAAGAAAGAGGAAGGACGAAGGTCGTCCCCTATGCTTTTGTCATAGGCTCTATACGGTAAGCCATGCTAAGTACCGCACCTGATGTGTGCCTTGCCACATGTCTGGCAAGAGGGTACAAAGGTGATCCAGGAGTGGATCACTAGATAGTGGTCAAAATTATCCTTAGAGGAATAAGGAAATGTTTCTCGGTTATGGAGGTGATAAAGAGTTCGACGTAAAGAGTCACGTCGATGCAACTTTACACCTATCCGGATAACTCAGAGTAGAGATACCGGATACGTATAATGGAGCAACAGTTTGGAATAGCTCCAAGTGGAACGTGGTAGCAGCATCTACGATATGACATAAAGTTTTGCGAAGTACATAGGGATCTGAATGTTGCAGACCCGTTGACTACAACCTCTCTCACAAGCATAACATGATCAAACCCAGAACTCATTGAGTGTTAATCACATATTGATGTGAACTAGATTACTGACTCTAGTGGACTCTTTGGATGTTGGTCACATGGCGATGTGACCTATGAGTGTTAATCACATGGCGATGTGAACTAGATTATTGACTCTAGTGCAAGTGGGAGACTGTTGGAAATATGCCCTAGAGGCAATAATAAATTGGTTATTATTATATTTCCTTGTTCACGATAATCGTTTATTATCCATGCTAGAATTGTATTGATAGGAAACTCAGATACATGTGTGGATACATAGACAAACACCATGTCCCTAGTGAGCCTCTAGACGACTAGCTCGTTGATCAATAGATGGTTACGGTTTCCTAACCATGGACATTGGATGTCGTTGATAACGGGATCACATCATTAGGAGAATGATGTGATGGACAAGACCCAATCCTAAGCCTAGCACAGATCGTGTAGTTCGTATGCTAAAGCTTTTCTATATGTCAAGTATCTTTTCCTTAGACCATGAGATTGTGCAACTCCCGGATACCGTAGGAATGCTTTGGGTGTGCCAAACGTCACAACGTAACTGGGTGGCTATAAAGGTGCACTACAGGTATCTCCGAAAGTGTCTGTTGGGTTGGCACGAATCGAGACTGGGATTTGTCACTCCGTATGACGGAGAGGTATCTCTGGGCCCACTCGGTAGGACATCATCATAATGTGCACAATATGTGATCAAGGAGTTGATCACGGGATGATGTGTTACGGAACGAGTAAAGAGACTTGCCGGTAACGAGATTGAGCAAGGTATCGGTATACCGACGATCGAATCTCGGGCAAGTGCTATACCGATAGACAAAGGGAATCGTATACGGGATTGATTGAATCCTTGACATCGTGGTTCATCCGATGAGATCATCGTGGAACATGTGGGAGCCAACATGGGTATCCAGATCCCGCTGTTGGTTATTGGCCGGAGAGTTGTCTCGGTCATGTCTACATGGTTCCCGAGCCCGTAGGGTCTACACACTTAAGGTTCGATGACGCTAGGGTTATAGGGAAAGTATGTACGCGGTTACCGAATGTTGTTCGGAGTCCCGGATGAGATCCCGGACGTCACGAGGAGTTCCGGAATGGTCCTGAGGTAAAGATTCATATATGGGAAGTCCTGTTTTGGTCACCGGAAAAGTTTCGGGCGATATTGGTAATGTACCGGGACCACCGGGAGGGTCCCGGGGGTCCACCAGGTGGGGCCACCAGCCCCAGGTGGCTGCGTGGGCTAAGTGTGGGAGGGGACCAGCCCCAAGGGGGCTGGTGCGCCCCCCCACCAAGTCCGTAGGCGCATGGAGAGGGGAAGGGGGCAAACCCTAGGTCCAGATGGGCCTTAAGGCCCACCCTAGGGCGCCCCCTCTCTCTCCCCCCCTTGGCCGCACCCTAGATGGGTTCTGGGGGGCTGCCGCCACCCCTAGGGAGGAAACCCTAGATGGGGGCGCAGCCCCTACCTCCCCCCTATATATATGTGAAGTTTAGGGCTGCCCAGAACAAGTTTTGACCTCGGTCGATTGGCGCAGCCCTACCTCTCTCCCTCCTCGTCTCCCGCAGCGCTTGGCGAAGCCCTGCTGGAGCCCCGCGCTCCTCCACCACCACCACGCCGTCGTGCTGCTGTTGGATGGAGTCTTCCCAACCTCTCCTTCTCTCCTTGCTGGATCAAGGCGTGGGAGACGTCACCGGGCTGCACGTGTGAAGAACGCGGAGGCACCGTCCGTTCGGTGCTAGGATCTTCGGCGATCTGAATCGCGGCGAGTACGACTCCATCAACCGCGTTCTTGAACGCTTCCGCTTAGCGATCTACAAGGGTATGTGGATCCAACTCTCCTCTCGTAGATGCATCTCCTAGATTGATCTTGGTGAACGTAGGAAAATTTTTGTTTCCCATGCGACGTTCCCCAACAATAAATGCACGCAGATGAACCGCCAATGGATGTACGGTGACAGACACACCTCCGAGTACATTAAGGGCGTGCGTGAGTTTCTAAATGTGGCAGAGGCAAACAAGCAGAATGGTTTTATGTGTTGTCCATGCACTCAATGTGTGAATACGATGTCTTACTCTAACCGAAAAATCCTTCACTCCCACCTGCTTTACAAGGGTTTCATGCCACACTATAATGTTTGGACGAGGCACGGTGAAATAGGGGTTATGATGGAAGACGGCGAAGAAGAAGAGTACGATGACAACTATGTGCCCCCTGAATACGGTGATGCTGCAATGGGGGGAGCTGGTGAAGATCAAGAGGAACCAGACGATGTGCCCAATGATGCTGCAACGGGTGAAGCTGCTGAAGATCAAGAGGAACCAAATGATGATCTTCGCCGGGTCATTGTCGATGCAAGGACACAATGCGAAAGTCAAAAGGAGAAGCTGAAGTTCGATCGCATGTTAGAGGATCACAAAAAAGGGTTGTACCCCAATTGCGAAGATGGCAACACAAAGCTCGGTACCGTACTGGAATTGCTGCAGTGGAAGGCAGAGAATGCTGTGGCTGACAAAGGATTTGAGAAGCTACTGAAAATATTGAAGAAGAAGATTCCGAAGGATAACGAATTGCCCGACAGTACATACGCAGCAAAGAAGGTCGTATGCCCTCTAGGATTGGAGGTGCAGAAGATACATGCATGCCCTAATGACTGCATCCTCTACCGCGGTGCATACAACGATCTGAACGCATGCCCGGTATGCGGTGCATTGCGGTATAAGATCAGACGAGATGACCCTGGTGATGTTGATGGCGAGCCCGCCAGGAAGAGGGTTCCTGCGAAGGTGATGTGGTATGCTCCTATAATACCACGGTTGAAACGTTTGTTTAGAAACAGAGAGCATGCCAAGTTGATGCGATGGCACAGTGAGGACCGTAAGAAAGACGGGAAGTTGAGAGCACCCGCTGACGGGTCGCAATGGAGAAAAATCGAGAGAAAGTACTGGGAGGAGTTTGCAAAGGACGCAAGGAACGTATGGTTTGCTCTAAGCGCGGATGGCATTAATCCTTTCGGGGAGCAGAGCAGCAATCACATAGTTCTTTCAGGAAAAAGGGACATCCTGGGAGTGGAGGGCAAGACAGACATGTCTGAAGATTATGAAAAGTTTCATGAAATTCCTCCCTTCAAAGTCAAGGCTGACCCAAGCATCCTGATAAACGATGAAGATTATCCATGGTTACGGCGCAATAAGCAAATGACACAAGCGAAGAAAAAGTGAAGAGTTATTTCCGCAACTATTATGATGATACCATGCCAACTTTGTAACAAACGAGTATGATACCATTGTCCGTTTGTACTATTCAAATTTCAATACTACTTGCACTAACAAAACAAAACAAAACAAAACAAACTTGAAAAATAAATAGCAACAATAAGTATTTTGTTGTAAGTATAAACAAAATAAAATAAATAAAGCAACAAAGAAAATAAATAAAGAAAGTAAAATAAATAAAGCAACTCTAAATACAACAAAAAACAACTTAGAAATAAACAAAGAAAATAAAATAAATAAAGCAACTCTAAATACAGCAAAAAACAACTTAGAAATAAATAGCAACAATAAGTATTTTGTTGTAATTAAGTATAAACAAAATAAAATAAATAAAGCAACAAAGAAAATAAATAAAGGAAGTAAAATAAATAAAGCAACTCTAAATACAGCAAAAAACAACTTAGAAATAAACAAAGAAAATAAAATAAATAAAGCAACTCTAAATACAGCAAAAAACAACTTAGAAATAAATAAAGCAAAAAAGGAAAAAAAAAATTGGGCGCTGCCCAGTGAGCCTGCAAGGCCTATAGCACAGGATCCACCTGTAATATAAGGCCCAGCAAGCTCACAGGGCAGCGCGCAGAGTTAGGCCCAGAAGCCTGCATTTGAGAGGAGCTCGAGAGGGTGGGAGCAGCAGCCCTTATAAACCACTCTCGAGCTCCCTCAGCTAGCGAGGTGGGACTAAACATCCCACCGCACCCGCGCCAGCACTGGGCCTTTGGTCCCGGTTGGTGGCACCAACCGGGACTAAAGGGAGGCATTAGTCCCGGTTGGTGGCTGAAACCGAGACTAATGACCCCCTTTAGTCCCGGTTGGTGCCACCAACCAGGACTAAAGGCCCCTCCTTCCCGCCCTTTGGGCTGCTGAAAAGGGACCTTTAGTCCCGGTTGGTGGCAGCAACCGGGACTAAAGGGTGGCATTAGTCCCGGTTTCAGCCACCAACCGGGACTAATGCCCCTCCTATATAACCAACACTTGCGAAAATTTGGGCAGTTTTCTTCTTCCCCGCCCCGACGCCTCCCTCGATCTGCTCCTTCCCCGTCGCCGTCGCCGTCGCCCCGTCGCCGTCGCCGTCGCCCCCGTCGCCCCGTCGCCGTCGCCGTCGCCCCCGACGCCGCCTCGTCGCCCCGCCCCGCGCCGTCGCCCCGCCCCGCGCCGTCGCCGCGCCCCGGCCGGCCCGTCGCCCCGCGCCGCCGCGCGCCCCGCCCCGCCGCCGTCGCGCCGCCGCGCCCCGACGCCGCCTCGTCGCAGCCCCGCCCCGCCGCCGTCGCGCCGCCCAGCCCTGCCGATGTGAGGGGCTCCCTTTTTTTTATGTTTAATATTGTTGTATATATATAGTTGCTGTGTATATATGTATATATGTGTATATTTTTTTTATGTTTATATAAATTGCAGTATATATAGTTGCTGTATATATAGTTGCTGTATTTATATGTATGTGTATATCTTTTTTTTTCTTAGGAATTTGCTAAATATATATGTTAAATATATATTTATGTGTATATAAATATATTTTTTCTTAGGAAGTTGCTGTATATATGTGATGTGTGTATATGTGATGTATATATATGTGTATGTGGCTATATAGTTTTTTGTTTATATATGCTAAATATATATAGAAAGTTTTATATATGCAAAAGTTACAAATTTAGAAAAAGAAGGATAGGAAAGAAGAAAATAAGAAAGAGGAAAGAAAGAAGAAGAGGAGAGGAAGAAGAGGAGAAATAAATAAGAAGAAGAAAAAAAAGAAAAAAAGAGGAGAAGAAGAAAGGAATAGAGGATAGTTACTTTCGCCTAATGATGAAGTATTGGTTTTGTTGAATCCTTTGACACTCGACAAAATGTGACATGAGGGGGTCTAGGGTTGTGGATCGCCGAGAAGTCGGGGGTCGAGGGGTCGAGAGAGGTTGCCTAGCTAGTGTCAAAGTATTGAATAATTCCATGACTTCATCATTTGCCAGAAGTAACCGGGGCATTTTGGTACGAAGTTATGCAAAGATATTCTGGAACGGAGTTCCTGATAGAATAATCCGTCTTTTGTTACGAATTATCCTATCGGGGACTCCGTTCCAAAATAACTTTGGAGAGCTTCGTACCATCATGCTACTGTTACTTTCGCCTAATGATGAAGTATTGGTTTTGTTGAATCCTTTGACACTCGACAAAATGTGACATGAGGGGGTCTAGGGTTGTGGATCGCCGAGAAGTCGGGGGTCGAGGGGTCGAGAGAGGTTGCCTAGCTAGTGTCAAAGTATTGAAGAATTCCATGACTTCATCATTTGCCAAAAGTAACCGGGGCATTTTGGTACAAAGTTATGCAAAGTTGTTCTGGAACGAAGTCCCTGATAGGATAATCCGTCTTTTGTTACGAATTATCTTATCCGGGGACTCCGTTCCGAAACAACTTTGGAGAGCTTCGTACCATCATGCTACTGTTACTTTCGCCTAATGATGAAGTATTGGTTTGTTGAATCCTTTGACACTAGACAAAATGTGACATGAGGGGGTCTAGGGTTGTGGATCGCCGAGAAGTCGGGGGGGTCGAGAGGTTGCCTAGCTAGTGTCAAAGTATTGAAGAATTCCATGACTTCATCATTTGCCAGAAGTAACCGGGGCATGTTGGTACGAAGTTATGCAAAGATGTTCTGGAACGGAGTTCCTGATAGGATAATCCGTCTTTTGTTACGGATTATCTTATCTGGGACTTCGTTCCAAAACAACTTTGGAGAGCTTCGTACCATCATGCTACTGTTACTTTCGCCTAATGATGAAGTATTGGTTTTGTTGAATCCTTTGACACTAGCTAGACAAAATATGACATGAGGGGGTCTAGGGTTTGTGGATCGCCGAGCAGTCGAGGGTTGAAGCTAGTTCTACGTTTGCCATTAATATATCCATCTGTCATGTTTGAATAATAATTGGCATGTTGTAAATATTTGTAGAAACAATGGACGACAACACCCGAGACCTAGCACAAGAAGCGATGTTGATGGACATAATCGCACACGGACAAAATGCCGTCAGGTCGTATCTCAACGACACCGATGAGCAGGTCAAACAAGAGCTGCGGCTGGAAGATCTAGGCTATGATATTGATGAATTCGGTGACCCAATGCACATGGAAGAAGTAGACCGTGAGGACGGCTCCGGTGACCCAATGCCGGTGCAAGAAGGAGACCGTGATGCTGGCTCCGGTGACCGAACCGAGTCCGGCCAGGAGGTATATATGTTAGTTAAGCATGTGCTGACTAGTTAATTGATTCATTCATTAACTCTCGTCTTTGTTCCTTTTCTAGCCCTCCGGATCGAGCAAATCTTCGGTAAAGAGACGAGGAGCGAAGAAAAAGTTGAGGCCGGATGAAAAGTTTGAGATCTCAGAAATCTCGCGCTCCGGCGAGCCGATTGCACCCATCCGCACAAAGAACGCATTTGTTAATCAGTGCGGGGTTCTGGTTAGGGACAAGATCCCGATCAGCATCCATCAATGGTTAAAGCCGGCTGCAAACGACGCTGAGGTGACTTATGTCACTGATATGCAGAAAGAAGATCTTTGGACTGAGCTGAAGTCAAACTTCGTCCTACCGCGAGAGGTTGATCCGGCGAAGCCAGTTAAAGAGGAGTTAATCAAGTCTGCTGCACTTTCGAAGATGGCAGACCAATTCAGGGCATGGAAGAAAAAACTGAATACGTTTGTCAGAGATAAAACGACTCCAGAATTCGTGGGCATATATGAGAAGATCAAAGATGACTGGCCCGCATTTGTGGCCCATAAGAAGTCGGAAAAGAGTCAGAAGATGTCGGAGACAAACCGGATAAATGCTGCGAAGAAGATGCATCACCATCGCACGGGGTCGGGCGGCTACCTCGTAGCCCGGCCTAAGTGGGCCAAGGCTGAGAATGATCTGCTTCAGAAAGGGATCGAACCAGAGACAATGCACTGGCCAGAACGTTGCCGGACTTGGTTCTTCGGGGCTGGCGGAACCTTGGACCCTGTAACAGGGTGGTGCATTTGGACGGACAAGCAATTGGAAACACCACTCAGGAAGATGCGATAGTATATCAAAGCAGCGCATGAAGGGACGTTCATCCCCGACAGAGAGAACGACGAGCTGACAATGGCCCTCGGGAATCCTGAGCACCCTGGACGGACACGAGGCACGCCAGGCTCCCTTCCGTGGCGTGCTGGGTTTCCGGACGCAGGAGGCTACAAATGCCACGACAGGAGGAAGAAAATGGAGCAGACCGAAATCCAGGCGCTGCGGGCCAGAATACAAGCGATAGAGGAACGGGAAGCAAATCGGGAGAAAAGAATTGCCGAAGCTTCCCCCGAAGCTACCCCGCCATCTCAGCGGAGAAGCAGCGTGGCTTCCACCGAGCTACTTCAGCCAGAGCCTGCCTTGACGGCTACTGCCAGGAATCCTGTGGATGCTATCACGCAGGCACAAAATTGCCACCTTATGGCACAGTGGATGAATCTGAAGGTCAAGGCGGCTGCTGGCTCTGTTTATCCTTCTGGACCCGACGACACTTTTCACTGCCGGCCGATTCCAGAAGGATATGCTAGGGTGATGGTCGATGAAATAACGGAGGGATTTGAGGAGCTCCAGCTTGACCACCCTACCGGTGAAGGGGAGACTCGGCTGGGTTCTTCACTGAAGACTCCATGCCTATGGCGGAAGGACCTAATCAACATTCTCAACTGGACGCCTCCGCCTCCTCCTCCTCCTCCGACGAGTCAGGGCACTCCGCCTCCTCCACCGCCTCCTCCTCCGGCGAGTGACCATCAGGGCACTCCGGCTCCTTCTCCGGCGAGTGACCATCAGGGCACTCCGGCTCCTTCTCCGGCGCGTGGCGGCACACCGCCTCCTTCGCCGCCGGCGCGTGGCGGCACTCCGCCTCCTTCGCCGCCGGCGCGCCCGAGCAGACAACCTGCTCCTCCTTCTCCGCCTAATCAGCAAGGGCGGAAGAGACCTGCCGCCGCTCCGGCTGCTCCTGCTCCGGCGCCTAAGCAAGTAAAAAAGACAACCGCTTCGTCTGGTCCGGCGACGTCTACCAGTACAGCCAGAGGCGGGAGGCGATGCAGATTCGGTCCTTCTCTCATGCCTCTAGAGAAGTTACCGTACGAGAGGTCCGACGAGGAAAACACGAAGATCGCTGAAGGCGAAGTGAAGGACTTTTTTGAAGGGTTGAAAGCACAGAGACATCCACCTCCGGAGGAGAAGATAGATGCGGTGAAAGCAAAGCGCACTCTTGCTGCCCTGAAGCAACCAGCGAAAAGTAAGCCGAAGGGCAACTATGACCGCATTATTCAAAAGACATTTCAAGATGCCAAGCGGTCCGGAAGTACAAAAAGTGATCAGAGGTTAGCAGAAGGGCGAGCTGGGAAACAAATTGCCCAGCTCGGCGAACAAGCGAACCAATCGTGCCCCCCGCTCAAGGTGTCTAGCGACATGGTCGCTAATGATCCGAGGATGGTGCCCGGTTATACCAATCTTGCAGATTACGCGTCCGACGATGTACACTATGATTTCATGGACGTGCAGATAGAAAGATACGAGTACAAACAGCCTCTCGTCAAAAATGAAAGATCTCTATCAACGAATATGCGAAGATTGAATGATTGGTACATGAAAATCTGCAGAGAGTCTGGGGGGAGGAATAACTTGTATTTGAGAGTTAAACCGGAGCATGACCTCGTTGGAATTGACCTGTTGCCTGTTCCATTTGAGGAGTTCTATCAATTTTTCAATCAATTGGCCCTCGATAAAGCAACGGTCACCTGCTACTGTCTGTAAGTAGTACTACTTCTGTCATTAAGTCTCTCTATATAGCTGATCTTCATTGCATGTATTTATAATTATCCTCACTATATTATGCAGATTGAAGATCGTCGAATTGAAGAAAAGACAAGTAGGTGATATTGGGTTTATTAACACATACCTCATAGATGCAACCGAGGTTAAATTGCGTCCCGACGATACCGAGACCAACTTGCTACGATCGTTGGTGGTAAATGAAAACAAAGATATAATACTCTTTCCTTACAACTTCAAGTGAGTGTTAATGTCTTGTGCATATTTGGTTTCCCTTATATATCAGTCAA
>LR738712.1:8081660-8104356 GCA_902687465.1 Secale cereale
AAAAAAAAAAACCACAGCCACAGAAATGCTGACGCGTGGATGCCTTTTGGTCCCGGTTGGTACCACCAACCGGGACTAAAGCCCCTCCTGCCTGGACTCGGTGCACAGGCCACGTGGACACCCTTTTGCCCCGGTTCTGGATTGAACCGGGACTAAAGGGTCAGAGCATTAGTACCGACCCTCTTGTCCCGGTTCCAGAACCGGGGCTAAAAGGCCCAAATGAACCGGGGCTAAAGACCCTTTATCTACTAGTGTTGTCACCTCTGAGACGTGTTTCCAACCAACTGCTGAAAGTCCTGATGTGTTCACGTGTAATCCAGTCGTCGCACTGCTCCGGGTTTTTGGAGCGCAGACTGTTCTTGTGTTCATCGACATACGGGGTCACCAATGTAGAGTTCTGTAGAACTGTGTAGTGTTCTTGAGACCAAGAATATCCGTCCCTGCATATTATTGAGTCCCTTCCAAGCGTGCCTTTTCCAGTCAGTCTCCCCTCGTACCGCGATTTAGGGAGACCTATCTTATTAAGGCCAGGAATGAAGTCAACACAAAACCCGATGACATCCTCTGTTTGATGGCCCATGGAGATGCTTCCTTCTGGCCTGGCGCGGTTACGGACATATTTCTTTAGGACTCCCATGAACCTCTCAAAGGGGAACATATTGTGTAGAAATACGGGCCCCAGAATGACAATCTCGTCGACTAGATGAACTAGGACGTGTGTCATGATATTGAAGAAGGATGGTGGGAACACAAGCTCGAAACTGACAAGACATTGCGCCACATCACTCCTTAGCCTTGGTACGATTTCCGGATCGATCACCTTCTGAGAGATTGCATTGAGGAATGCACATAGCTTCACAATGGCTAATCGGACGTTTTCCGGTAGAAGCCCCCTCAATGCAACCGGAAGCAGTTGCGTCATAATCACATGGCAGTCATGAGACTTTAGGTTCTGGAACTTTTTCTCTGCCATATTTATTATTCCCTTTATATTCGACGAGAAGCCAGTCGGGACCTTCATACTGAGCAGGCATTCAAAGAAGATTTCTTTCTCTTCTTTCGTAAGAGCATAGCTGGCAGGACCTTCATACTGCTTCGGAGGGATGCCGTCTTTTTCGTGCAAACGTTGCAGGTCCTCCCGTGCCTCAGCTGTATCTTTTGTCTTTCCATACACGCCCAAGAAGCCTAGCAGGTTCACGCAAAGGTTCTTCGTCCCGTGCATCACGTCGATTGAAGAGCGGACCTCTAGGTCTTTCCAGTAGGATAGGTCCCAAAATATAGATTTCTTCTTCCACATGGGTGCGTGTCCCTCAGCGTCATTCGGAACAGCTAGTGCGCCGGGGCCCTTTCCAAAGATTACGTGTAAATCATTGACCATAGCAAGTACGTGATCACCGGTACGCATGGCGGGCTTCTTCCGGTGATCTGCCTCGCCTTTGAAATGCTTGCCTTTCTTTCGACATTGATGGTTGGTCGGAAGAAATCGACGATGGCCCAGGTACACATTCTTCCTGCACTTGTCCAGGTATATACTTTCAGTGTCATCTAAACAGTGCGTGCATGCGTGGTATCCTTTGTTTGTCTGTCCTGAAAGGTTACTGAGAGCGGGCCAATCGTTGATGGTCACGAACAGCAACGCCTTTAGGTCAAATTCCTCCTGTCTGTGCTCATCCCACGCACGTACACCGTTTCCATTCCACAGCTGTAAAAGTTCTTCAACTAATGGCCTTAGGTACACATCAATGTCGTTGCCGGGTTGCTTAGGGCCTTGGATGAGAACTGGCATCATAATGAACTTCCACTTCATGCACATCCAAGGAGGAAGGTTATACATACATAGAGTCACGGGCCAGGTGCTGTGATTGCTGCTCTGCTCCCCGAAAGGATTAATGCCATCCGCGCTTAAAGCAAACCATACGTTCCTTGCGTCCTTTGCAAACTCCTCCCAGTACTTTCTCTCGATTTTTCTCCACTGCGACCCGTCAGCGGGTGCTCTCAACTTCCCGTCTTTCTTACGGTCCTCACTGTGCCATCGCATCAACTTGGCATGCTCTCTGTTTCTAAACAAACGTTTCAACCGTGGTATTATAGGAGCATACCACATCACCTTCGCAGGAACCCTCTTCCTGGCGGGCTCGCCATCAACATCACCAGGGTCATCTCGTCTGATCTTATACCGCAATGCACCGCATACCGGGCATGCGTTCAGATCCTTGTATGCACCGCGGTAGAGGATGCAGTCATTAGGGCATGCATGTATCTTCTGCACCTCCAATCCTAGAGGGCATACGACCTTCTTTGCTGCGTATGTACTGTCGGGCAATTCGTTATCCTTCGAAAGCTTCTTCTTCAATATTTTCAGTAGCTTCTCAAATCCTTTGTCAGCCACAGCATTCTCTGTCTTCCACTGCAGCAATTCCAGTACGGTACCGAGCTTTGTGTTGCCATCTTCGCAATTGGGGTACAACCCTTTTTTGTGATCCTCTAACATGCGATCGAACTTCAGCTTCTCCTTTTGACTTTCGCATTGTGTCCTTGCATCGACAATGACCCGGCGAAGATCATCATTTGGTTCCTCTTGATCTTCAGCAGCTTCACCCGTTGCAGCATCATTGGGCACATCGTCTGGTTCCTCTTGATCTTCACCAGCTCCCCCCATTGCAGCATCACCGTATTCAGAGGGCACATAGTTGTCATCGTACTCTTCTTCTTCGCCGTCTTCCATCATAACCCCTATTTCTCCGTGCCTCGTCCAAACATTATAGTGTGGCATGAAACCCTTGTAAAGCAGGTGGGAGTGAAGGATTTTCCGGTTAGAGTAAGACATCGTATTCACACATTTAGTGCATGGACAACACATAAAACCATTCTGCTTGTTTGCCTCAGCCGCATTTAGAAACTCACGCACGCCCTTAATGTACTCGGAGGTGTGTCTGTCACCGTACATCCATTGCCGGTTCATCTGCGTGCATTTATATATAATTAAGTGTGTCAAAAACCATTACAGAACATCATAAATAGATAATTAAGTGACCAAATGGATAAAAGATCATCATCACATTAAAACCAAAGTACATACATATATAGTTCTCATCTAACAACATATAGCTCTCCATACACATCGAAACTATGTAAAACATTTCAACGCGAAAATAAATGCTATCATAATCGCAACCAAGGTAACAATTGATCCAACGGCATAATGATACCAAGCCTCGGTATGAATGGCATATTTTCTAATCTTTTTAATCTTCAACCGCATTGCATCCATCTTGATCTTGTGATCATCGACAACATCCGCAACATGCAACTCCAATATCATCTTCTCGTCCACAAATTTTTTTATTTTTTCCTTCAAGAATTTGTTTTCTTCTTCAACTAAATTTAAACTCTCGACAATAGGGTCCATCTTGATCTTGTGATCATCGATAACTTCCGCAACATGCAACTCCAATTCCATCTTCTCCTCCTCCATTTTTTCCAATTTTTTCTTTAACGAAATGTTTTCCTCTTCAACTAAATTTAACCTCTCCACAAGAGGGTCGGTTGGAATTTCCGGTTCAACTACCTCCTAGACATAATAAAACATCTATGCATGTCAGGTTGGTCGGCATAACTATCATAAACACTAAAACAAATAGTTATAAATTAAAGATAATATACCACATCCGAATCGTAGACCGGACGAGGGCCCACGTGGGCGGATATCAAAACCATCGCACTATATAATAACAAGCAATAATAAACGTAAGAAAATTAGACAAATATCTATCTAAAGCAATAATAAAAGTAAAAAAAGCATGGACATAACAAGAGGCTCACCACGGTGGTGCCGGTGACGAGATCGGCGGGGGCGATCGACGGCGGCGAAGACGGGGACGGGACGTGACGGACCGCTAAACCTAGACAAATCTCGGAGAAAATAGAGCTTCGAGAGGAGAAAAGCTTAACTAGTGTGGCTCGGGCATTCCACCGAACACGTTGTGTGCATAGGAGGTGAGCTAGAGCACCACTAACCCCTCTCCCCCTCGGCCAGAAAAAAAAAACAGAGCAGTGAGCTCTGCTCTTGAGTGAGGGGGTATATATAGGCAACTCACTGGTCCCGGTTGGTGCTACAAACCGGGACTAAAGGGGAGCCTTTGGTCCCGGTTCATAACACCAACCGGGACCAATAGTGGTGGGCCAGGAGCAAGAGCCATTGGTCCCGGTTTTTAGCTCCAACCGGGACCAATAGGTCCAGACGAACCGGGACCAATGGCCCACGTGGCCCGGCCGGCCCCCTGGGCTCACGAACCGGGTCCAGTACCCCCATTGGACCCGGTTCTAGATTGAACCGGGGCTAATGGGCTGGACCAATGCCCTATTTTCTACTAGTGCATGCTGATCAACACATGGCATCATTCATAGAGGCTAATAGTGACAACTTATCGCAACCAAAGTTGTTCCCGTCATGCCGACTGAACTTTATATTCATATGGACAACTTTGCTTGTTTCATGCCTGGCTAACATTTGGTCTCAAACGAGACGTATATTCTGTAATTATTTTGATTGCAGGAATATAAAGCCAGGTTCAAAGTTCTCGAGGATAGCCGATTCAAGAGCATTGGGAAGACATGATGAAAATCAACGCATAGCCGAGTCGGATAACGCTAAGCCGGCACTTTTCGGTTGTTTAAACAGTATCACGCTATCAGCTAGTAGTGTGATTGAAGCAAACCGAGGAGGCAGAGGGTGTTATATATCCATGAGATGGGACGCTTCTTTTCCAAAGATAATAAATATGCAATGCCTTGGATGGAATCTTGATATGACATTATGAAACCCGCACAACACGTGGAGTACCGAGAAGGCTTCATGTCAATCCAACGACACATAGCTACCACTAGGACAAGAAATGACACATAGTTTGATGCCTACCATTTTTACAGAATATCTACGTAGTAGTAAGCAGAGAAGAGACGAACAAGATGACACGACGAGTTCTCAAGGCCCTCCCGCTCGCGTGCCACTGGGCCAGGGACATACCTAGAGTGAAAATAGTCTAGCATCCTTGTCCTTGTATAAACCACACACACATGCCTCGGACAAATTTGGAGTGTCACATAATTATTCTTTTTTTTTTGAACAAAACTATTCATATAGCGCAAAATGTACTAACTATACTAGGTAGGAAAATAATTGTGACCGGCCACGAGAGGTCACCTCAGTCCCCGTATAAATACCCAAGCTGCCCGGCCCACCGGTCCCCGTATAAATACATAGTGTGAAATTTGAATGTGGGTGGGTGGAAACTTGATATGATATTATGAAACCTACACGGCACGTGGAGGATCGAGAAGACTTCATATCGATTTAATGACATATAGCTACAACTAGGACAAGAAATGACACATAGTTTGATGCCTATCATTTTGTAAAAGATGTACGCAATCATAGCCGCAAAGACGGACAAGATACGGCGAGTTTTGAAGAACCTCTCACTCGCCTGCCACTAGCGCCAGGGACATACCTAGAGTGAAAATAGCCTAGTATCCTTGTATGAACCACACACACATGACTCGCACAAATTTGGCGTGCCACAAAACTATTCATATAACACAAAATGTAGTACCACATAGGAATATAAAAAAATAAAATTGCTTGTAAAAACATCCGGTTACTACATGCTACTACAAACATCTCCCATCACATTTAGAATAGACCCCCCATGGTCCCACGAAGAGATGAGTTAGTCCCATGTTTGATAAGCTACACAACCTAGCCCAGTCCCATTGCAAGAGGATTTGGTGTCCGCCCTCTGAAAGCTTGAAATTCTACGTGTGGGTGTTGTATGACTTGAAGAGCCATGATTTGCAGCGCATTGTCGTATTTCTTCTTGACATAGTGCAAAATCAACTCTTGTATTGTTCGACACGTAATGACATGGTTTGTTTTCGAGGCCTCTCATTTCTGGATGGTGCAATGTGATTGAACATTCAACATCCGATGATGGGAGGGTAGAGGAAGAGGGAACATCTTATTCAAAGCTAGCTAGTCATGTAATTGGAGCAGACCAAGGAGGCAGATGGTGTTATATATCCATGAGAGGGGATGGGATGCTTCTTTTCCAAAGATAATAAACACGTAGTGCTAAATCCGAACGTGGTTGGATGGATTCTTAGTACGATATTATGAAACCAACACAACACATGGAGTATCGAGAAGGCTTCGTGTCGGATAGCTACCACTAGGACAAGAAATGACGCATAGCTTGATGCCTATTATTTCCTACAAGATATACGTACGTGGTTGTAGAGAGAGACGGCACGATGACACAACGAGTTCTCAAGACCCTATCACTCCTGCACCTACCACTGGCGCCAGGGACATACCTAGAGTGAAAGTAGCCTAATATCCTCGTATAAACCATACACACATGCCCCACATATATTTGGAGCGTTACAAAAACTATATTCATATGACACAAAATGTCACAAAAATATGGAGTAATATAGGAAAACAATTGTTACCGGTCACAGGGGGTCACCTCGCTCCCCGTATAAATGCTCAAGCCGCCCGGCCCACCGGCCACGCCCAACCATTCCCACCACAAGAAGCTTCCTCCCCCGCACACACCACACCACAAGCATCTCCACTCCCGTAACACAAATCCCTTTCCTTCTCTGCTCCCCGCTCCTCCCTCCTCCGATCTCTATAAAAGACCCTGAATTTCGAAATTTTTCGCCGACCTTCCTGCCCGCACGCCTCTTCCCGCCAATTTCTCCCTCGGATCCGCTTTGATTTGGCCGGCCGGGCGGGGTCTAGGGCTTGTCTGTCACCATGCCAGAGGCCGCGCTGGAGGGGAGTGAGCCGGTGGATCTGTCCAAGCACGCCTCCGGCATCATCCCCATGCTCCCTGATCTGCCTGCCACCAGGGACATACTGTGACACCCCGAGACCGACACTCTATATGCCTTCCATTTATTTTCATTGGCGTCGTGTGTTTCAATTGTTTGTTGCCATGATCATGATGAGTGTCTTTGTTACATTTTTCTTCTTGCGACATGTTCATCTTTTATTATATTGCATTGTTTCATGCTTGTTATCTTTTGCCATGGTCGTCTCACTTGCTTTGCTATATGCTCATGATGTGATATTGCCTTTGTCATTTTTTATTGCGTTGCATCATGATCATCATGCCTTGGTTTGCATCTTTAAGTTTTGTTGTGTGTTCTTGTGTGAACCCCTCTTCTTCTTATCTCCATCTCATTTTTTTCACCATGCACATACCAACCACCATTCATCAAGTTCACCTAAGTTTCTATCTCATCCAAACTTCTCCTTTCTTCTATATACCATTTAATTTTCTTGTGACATTTTACTATTCAGGAAAATGTTCAACCTTTTCCTATAAATCCTAAATAATTCCAATACCATCTACTCCAATTTTCAGGTATTTTGGATGTGTTTTGGTTGGGTTCAAAAAATGCATCAAGTTTGACTAAATTCAAACTTGGTTTATTTTTCTACCTCTAAAATTTTCCAAACTAATTTTATAAAATCTTCCATAATCTCAGGAGTCCGGAAGCATCTTTACCTCTTCATATTTCTTCCCCAGGCACCCTGGCCTTTTCCCTTTTTCTACATGTTTATTTAATTTAATAGAGATTAGAGAGGGAGAAGGGCTCTTACCTGGACAATAGCCCACCTGCTTTTCTACCCAGGTCGGCCCATTTTCATTCCCTTCACGGTCACCTGCTCTGTTGCCTTGACGTCACTTTTTCTTCATAGAAGTGCAGGCTCCAGCACCGTGTGCTCCCTCACGGACGTCGAGGTCGACGACAGCCGCGTCCCTATAAAGCCAGCGCCTCGCCCCTAGGGTTTTCCCTTCCTCCTGTCCCTTCCCTCCTCGCGCCGCCATCTCCCTTCCTCCCCTTTGTTTTCCCTTCTTCCTCAAGAACAGAGAACAGAGAGCACCACCAAGAGCTTCGTTGTTGCTTGCATGGTCGGAGGCCACCAAGGTCGTCGCCGACATGTCCATCTTCTTCCTCAACGTCGACTACATCCGTTCAGACGTCTTCCTCGCCCTAGGTCGCCTCCACTACGTCGTCGCCGCGTTTTCTTCTTCTTCTTCATGGAGCCAGGAGCCTCCGAGTTCCTCGAGGATAGGGTCGCATATTGGGTGTGACACATACCTAGACTGAAAATAGCCTAGTATCCTTGAATGAACCACACACAAATTTGGCGTGTCACAAAATTATTCATATAACAGAAAATGTAGTACTATATAGGAATATAAAAATACAAAAATTGCTCGTAAAATTGTCAGATGATTACATGCTACTACAAATATCTCACATCACACCTAGAGCAGACCCCTGTGTTTCCCCCGAAGAGACGAGTCGGGCCCATGTTTGATCAGCCACTCAATCAAGTCCATTCCCACCGCAAGAGGGTATGGTGTCTGCCCTTTGAAAGCTCCAACTCCTACGTTCAGGTGTGGTATGGCTTGCAGAGCCATGTTTTGCCGCGCATTGTCGCATTTCTTCTCAGCGCAGTGCGAAATCAACTCTTGTACTGTTCGACATGTAATGAGAAGGTCTGTGTGACGCCCGAAGACCGACGTCCCAGAAGATTCCAGAAGATTCCAGATGTTCCGGGTTCTCCCGTGTGTTTCATTTGTGCTTGTGTTATTATTTTTGCATTGCATCATGTCATCATGCCATCATGTCATATTTATTTTGCATCTCAACCTAAATAAATCGTGTGGACCTTCGGTCCATTTAAATCGAGGGAAGGTGACTTCTCTTTATAACATATAAAAGCCTCTCAATATTATTAGGGAGCTATATAATAATATTCCATTTGTTGGAATTCACCGTAACACACTTGCAATATTTCCCCATGTCTTTTTCACTTCGAGTTCTCCATCAAAAACCTTCCCTATATTCTTTTCCCAATTATCGAGGCTCCTCCAAAATCTAGACTCCTTTTAAACTCCTTAAGGCAGGCTAATTATTTTAGTTTGTTTTTCCCTATTTTGTTGGAACCACTTTTGTTGGGTTGGTTTTATTCCATAATGCCTTACAAAAGTGTTCCATCATTTTTTTTCCTGTTCTGGTCTTTTTTCTTAATATTTTGGGTCCCTCTCTATTTATTTCTGCTGAAGAAATAAAATAAGAGAGCCCAGCCTTTTTCCAGCCCAACCGCCTCCTTCCTGGCCCATAGGCCCAGCCCGCTCCCAGGCGACCTAAACCCTAGCCCGACCATCTTCTCGCTTCCATCGCTCCCTTCTCCCCCTGTCCACCGCCACTCGCTCGCACTCACCCTCGTCCGTTTCCCCCGACCCCAGCCTTCGATCGCCCCTTCCCTCTCGATCTCCCTCGCCAGGAGCCAGCGTCGATCTCCCCGCACCTCTCACTCCCCACTCGCTCTCACTCGCCGCACCCACCTCGCTCTCCCGTGCGCAGTGCCCGACCCCGAGAGCCCCTCGCTCCTCCCGACGCCAGTGCCTCGTCCGCCTCCCTCCGTTCTCCTTCGAGCGCCCGTGTGCCTCGCTTCCAGCCGAGCCAGGAGCGCCGCGCCAGGGCCTTCTCCTCCGAGCGCCCAGGGCCGCAGCCCCGCCGAGGCCTCGTCTCCCTCCCTGCGGTCGTCCTCCCATCGCTCCCCATCCCCGTCGCCTGGCTGCCTTCCGCCGCCAAGGCTTCAGTGGCCTCGTCCAGCCCGACGCCCCTGCCGCGAGGCGTCTCTCCTGCCCCGTCCTCAGGCCCGACGCGCCTCCGTCTCAGGTGGGAGCCAGCCGCCCCGCCTCTGCCTCGGCACCCCAGCGCCAAGGCCGTGACCTGCGGCCTCCCTTCTCCAGCAAGGCCGCGCCCTCGCCAGCGCACTCCGGCCCTCAGGCCCTCCCGTGCGGCCCGACCTCGCCCTGCACCGCGGACAAGCCCCGGCCTCCTCGCCAAGCCGTGGTTCTCCCGTCGCGCGCCTCCGTCCTCCGCAGCTCACCTCCAGCCGCCTCGCCGTGCTGCTGCCATGGCCGCGTCGCCCTCCCGTGTTGTTTTTTTTGTTTGTTTTGTGTGTTGCCTTGTACTGTGGAATTGACAGTGGACCCGTGTATGACGACTGGAGCATCTACATGACCCGACCAAGTACCCCTACACGTCGATGCGGCAAGTACCACTACCGTCGACATGTACATCTACGAGAACGTCCACTTCCACTACCGTCGACCCGTGTACGACTACAAACGGAACCACTACTTCCACTACGATCTCGAACCCCCTCCGAGACCGAACAGATGTTCCAAAGGTATAACTCCGAGACGACCCCGTGGATGACCCGTGGATGAATGTTGTGTTGTATGAGTTGTGCTCCACTTGTGCTTCGTGCCGTTTCGTCCGTTTGTCATGTTCCTCGGTTGCCTCGTCGCCGACCTGTGGGAACCCGGCAACGGGATCACCCCATCTTCTTGCATGACACGCTTCGCCACCTTTGCTTTTGCACCGGTCTCTCAACGAGTTACCGGAACTGAGATGTTGCGTTGCATCATTTTCGGAACGTTGCCGTGGCACCGTTTCCATTCTCGTCGCCAGGACACGCCTTTCCTTCCGTCGTGGCGACCAAATGCTTCATATCTCTTATGTTAACCTTTTAATAATAATTGCATAAACTTGATCATGTCATCCGCATCATGTTAACAACACTAAAATGTTTAATTATTGTTGCTTTATAATTATTAAACATGCTCATGGGGATTTTCCGGATATGTTGTTGTTATTTTCCGGCCTCATTTAAATTGTCTAAATAGTGTAGTTTTATTATGCTTCACCTCTTGCCATGTTAAAAACATTTAACCTTGTCTTGTAAATAAGCGAGAGTCAATTAAATAATTAAATGTGGTGTTTCGTCAATATGCAACTCGTTGCATATTGAGCTCCACTTAACTTGTAGTGTTGTTTGTGCACCTTGCCATGCCATGCATAATTAAACTGGACATGCATTGCATCATACTTGGATGTGCATCGTATGCCATGTTTATGCTTGTGTGTTTACCGTGTTGTTTTGCTTCTTTCCGGTTGCTTCTCTTGTTAGCTTCGGTTTCGTTCCGGAGTTGTGAGGATTCGCTCGTCTGTTGCTCCGTCTACTTCATGGATCCGTTCTTCTCCCTTGTGGAATCCCAGGCAAGATGATCATACCCTTGGATACCTTTACTACCATTGCCATGCTTAGTTGTCTCGATGCTGTCGTTACATGTCGCGCTACCCATCTTTTATGTCAGCCTCTCCTTGTTGCCATGAAACCTCTAACATTTGAAACCTTCCTAGCAAAACCACTGTTTGGCTATGTTACCCGCTTGCTCAGCCCCGCTTGCTCAGCCCCTCTTATAGCGTTGTTAGTTGCAGGTGAAGATGAAGATCGTTCCAGGAGGGAACTTGTTGTTGATATATCACAATATCTATAATTATTATTAACACACCTATACACTGGGCATGGGTGGAAGGCTTGGCCTTTTGCTCGGTGTTTTGTTCCACTCATGCCACCTTAGGCGCCGATAATCCGGCATTATGTTCCTTGATTTTGCGTTCCTTACACGATGGGTGAAATGGGGACCCCTTGACAGTTCGACTTTGAATAAAACTCCTCCAGCAAGGCCCAACATTGGTTTTAATTTGCTCATAATAACAACTTAATTAAATAATTAAATTTGCATAGGGGGTCGCTCCCTCGGGGATTCCTAATTCTACATAGCAGGGGGGGCCAGTGCTGATGGTGTTGGTCCCAAACGGGGAGCCTGCGGGAACCACCACGGGGAAACTCGAGGATTGGGTCCTGTAGCATCGCCCATCCGGTTGTGGCCTGAGACGAGATACGCGCGGCTACTATCAGGGTGTCGGCACACCGGGAGGTCTTGCTGGACTTGTTTTACCATTGTCGAAATGACTTGTGCTACCGGGAAGCCGAGCCTGATCGGATTTTCCCTAAGATAAGGGGTGATGATATTATATTTATCACTTCAGCTAATCGTGAGAGCTTGTGATGGGCTAAGTTGGGACACCCCTGCAGGGTTATGATCTTTCGAAAGCCGTGCCCGCGGTTATGTGGCAGATTGGAATTTGTTAATGTCCGGTTGTAGAAAACTTGATAGATGATCCGAAGTAAAACACACAACTGTGTGAGTAACCGTGACTGTCTCTTTTCACTTTGAGAAGAGAACACGGTGGGGTTATGTTTGACCGTATGTAGTTCAGGATCTTTAGCGATCACCTTTTGCGACCGTTTGCGTAGATGCTCATCTTATTCTGGTACTCGTAAGTTAGCCACCATATGCTTTGCTTAGCCGCTGCTGCAACCTCACCACTTTACCTCTTCCTACCCATAAAGCTTTGCTAGTCTTGATACCCATGGTTATGGGATTGCTGAGTCCTCGTGGCTCACAGTTACTACAACACCAGATACAGGTTCAGCCGAGTTTGAAGCAGAAGCTGGTTCAAGTTCTTCACTGGGAGCTCGATGAAGAGTTTGGCCGTATGCTTGTTACGTTTCGACGATCAGTAGTGGTTTCTACTAGGATCCGATCCTGACCTGTGGCTTTATGTTGTTTTGGTATCTTTCTTTTGGATCTTCACCCGTAGTCGGGTTGTGATGTTTTGAATGATGTTTTGCTTATGTAATGTATTGTGTGAAGTGGCGAGTGTAAGCCAACTATCTCCTTTTTTTGCATTTTAATCCCTCTTTTACATGAGTCGTGCAAAGATACCAAACTTGAGATCATTCTAGGATGGGCTTATACCTTTAAGTCGTACCTCGACACGTAGGAGGTATAGTCCCATCCTGGGCGTTACAAGTTGGTATTCAGAGCCTTCTCCGACCTAGAAGCCCCCACTGATTGATCGAATCGTTGACGGTTGAGTCTAGGCACACACTTGAAAATGTTTTGAGTCCTATATATATATCGGAGAGTAGGATTTCTTTGCTTCTCATCCCTTTTCACTCTTGTGAGGACTCCTGACAATTACTCTTGCCTCTTCTACTTTCAAAAATTGCAGCAAATTTTTTTTTAGGATCTCGCGAGTATTGTTTGGATTGTTTCGATGTCTTTGTGACGAGAACATTGTTCTCGATGCCTCCTGTCATTAGGGGTTGTGGCAGTGTCCCGGGGAGTTGAGCTCCGAGGTTTTGTCGTCACAAATCCATCGCGGCAGTACTAGAATACTTAAGACGGCCGACATCGAAAACTCTCCTATGCGGTTAGTGGCAAGATAACCCTGACATCACCCAGTACTGGGGAGGTAGTTCGGGAGTATTGCCATAGCTTGTATAGTGGATGCGTTTCGAAGGTCCGAGGTAAACGGTTTCCGAGAAAGACTGGTTATGTGTTGAAGGATGGATACACCTGGATGTAGGTTTAGAGTTGATTGCGCGGTGCTTCCCGTGTATCCCCAACACCTGATTGCATAACTGGAAACTTTCGGAAATTAATAGGTGGGTTCATCTAGTAGTTCTAGGCATTCTTCCAACGGATGCACGATATGAAGTTCGGGGTTCTACATTGAGTGAAGTGGTTTTATGGACTTGTTCTGATCGGGAGTTGCATCTTAAAGGGTCCTTGGCTATGCTGATCCGGGGATTGCAAAACCCTTTTGTAACACGTTCCATGAGCTTTCAGCACGAAGATGTCGAACGAAGCTTCTATCTTGTATTTGTTCTATCTGATCCTTGTTCCTTTTTATTTACCTTTTTGTTCTCCAAGTGGCTTCTCGACTAGTTGATGTACCTGCGGAATTCATTCGTTCAATTCTCTGTTCGGATGATATTGTGAAGATCATGTTGCATATCTATCCTTTGTTCTTGTTTTGATTCTGGTATTTGAGTTGCTTCGATGTCAAATGTTGATTCCATACCTTTCCTAATCGGTGTTCTCATATTTCTATGGGAGTGCTAATTCTTCTTGACCATCGAGATATTCATGTTAATCCTTTTCAACCGGTGTGCCTTCTCTTCAAGTTATTCCATACGGACACCGTTGAGAAATCTGACGATTTGTCTGTATGTTTCATTCATCCCAAGTTGACTTTGTTTTACCCACCCTCCCTCCCTTTTCTTTATGGAGCTGGAATTCTTAATGAAGTATCCATTTTATTCATGTGATATTTCTTCATTCTTTTCCTTCAATGTTCTTATCCGGTGATTTATCGTGAAGATGCTCGAGAGCTTCAAGTTCATCATTCTTTTGTTTTCAAATTCTGCCGGTGGATGTAATTCAAGATTTCGGTGTTGATCTTATCCTTTTCCTCTTTTCACAATGCTTTCTTATTCCGGTGCACTAATTAATCATTCTCCTCTTGCTATTCATATCCGGAGTGCTGAAGATTCATAATTCCATTCTTAATCCGTTCAAATTATTTTGGAGGATTGCTATCTTATTCAAGCCATTTAATTCAACCGGTGCTATATCTCTTCAGCAATATTTTTCCAACGGTGATTTCTTTTGAGTGGGCCCTAACCCACGGGTTTTTTTTCCAGGATCCTACCTGACTCTTCTATTTTCTGGAGTTATACTCAAATTCTTTCAAAGTGTGACGTAAGAATGATCCCCATCAGTCACATGCCTTCTCCAGGACCGCTTTCAAATTCTTTTCATCATTGGTTCAACCTTTTTAATTCTTCATTCCGGAGTGCTCAACAATTCTTCATGGCATTTCTCGTCTTCATTCTCAACATTTCAAGATCGGAGAAGAGTTTCTCTTAATCTTAGCCGTTCTCTTGAAGATTCGTGGTTCTAGCTTCATGCCACCCTCATTATCGTTTTGATTGTGAGGAACTCTTTTATGCCATCCGGAGCATTTCATGAATTCTTATATTGTGATCCTCCGAAGGCCATCATTTCAGAAGATTCTTCGTTCTCAGTTTTCAACTTCGTCCTCCCACTATTCTTCATTGATGTCTCTTCGTTCGTCTCCATATTTTACGGTGGTTCTTTCAAGATTACCCTTCCGTTGTTATCATTTTAATTCACTCGTTCTTTTCATAATCCTACCAGTGGTTCGTTGAAGATTTATCCAAGCTTGTGCTAGATCTCTCTTTAATTCTTTCCAACGAGAATAAGTAGTATGCCAAATCCTTTGGTTGTCATCAATTTAAATTGGTGAAGGAGATGCATAACATAATTCTTATTCTTATTCCTTCAAGGTGATTTAATTCTTTTGTCTGGAGCTTGTTCATCTTATCATATTCTCGGTTCTAAGCTGTTCATCTTGTTTTTTCCGGAGTTCCATGTTATTTCAATTATCATTTCAAAGCTCCATCTAATTCATCGCAGGCCTTGAATCTTATTCTTTTCATCTTTCTCTTCTCATGCTTTCATTACCGGAGTTCTCATGGTGGTTCATCATGTTTTAATTCATCCTCGAAGTCTTCATCAAGATTCTTGTTGGAGCTCAAGCATTCTTCTTCATGCTTTCCAAGTGCAATTCTTTCTACCTTATTTTTAAGATGGTGTTATGTCATTCTTGACAATTCCTTCATGTTTCATGACTCACGAGTTATCAAGAATGAGATATTTAAAACCATCAATTTCCTTGTTCAGGAGATCTTTCCAACCATTCAATTTATTCGTTGGAGTTATCTTGGGTTGTATTTCACCTAAAAGCTTTCCCTGAGAATTGTTGCTGTTATGGTGCTTATAAATGACCCAAGTTCTTCATTTATCATTCCGGTGAATTAAGTTTTTCGTCTCCTTGTTGATCTCAATCCAATCAAATGTTTCCGTCAGTGGCCGGTTGTCACCTCATAATTTTGAGATGTTTTCCGTAAGCCCACATCAAGCTTATTCTTTTCGTTGTTGATTTTTCCAACAACTCCGTTCAATCATTCGTCGTAAGGATGCTCTTTCAAATTCATTCGTGGGAGAGGTTGTTATTTTCTTCTCCATTCTTTTCTTTCATTGATTTACATTCTATTCTTTTCATTCCGGAGGCCTTGTGATATTGCTCTCTTTAACCATCATATCGTTTTATCGAGATCATGTTCTTTCCCTTGCCTATCTTTTTAACCGGAGTGCTGTCTGAATCTTTCTTACCCCTTGTGCCATTCTTTCAATTGTTTCAGAGGCTGTGTGTTGTTGTTTTCATCAAGTATCTTCCCAACTTGGCTAGTTCATGTTCAATTCCTTCCATTTTCAGACGGAGTGCTATCCAAATTGTTGTCATTCTTATTCCTTGGCCATACCATTGTGGTTTCATATTCTTTTGGTCCGTGAGCTCTTGTTTCATGTCTTTCAACCTGCAAGGTTCTCGTAATGCTCCTTGTTCCTCTTTTCTAACGGAGTGTTTTCATCTTCGTTCATCTCTGTTGTATTCTTGTTCAACTTGTTCAACCTCTCAAGGTTCTTAGGTTTCACTCGTCTGTCAAAGAAGCAACTTTGTTTTACCTCTTCTTTTCCGTTTTTACCCGGTGCTATCTCTAGGATCTCGGGTCGAGATCCTCTGTTAGTGTGGGAGAGTTGTGACGCCCGAAGACCGACGTCCCAGAAGATTCCAGAAGATTCCAGATGTTCCGGGTTCTCCCGTGTGTTTCATTTGTGCTTGTGTTATTATTTTTGCATTGCATCATGTCATCATGCCATCATGTCATATTTATTTTGCATCTCAACCTAAATAAATCGTGTGGACCTTCGGTCCATTTAAATCGAGGGAAGGTGACTTCTCTTTATAACATATAAAAGCCTCTCAATATTATTAGGGAGCTATATAATAATATTCCATTTGTTGGAATTCACCGTAACACACTTGCAATATTTCCCCATGTCTTTTTCACTTCGAGTTCTCCATCAAAAACCTTCCCTATATTCTTTTCCCAATTATCGAGGCTCCTCCAAAATCTAGACTCCTTTTAAACTCCTTAAGGTAGGCTAATTATTTTAGTTTGTTTTTCCCTATTTTGTTGGAACCACTTTTGTTGGGTTGGTTTTATTCCATAATGCCTTACAAAAGTGTTCCATCATTTTTTTTCCTGTTCTGGCCTTTTTTCTTAATATTTTGGGTCCCTCTCTATTTATTTCTGCTGAAGAAATAAAATAAGAGAGCCCAACCTTTTTCCAGCCCAACCGCCTCCTTCCTGGCCCATAGGCCCAGCCCGCTCCCAGGCGACCTAAACCCTAGCCCGACCATCTTCTCGCTCCCATCGCTCCCTTCTCCCCCTGTCCGCCGCCACTCGCTCGCACTCACCCTCGTCCGTTTCCCCCGACCCCAGCCTTTGATCGCCCCTTCCCTCTCGATCTCCCTCGCCAGGAGCCAGCGTCGATCTCCCCGCACCTCTCACTCTCCACTCGCTCTCACTCGCCGCACCCACCTCGCTCTCCCGTGCGCAGTGCCCGACCCCGAGAGCCCCTCGCTCCTCCCGACGCCAGTGCCTCGTCCGCCTCCCTCCGTTCTCCTTCGAGCGCACGTGTGCCTCGCTTCCAGCCGAGCCAGGAGCGCCGCGCCAGGGCCTTCTCCTCCGAGCGCCCAGGGCCGCAGCCCCGCCGAGGCCTCGTCTCCCTCCCTGCGGTCGTCCTCCCATCGCTCCCCATCCCCGTCGCCTGGCTGCCTTCCGTCGCCAAGGCTTCAGTGGCCTCGTCCAGCCTGACGCCCCTGCCGCGAGGCGTCTCTCCTGCCCCGTCCTCAGGCCCGACGCGCCTCCGTCTCAGGTGGGAGCCAGCCGCCCCGCCTCTGCCTCGGCACCCCAGCTCCAAGGCCGTGACCTGCGGCCTCCCTTCTCCAGCAAGGCCGCGCCCTCGCCAGCGCACTCCGGCCCTCAGGCCCTCCCGTGCGGCCCGACCTCGCCCTGCACCGCGGCCAGGCCCCGGCCTCCTCGCCAAGCCGTGGTTCTCCCGTCGCGCGCCTCCGTCCTCCGCAGCTCACCTCCAGCCGCCTCGTCGTGCTGCTGCCATGGCCGCGTCGCCCTCCCGTGTTGTTTTTTTTTGTTTGTTTTGTGTGTTGCCTTGTACTGTGGAATTGACAGTGGACCCGTGTATGACGACTGGAGCATCTACATGACCCGACCAAGTACCCCTACACGTCGATGCGGCAAGTACCACTACCGTCGACATGTACATCTACGAGAACGTCCACTTCCACTACCGTCGACCCGTGTACGACTACAAACGGAACCACTACTTCCACTACGATCTCGAACCCCCTCCGAAACCGAACAGATGTTCCAAAGGTATAACCCCGAGACGACCCCGTGGATGACCCGTGGATGAATGTTGTGTTGTATGAGTTGTGCTCCACTTGTGCCTCGTGCCGTTTCGTCCGTTTGTCATGTTCATCGGTTGCCTCGTCGCCGACCCGTGGGAACCCGGCAACGGGATCACCCCATCTTCTTGCATGACACGCTTCGCCACCTTTGCTTTTGCACCGGTCTCTCAACGAGTTACCGGAACCGAGATGTTGCGTTGCATCATTTTCGGAATGTTGCCGTGGCACCGTTTCCATTCTCGTCGCCAGGACACTCCTTTCCTTCCGTCGTGGCGACCAAATGCTTCATATCTCTTATGTTAACCTTTTAATAATAATTGCATAAACTTGATCATGTCATCCGCATCATGTTAACAACACTAAAATGTTTAATTGTTGTTGCTTTATAATTATTAAACATGCTCATGGGGATTTTCCGGATATGTTGTTGTTATTTTCCGGCCTCATTTAAATTGTCTAAATAGTGTAGTTTTATTATGCTTCACCTCTTGCCATGTTAAAAACATTTAACCTTGTCTTGTAAATAAGCGAGAGTCAATTAAATAATTAAATGTGGTGTTTCGTCAATATGCAACTCGTTGCATATTGAGCTCCACTTAACTTGTAGTGTTGTTTGTGCACCTTGCCATGCCATGCATAATTAAACTGGACATGCATTGCATCATACTTGGATGTGCATCGTATGCCATGTTTATGCTTGTGTGTTTACCGTGTTGTTTTGCTTCTTTCCGGTTGCTTCTCTTGTTAGCTTCGGTTTCGTTCCGGAGTTGTGAGGATTCGCTCGTCTGTTGCTCCGTCTACTTCATGGATCCGTTCTTCTCCCTTGTGGAATCCCAGGCAAGATGATCATACCCTTGGATACCTTTACTACCATTGCCATGCTTAGTTGTCTCGATGCTGTCGTTACATGTCGCGCTACCCATCTTTTATGTCAGCCTCTCCTTGTTGCCATGAAACCTCTAACATTTGAAACCTTCCTAGCAAAACCACTGTTTGGCTATGTTACCCGCTTGCTCAGCCCCGCTTGCTCAGCCCCTCTTATAGCGTTGTTAGTTGCAGGTGAAGATGAAGATCGTTCCAGGAGGGAACTTGTTGTTGATATATCACAATATCTATAATTATTATTAACACACCTATACACTGGGCATGGGTGGAAGGCTTGGCCTTTTGCTCGGTGTTTTGTTCCACTCATGCCACCTTAGGCGCCGATAATCCGGCATTATGTTCCTTGATTTTGCGTTCCTTACACGATGGGTGAAATGGGGACCCCTTGACAGTTCGACTTTGAATAAAACTCCTCCAGCAAGGCCCAACATTGGTTTTAATTTGCTCATAATAACAACTTAATTAAATAATTAAATTTGCATAGGGGGTCGCTCCCTCGGGGATTCCTAATTCTACATAGCAGGGGGGGCCAGTGCTGATGGTGTTGGTCCCAAACGGGGAGCCTGCGGGAACCACCACGGGGAAACTCGAGGATTGGGTCCTGTAGCATCGCCCATCCGGTTGTGGCCTGAGACGAGATACGCGCGGCTACTATCAGGGTGTCGGCACACCGGGAGGTCTTGCTGGACTTGTTTTACCATTGTCGAAATGACTTGTGCTACCGGGAAGCCGAGCCTGATCGGATTTTCCCTAAGATAAGGGGTGATGATATTATATTTATCACTTCAGCTAATCGTGAGAGCTTGTGATGGGCTAAGTTGGGACACCCCTGCAGGGTTATGATCTTTCGAAAGCCGTGCCCGCGGTTATGTGGCAGATTGGAATTTGTTAATGTCCGGTTGTAGAAAACTTGACAGATGATCCGAAGTAAAACACACAACTGTGTGAGTAACCGTGACTGTCTCTTTTCACTTTGAGAAGAGAACACGGTGGGGTTATGTTTGACCGTATGTAGTTCAGGATCTTTAGCGATCACCTTTTGCGACCGTTTGCGTAGATGCTCATCTTATTCTGGTACTCGTAAGTTAGCCACCATATGCTTTGCTTAGCCGCTGCTGCAACCTCACCACTTTACCTCTTCCTACCCATAAAGCTTTGCTAGTCTTGATACCCATGGTTATGGGATTGCTGAGTCCTCGTGGCTCACAGTTACTACAACACCATATGCAGGTTCAGCCGAGTTTGAAGCAGAAGCTGGTTCAAGTTCTTCACTGGGAGCTCGATGAAGAGTTTGGCCGTATGCTTGTTACGTTTCGACGATCAGTAGTGGTTTCTACTAGGATCCGATCCTGACCTGTGGCTTTATGTTGTTTTGGTATCTTTCTTTTGGATCTTCACCCGTAGTCGGGTTGTGATGTTTTGAATGATGTTTTGCTTATGTAATGTATTGTGTGAAGTGGCGAGTGTAAGCCAACTATCTCCTTTTTTTGCATTTTAATCCCTCTTTTACATGAGTCGTGCAAAGATACCAAACTTGAGATCATTCTAGGATGGGCTTATACCTTTAAGTCGTGCCTCGACACGTAGGAGGTATAGTCCCATCCTGGGCGTTACAGTCTGTTCCCGAGGCCTCTCATTTCCAGATAGTGTAATGTGATTGAACATTCGGCATGCGATGGCGGGAGGGTGGGGGAAGAGAGATCATCTTATTCAAATCTAGGTGGTAGTGTGATTGAAGTAGACCGAGGAGGCAGGGAGTGTTTATATATCCACGAGAGGGAATGCTCCTTTCACAAAGATAATAAATACGCAGTGCCAAATCTGAACGTGGTTGGGTGGGAACCTTGATACGACATTATGAAACCTGCACACCACGTGGAGTACCGAGAAGGCTTCATGTTGATCCACCGACAGATAGCTACCTCTACGACAAGCAATGGCACATGGTTTGATGCCTATCATTTTTATACAAAGACGGGTGTAGCTGTAGGCACGGAAGTGACGGACAAGAGGACACATCGAGTTTTCAAGGCCCTCCCGCTCGCCTGCCACTGACGCCAGAGACATACCTAGAAGTGAAAATAGGCCAGCATCCTTGTATAAACCACACTTACACATACCTCGCACAATTTTGGAGTGTCACAAAAACTATCTCTTTTTTTTGAAAATAATTTACACAAAATGTACCTTTCTTTTCAGGGGACAAAATGTACTGAGTATATAGGAAAACAATTATGCTAAAAAAAATATAGGAAAACAATTATGACTGGCCATAGGGGGTCACCTCGGCACCCATATAAATACCCAGGCCGCCCGGCCCACCGGCCACGCCCAACCACATCCCACCACAAGCACCCACCGCTCGCCTCCTCCCCCGCGCACACCACACGTCCACACCCATCTCCCCTCCTCCCCTCCCGCGAGACAGATCCCTCCCGCTCCCCGCTCCCGGCTCCTCCTGCCTCCGATCTCTATAAAAGACCCGAAATTTCGAAATTTTCCGCCGGCCTTTCCTGCCCGCGCGCCTCTTCCCGCCAATTTCTGCCTCGGATCCGCTCTGATTCGGCCGGCCGGGCCATGGCGGAGGCCGCGCTGGAGGGGAGCGAGCCGGTGGATCTGTCCAAGCACCCCTCCGGCATCATCCCCACGCTCCAGTAAGTCCCCGCCCCGCCCCGGGTCGCCGCCGGCGAGGGCGAGGGGAGACCCCGTCGCCGGTGGCTCGTTGACCTGGTTTGGTTTAGTAGATCATTTGGGTGCGGACGGTGCCTGCCGGAGGGAGAGGGGGCGGTAATTACGCTAACCGGTTCGAGTAGTAACTAGCAGTAATCACATACCAACCATACCAGGAAAAAAATTAAATTGCCCCTTATGCTGGATTGCTGGGCGATGTACGACAGTACGATGGGCGATAATTAGTCCAACCGGTTTGAGTAATACGTAGTACGTAGTAATCAACTGATCGCATGCAATTTTGCCCCGGATATTAATATTAGGATTTGGATCTGTCACAGTGAGGGAGAGACCCAATGGTTTGCTCTGTCTCTGGCCCCAACCAACAACCATGCCGAAATTTGTTCCTAGTAGCATGGTGTATTTGCTCGTTGTTGTGCATTGACAAGTGCGGAGTGCCTGTGGCGCTGTCTTTATATTGTTGGATTGCCATGTTATGTTTCAGCGCTAGGAATTGTACTTCTCTAGATGATGTTGTGTTTTGCTTATGACCTTCCTTTTGCCATTTCTATTGAGAAAATTGAGTTTGTTGTTTGTGTGTCCTCTTATCTTATGGCAGGAACATCGTGTCCACAGTCAATTTGGATTGTAAGTTGGACCTCAAAGCAATAGCTCTGCAAGCACGTAATGCAGAATATAATCCAAAGGTATGGTGATTGGCCAGTGTGTTCCTGTGGGCATGTTTTCACTTGGAAGTTTTTGTTATTTGCGTGCATCACTGTTTTCTATGGTTATTTGTGCTACTATGTAACGCGTATATAAGGCAAACATTCCCACGGTCTTTGAATGATGTAATTGAAAGTTGCACCTGGAGTACATGCTTCTGGTTGAGTTTTTTTTTTTTTGAAATGCCAAAAAGCTATGA
>LR738712.1:8104440-8116313 GCA_902687465.1 Secale cereale
AAATTTAGATCTGAAAAGTTTTAACATTGCCAAGGTCTTTGAATGATGTAATTCGAAGTTGCACCCAGAGTACATGCTTCTGGTTGAGTTTTTTTTTTTTTGAAATACCAAAAAAAAGAAAGATTTTTTTGCTCATGTGCATGTTCATGTACTTTGTGTTGCATGTATTTTTATGGAAAAAAAAAGTTGCCCCTGGTTTAAAAAACAAATTTAGATCTAAAAAGTAGTTTTTTAAGGCACAAATTTATGTTTTGTCCAGGGCTCAAAACTGTTCTTTTCCCCATGGTTTCAGTTTGATAGGGTAATGCTAAGGGAAGATGGTAAAGATGCACCCCACAACCAGCTTGTAACATAAATAAGAACTCATTTTCCCTACAAATGAGATTCAGCAGTTAGCAGTAGCAGATATCATATGCCTTGTACTTGGTGCTGCAGTTACCAGATAAAGCTTGACTGTAGGGGGAGTATGTTGAATTGAATGTAATCCTGTCTTGAGCTGAATGTACGCTATTGAGTTTGCTACCCAATAAGTAAACGGTGATAGAGTCGTATACAGAGAGTATGCATATTAGCAACTTGATTATCTGTGTATTATCTGGTGATACGTCCTGTTTTATGTAACTTAGTTGTTCTGTTCCATGTTTAATGCTTTTGTTTGTTTACTCTTCTCTTCATACAGCGTTTTGCTGCAGTTATCATGAGAATAAGAGAACCAAAAACTACAGCACTGATATTCGCGTCGGGTAAAATGGTATGGTCCAACTTCACTTAAGCACTTAAGCTTGTATAGATGAGGCGATCTTTGCCTCCGTTTCAAAAAAAAATTTGTTCTTGACTATTAAAATGCCTATTTTCACGACCTGCTGTTGCACACTTGCACTGTCATCTGTTAGAATTGTTCTATTTAGGTTTTCAATTGCTGCAAGCACCACATTAAAAAAATTATACCTAATTTGTACTCTTCTATAAATGTGCAAGTTAAATTTTGCATGCACAAGCAATTATGTTCTTATTTTCGGAGATAATTGATTACTCTGTTCTTATGTTATATACTAATGGAATGAGTAGTTACCCCGAGCTTAATTTCATTGCCGTCAAGCATCATCAAAATCTCTTCTTTATCCGTAATAGATGAACCCTAAAATAATGTACTCCAGTACCCGTGGAAGGATCAAAATCTTTATTCAAATAAGCTTTCTTGGTTGTCATATTTTCGGAGATAACTGATTACTCTGTTCCTATGTTATATATTAATGTTACTGGATCGTAATCTTTATTCAAATAAGCTTTATTGTTTGTCATCACTGATCTTATGGCAGTTTGACTGGAAGAAAGATAGTCCCCCCATCCCATAATATAAGACGTTTTTTCAAGCTAAGTTAGCTTGAAAAAACGTCCTATATTATGGGACGGAGTAGTATTTATTTTTGAAGGAAGGAACTTCTGTTCTGTCTTATTGATTGAAAAGTGTATAGGTTTAAGAGAACTATTTTTTTGAGGAACCGTTTCAGAGAACTACCACCATGTATACAACTCAGCCATCCATCTTTACTTATGTTAACGCAAGTTCTGTTGCAGGTATGTACTGGAGCAAAGAGCGAACAGCAGTCCAAGCTTGCAGCAAGAAAGGTATGCCATTGTTTGCTTCGATTATTTGGTCTATGCTGGCTGAGAGGTTTCTGAAGTCTAACACACAATGTTGTTCCCAGTATGCCCGTATTATTCAGAAACTTGGCTTTCCAGCTAAATTCAAGGTAACTAACTATTCCAGGCATGTATAGTTCTCACGAGTACACCTGTGCTCTGACCAATTTCATCTCGTGAGACAGTCCTAACATTTGTGCTATATCAGGACTTCAAAATTCAGAATATCGTTGGCTCTTGTGATGTCAAATTTCCAATTCGACTGGAGGGCCTTGCATATTCTCATGGCGCTTTCTCAAGTGTAAGTCGGATGATTCTATGTTTCTTTGAGAACCTCTGCTTGTGCATGTTACTGCTATGCTTGAGTGTAAGTTGAATGATGTTTCCCTTGATGTTTTTTTGGTTTACAGTATGAGCCAGAACTTTTTCCTGGCCTGATATATCGAATGAAGCAACCGAAGATTGTTCTTCTGATTTTTGTTTCAGGCAAGATTGTCTTGACCGGAGCAAAGGTAGCAGTCTTTTGTCATATATATACTTGCATTGGCTATTCTTTTCGTGCATCTGAAAGACACTAAAACTATTGTCTTTCCAGGTGAGAGAAGAGACATACACCGCCTTTGAAAACATATATCCTGTACTCACAGAGTTCAGAAAAGTTCAGCAATGGTATGCACTATTACTGATAATGCTATGTTTGCCGTGCTCCGGAAACTTAGTAAAATAAGGAAATCTCTTGTTCAGTTGTTGTTAAAGTTTGAGCATTTTGGTGGATAGTTGCACTTGGTATGCAAATGTGCCATTTTAGTAGCAGGGAAGCAGGGAACATTTTGGATGTCTTATAGGTTTAGAGCGAGTATATATTGTGCAAATTCTTGAAGTATTTTCTCAATTTACAAATTCTTGAATATCATGACTGTAGTTGGTCATTTAATCTGTCCTCCCGTGGAGCAGCGTGCTCATGCTTTTCTGTGGAATTTTAATGTTCTCTTGAATGGAGGTTGATGAGAACCTTGTTCACCTTGGGGAAAGTTGATTTTCCAGCGCCTTAATCTCTCTACTCGGGTGTCCTTGCTGTGGCTTAGATTTCTCTATATGCAATTGATGCAATAATAATACTGTATGGTTTTGATTGATTTATGGCTATCTGTCCTTTCTTTTCCTTGCAGAAGATGTTGGATTGTAGTACAATTTACCTTTTTTAGATTTGGATCAAGACATTGGTATAGAAGAATACAACTGATTGTTTCTTGCTTGTCTCCGCTTGCAGATCAACTTACCGAACTCACAGCTGCAAGGTCCCCTGAGATTTTGCCATCTTGTGAGAGACGTGACTGCTAATTTCAACTGTACATATAGTCTGGAGGAGTCCACAGCATGTTGTAATTTGATGCGAGCTTTGATGTGCCGTGGTTGGGTGGTGAGTCCATGTTGTGGATGGAGCCATGGAGGCTTGAGGCGTCGTATCCATTTGGTCTCTTGATTGATGATGATGATGATGATAGGTCCACCGTGTGATAGGAGTCGGTCGACAAAAAGGGTTGTTATTCCTGACTATAGTTTTATGTCTGAACTGCACAGAAGACAGCTTGTGTGTGAGTCTTCTCTGAGTACTTCCAGCGAACTCTACTGCACTGCACGGTGTAAGTTCTCATGCTGTTGGTACAATGATGAGAAGGCTGGTGTTGACAGACAATGTCATGTTGGGCAAATCTGTATGTGCGTACTGCTGGACCTATGTATGTAGGAAAAACTATATTTGTCCGTATTTTCCTGTTGTGTATGTACTCCTTGAGATAAACTTGCATTAGAATGAACAACGAAAACCGTCTTATGTGCTGCTAGATTTCTTGGTTGCCCCATTGTGTTTGCTGCATGCATAGTCGTGGTGCTCCCTTGCCCGCTTCATCGAAGAATCCTGCGCAATGCCACTGCACCTAGGGTGCGACAGGGCAGGCGCTGTCGCCATCGATCGAGCTCGAGCCAAAGACGGTGATGATGCAGGTGGATGCTTCACAACTTTGCTCGAGAGGGTTGTGGGGTGGTCGCCGGCGCCAAGGATGGTGGTGGGGGTGAGAGAGAAGGTCGGGGCAGGGCTGGGAGGCACGGGGCTCGCAAAAGGCTCTCGGCCGTTCCAGGAAAAGATGTGGCTGGAACAACTTTTTTTGGGGGTTTTAATAGTCGGCTGTGGCGTGGCGCCATGAGGATGAGGGCAAGCAAACGGAAATGCTTTGAAGAGTCAACTCAGCGATCCGATCCACTTGTACACATTTGGCGTGACAGCCGCAGGTGTTACTGCTGATTAATGCTGGTGCACTCGCGGCCTCAGGAAACTGAGTTGAACTAATCGTACATGACACAAACGGAGCCAGAAGTACTACTAGTCGTAGCAGTGCGACCGCTCAACTAGCCAGCTAGTGCACGTGTTGTAACAACGTTGACCACAGATACTCGGCCACCTACACCGTCGACAGCGCTGCGCCGGCGGCGCCCCGGCACCGGCACCGGCGGCCGTTCAACAGCTACCATGCATGCGTCCACCTAATGGCGCACCAGTTGCCAGTCGTCCGGCAAGGCAAGGTGCCCGTCGCGTCCCGTGGTCTGATCACCGCGTCTGCGGTGTTGGGGCCCCGCCGCGGAAGTACTGGGCGCTGAGCTCGTACCGGTTGGCGGCGCCGTCGCCGCCGTCCTGGCCGTTGGACGACGACGGGGAGCCGTGCTGGTGCGCGCCGTCGTAGACTACGCGGAGGTTCGGGTCGCCCGGCTGCCACTCCACCTTCTTCTTGGCGCCGCACCGCTTGTCGCGGCACCGGAAGTAGCTCCTGCACGAACAATGCGCGCGGCGCCCTTCGTTAATCAAGGTGTTGGCCGACCGGCAGATCGACATGCATCGTCTACCTACGGCTGCGTACCTGATTTTCTGGATGTTCTTGATGAACTTCTGGCCGTACTTCTTCCACTGGTACCCGTCCTCCGGCATCACCAGCGGCTGAACGCCGGCTGCCTCCGCCCAAGCTGCCTGCTGCTGCTCCTCCTCCTCGTCGCCATGACGACCTCGCTCACCTCCTCCACTCCCTCTGCAAACCAATACATACATACAAATGTAACTCATCAAATCATCGTGTACATAACTGGACGAGCACTTGTACTTAATCTGACTAGGAAAACAGGGGCATGCATGAATTCTAGCGATTTGGGGCAGATCAAGGGATGAGGAACGAATGATTCCTAGGAAAGGGACGCTTCTTTTGTTTTGCTCGGCGGCCGGCTTGGTGAAGGAGTAATAGATACTTTTGCATCATCTGGATATGTTCGGGAAAACTGGAAACGATCGACCACGACAACAAATTAATTAGGCTAGCTCTATAATCAAGTTGCTAACCCTAAAACCGGATTGGTTTAACCCAAAAATACAACAAAAATTAAGATGAATATCTTCACACATAGAGATCTAGAGAGAGAGAGAGAGATGTGTGTGTGTGTGTGGTCATACTCATACGTTGTGGGGGGCTGTGAGGTTGAATCCATGGTGGAAACCGACGAGACTAGCTTAGCTAGCGGGTCACCGGAGTGCTTCCATGCTCACGATGTTGCTAACTAGCTACATGAACGGATGGGGGGCACTGGTGCTGTGAGCTTCGGCTACTTGCAGAAGACTGTGTATATATATACACGAGAGAGAGAGAGAGGGGTGCGGTGGGGGTGTCGAGGAATACCGAGTACTAGCTAGTACTACTAGCTACTAGTGGAAGAGAAGCTCTTGGGTATCAATCGAGGTTATTTTGTTCAAATGGAAGCTTCAAGGATGCAACGCGCGCGTGTTAACGTCGTCGAGACGAAGAAAACTTCTGGTCACGCTGTCCTACCCTAGCCACCCAGCCGATTCAGCAAAATTAGCTAGCGTGATGTTGTGCACGCAGTATTCAGCAAACTAAATTTGGGCTATAGTTTCAAGTACGCCAGTGACTATATATAGCTTAGTGGAATCAATCTAAGTCAAGTTTTTTTTTTTTGTTATTGCCGATTCGAAATCTATAGCGATCTGACCAAGCTTCTTTCTCAATCATTTTCCAACAAAATATTTAAAAAATCATTTTATAAACACTAAGCAAAAAAGCACAGCGCATAGTCAACCAAAAACATTAGTTGCGGCACATGCATGAAAATTCTTGATGTCGCCTCGCTATCCACGGGTCTACATCGTTTGCAAGGAGTCCAAAAATATCACCCGTAAGAATTTATCCAGAAAGCATACATGATGCTGCCTGCATCCATTGAACCAGGCAAGGCAACTAGCCATATGTTAACCGGCAACAAAGTGCCACTGAGTGATGTGATGAGATCCGTTGACATAAATAAATCAAAATTGCTACACCTACGGGCAGATTTCACCGAATGAAGAGCTACGGACTGACGTGGCTGAACTAGAAAACACTGCGAGCCGCGATTTCGAGGAAGAAAAAAGCTGAGAACCAACTGTCTGATTCCACCTCCTCCTCCCGTAGTTGATTCCGTATGCATGCGGTCTGTAAGTGTAGCATAAATAAATAGAAACTCGTGGATGCATGGCATGCAAATGCACCAATGACACGTACGGAGGACTCACAGTAATTCCGTTAGCGCACGCCCGTGCTCATCAGCGGCCTGACGTCGGCGGCGGTGCGTCATGGAAAAGCTTTCCTGGCCATGCATGCATGGCGCGCTCGCTTGTTCCGGGAAGCTGCCTCGGCGATCAGTTGGGCCGATTAGTTTGGAGTTATTATTGATGAGATGCTGGCGCTGGATCCGACGACGGGCTTCGCTTCACCTTCGATGTTGCCCACATGGAGCTTCCTTCCTCTTGTCTTGGTAAAAATCTTCTTCTACCTGTAGCACCAGTTTTTCTTTTTCAACCCCTGGAGTTAAGGAGCTGGTGTGGATGGTGAACACAAACTGTCATTAGAGCATCTCCAACAGCCGCGCTTAGCGTCGCGCCCAAAAAAAGCATATGCCGCGCGCGCTTTGTCTGCTTTGCCGCGCCGCGCAGTGCTGGCTCCAGCAGCAGCGCTACAATGCAGCGCGCGCGTGCTGCTCCAGCGGTGCCCAAAAATACAGCGCGCACACACTATTTTTTTCATACGTAAAATTGCATTAAAATAAAAAGATACAAAGTTATTTTACATATTGCAACTAGATAGGTAGTTCGAAAACATAGATAGATAGTTCTAAAACATAGATAGATAGATAGATAGTTCGAAAACATAGAAAAAACTAATCGCTCCAGTCATCTCCATCATCACCGGCTTCGTTGTTGCTGTCGGAGGAGGTTGACAACCAGACGTCGAACCAACGGTCATCTTCTGCGGCGAAGATCGTTCTCCCGCCTGCATCGCGGATGGCGCACTGCTGACACGCCAATTTCCTCCGACGACGCATGTCCTCGCGGCGACGTTCCCAGTACTGCTGCTCGGCGGCGACGTCCTCCGGGTGGAGCCGGCGCCACTCCGCCATGCGCCGCTCGTCCTCCTGGGCGACGAGGAGGCGGTTCTGCGACGCCGTGTGCTCCGCACGGTCTCGTGCGGTGTGTAGACGAGGCGGCAGGGCGAGCTCCAACGCCTGCTCGAGCGTGCGGGCGTCGTCGAAATTCATCTGACGGCGCGGCCTGCCTAGGCGCCACGCCGCCGCGTCGAACGCGCGGGCGGCCTCGTGCGCCGTCTCGTAGGTGCCGAGGGGAAGCCGGAGATCGCCGGAGCGTATCTTGGCGTAGAAGCCGCCGCCGTTCGGGCGCTCGCGGACGCCGCGGTAGCCCGACGAAGAACGGCGGCGCGGCGGCATGGTGGCGCGTCGGGGGCGGCGGCGGTGCTCCGGTGCGGCGGTGGCGCTCGGGGGCGGCGGGCGCAAGCGGTGGCGCGAGAGGCAGGGAGAGAGAGGGAGAGAGAGCGCGGTGGAGCGAGGACAGCGCGCGCGCGCTGCGTTTTATAGGCGCGCGGGAGGGACCGCCGCAAAAAAGGCGCGCGAGAGGCCGCCATTTCGCGCGCGCGCGCAAGCGGTTCCCGCGCGCGCGTTTTTCCCGCCGCCGCTGGAGCGCGGAATTCTGCCCCGCGCGCGCGAAATCGCAAGTTTAGCGCGCGCGCGCCTTTTTGCGCGCCTGTTGGAGATGCTCTTAGTTACCTCCTTTTCGGTTTATTAGGCTCACGTGTGTATCCCTAGCCAGATAAATAATTTGATCAGTATAATCCGAGTTAATATTATGAAAATAACATCATTAAAAAAACTAAATGTCCTGTTTTTTAATGGTAGTATAAACTTTTGTGGATATACAATCTGTGTTGCATTAGGTGACCGTAAACGACATCTTCAACCTCTCCAAGAGCTCCGGAAACCCTAGCTATCATGCAACTAGCACAATCAGTGTATCTTATCTGGATGCTCTGTCTAGATTGTCCACCCCCAACTCGATGAGTTGACTGCCAACTCGCTGAGCACATGTTGTACACCATCTTGGAAACCCATTTGTCGTATATAATCACATACAAGCAGGAGCATGATTTGTTACTAATATAGGGAGAGTCGAACCTCGGTAAAACTACTGTCGCGTGTTTTATCTGATAACCTGAGGTGAAGTCTCTTTGCCCCACTGTTCCAAGTTAATTGAAATTGTAGATTAGTCTTTAGTCAAACTTCCTTTTAAGTTTGACCAAAATATATAGAAAATTACGCTAAAATCTATCCGACCGAAAACGTCTTATAAAAATTTACAGTGGGAGTACAACATAAACATATATGTTATGAAAACATTTTCTATAAGAATTTAGTGAAACTAGAGAAAATCTGGTGGCGCCAAATCAAGATCGGTCTACAGCAAATTAAATGCCATATGGATGCGTCGGTTCGGTGGATCATCTGTCCATCATTGACCCTCCGTCCATGGAAAGTTTTCTTCTTATACCAACTCTTAACACATGGGTGATAAAGTGATACTCCCACTGGCGGAGGAGCCCAGTGGGCAAGGTGTGGCAGCCGCCACACCTTGATTTGGCACCAATATTTATATATATAAGCATATACTTTTGTTTATGGAAATATCCAACATATACTGCTTGTTAGTTTTAGACCATACTAAATCGATTCATCCAAACAAAGCTAGATGAAGCAAATAAGTTAGATCCGAAGCACACAAGCATGCAGCTTGATTGATGTGTTGCCCAGCACATGCCCATCTCTCACTACGTAGACGTACGCTAACCAGCTCGCTTCCGCTGCACAACGATTGGATCGATTCTCTCCGCGGCTCGCTTCTGATGAAACTTATGACTAGGCGATCAAAAAACAGAACGGATGTGTGTGACTTGTATTTTTTTTCTTATGACATATATAAGAGTACATGATTGACGCCGCCGCCAACAGCGCAGTCGTAGCCGCCGTCGACCCACCGATTTGAGTCTGCTATGCTGATGACTGCCCACCTCTGCCGCCGACGATTTGTGCCGGAAAACGCCGCCCCCGACGCCCACCCGTCCATCCCTAACTCCGTCGCAACCCCCCGGCCTATCCATGCCACTGCTTGCGTCTTCTAGACGTCATTAAAAGCTTCAGCGCGGTGCAGTGTGAATTGGCTATTATGTTTTTGCATCAGTCGTTTTTTGAGGGGAAACCAATTTTGTCTAGTTGACAGTTTGTCACACCTTAAAAAAATTTGGTCTTCCGCCTCTGGATACTCCTATGCTATGCAACGTACGTGTTGCTTTTCTTTGGCTCTCAATCATAAAAGGAGTACCAAATTAGCGACATTCAATCTTAAAAGGAGTACCAAATTAGCCACATGCAGCACTAGTAGTAGCGATGTTTCCTTCCGTTCCATGCACGCAGAGTCGTCGTCTCCTCGATCGTGCAACCCCCCGGCCGGCCGGCTCGCTCGGAACAAAGCAAGCAAGCCCCGTTTCCTCGTTGCTGCCCTGCCGCAAGAGTTTCTGCAGAGTCGACGACGACGGAGAGAAACCGCCGAGAAAGCTCCGCCGAGTCCGGTCGTCGGGGTCGTCACGCTGAGGTATCGGCTTGTGCATGCTCCCTCCCCGCGGGCGACGCCACATAACGCCAGCGCCGCGGCCAGAGTGACAACAAGGTGGCTGGGAACGGGATAGATGCCGGCAACATGGTGTGCAGCAGTTGATTGAGCTTTGATTCTTCAACGCATGCAAGACAGGAGTAGATAGTATCCGCGCGGCTAGGCAAGCTAAGGGTTGCCAGTCGCCGTGTCCCTGTCTTGCCATGCTACCTCCTACCGGGCATGCCGACTCCCCCATCTTCCGGCGAAAGGTCGGGTCAGAGTGCTCATGAATGGTACTGAGGGACGGGGAACGAATGGCAGGCGTCCATTGAGCTCGGAAGAACCGGGTCGGTGTTGGCGCAAGAAGGCGGCGACTTGGGGAAGAAAATCTAGCAGTGCTTCGGTGACAGACAAAGATGTTTCCTATACTTTTCTTGAGTACTAGAACTTATCGTTGACTACTTTGTTAGTGACAGCCGACACTAGGCAGTACGGGAGGAGAAGTGACTGGGAGAACATTCAGCCGACCACATGTACTTTCAAATGAGAGCAGCATGGTTGTAAACAAGTTTACGAATAATCAGATTTTTAATTTACTTTAGTTTCACTTTCTTCGCGTTGTTGGATGAAGTGGATACATGTAAACTCTTGATAAAAAAAAAAGTCAATTAGAACATATATACGTATGCACATTTTAAATCAATAGTCAAATGGAAACTTCACACAACTACTCCAACTGTGATAGAGAAAATGAACAAAACCTTTTCAAACATGAAATAGACAAAAGCACCACAATGCTCGAGAATTAATGTATGGCAAAGTTTGTCTCAATTGAGAATTTTTTTTTCCCTGGCGACTGGGAAAATTCAATGTTGAGTCAACGATCCCAAGCGTCGCTCATTAATGTTTTATTGTTTTAAAATGTGCGACCAAACACAATGCACACAACTTTGTTTTTTACACAATGTCAAGTTTCATGATGTGAAACGGGACAGTCCCCCTAAAAATATCTGGATTATATTTGATTTTTTTAGCAAATCCTGGATTAGATTGGATGATTAGCATACATTGTACAGCCGTATAGACCCAGTTTGTTAGGCTGGTCATAGTGGAAGTAACTTAGCAAGTAACATAACACATCCCAAGAAAAATTTGCTTATGTGGAATGTATTTAATGAGAAGAGAGGTGTTTGGAGTAACATAATATGTTACTGTAACATAACGCATCTCATGGTAAAATGAGTCTACATCTTAATAAATGATGCCTTGCATGATATCCTAGTACAAAGTTGGGTCATTTATTTTGGAACGGAGGGAGTATATATTACTCCCCACTATGAAGATAGTAACATAGACTAGTAACATATGACTACCCACTATGATTGAGCTCGATCGGGCGAAACCCGTCGGTCGGTGCTGGAGCAAGAAGGCATGCCAGCGACTTAGGGGGAAGACCAGCGATAGCAGAGCTTTGGCTGGATCCATGACAGCCGCACTACACAAGACAAGGCAAACTTGTATTAGCACGGAAGGAACAGTGACCGGATCTCGATCAAGAACATTCAGCCATGAGCGCTGACTTCGTGAGCGTGGGTGCTTTGAAATGAGAACAACATGTGGATGCATAAGCTCACGAAGAATGACCTTGCTCATCTTGATAAATCAATTCAATGAAATGTCCTTTATCGAAAAAGCTCACGAAGAATCAAATATTTTTTGGTTTGACCTTTGGTTTCAGAGTAGTTTCACATGTTGAATGAAGTGGATACGCGTTTGCCTCTGATAAAAATATGTCCATCGGAGTAGCACACAATCTCGTAAGCATGGTTTTGAATAAAAAATCGACGTTTGTCGTTCGCCCAACTACAAATATGATAAGAAATGAACATCAAGATGAATAAATGAATGAACGAGATAGATTAAAGCACCACAATGCTCGGCTTGACCACCTCTCTTCGTTGATGGGCGCCTCCCGGGTAGTCAACAGAAGGATGAACTGGGAGATGCTGCGGCTGCCTCAGCTCGAGCTGCACCATTTGAGGATGCCTTTAGTATGGATGAGTTAAAGGAGACTATTTTTGCGTGTCCTACAGACAAGGCGCCGGGACCCGATGGATTCATAGGCGCTTTTTACATGTGCCGCTCGAACATTGTTTGCTCAGACTTATTGCGTGCCATTTGCCTTTCTTTTTTTTTTTTTTTT
>LR738712.1:8116661-8175382 GCA_902687465.1 Secale cereale
CGAGTTTCTCTGGGCCGCCCCATTAACGGGATTCAACCCCAACCGGTTGTGAGAAGGTTCTAGAACCTTCTATGAACCGGTTTTTTTCCTGTTTTTCCTCCATTTTCTTTTTTGTTCCCTTTCTTTTCTCCTTTCATTTTTTATTTTCTTTTTTTCATTTTGATTCTTCATTTTTCAATTTGCGAAAATCTCTTCAATTCATGATTTTTTATGTTTTATTTTCTTATTCCTTTCAATTTGCGAACATGGTTTTCAAAATTCATGAACATTTTTTGCAATTGTGAACAGTTATTTGAAATCATGAACAGTTTTTTAAAAAACAATACTTAATATTATTTTTCAAATTTTTGTGAGTTTTATTATAAAATTCCTGAAAAAAATTTCGTTCATCAATTCATAAAGTGTTCATCAATGTAAAAAATGTTCGACAATTCAAAAAAAATGTTCATCGAATTACACAAATATTCGTCAAATTAAAAATCTGTTCGTAGATTTTCAGAAAAGGTTCATTGAATTGGAAAAATGTTAATAAAGTAAAAAAATGTTCATATATTTTCAGAAAATGTTCATCGAATTTAAGTACGTGAACATTTTTTTGGAAATCGTGTTTTTTTTTTCTTTACAAATTCGTGAATATTCTCTCAAATCATGTACATTTTTCTTAAAATGTGAACATTTTTCTAGAAATTTATGAACATTCTCTTAAATAATGAACATGTTTTTAGTTTCATGAACATTTTTTGAATTCAAGACATTTTTTTAAATCGTGAACTTTTTTTGAATTAACAAACATTTTATGTAATCATGAACATTTTTAAATTTAAGTTTTTTGATATCTTGATTTTTTTAAAATTGTGAACATTTTTTGAGTGCACAATTTTTTTTTGAAATCATGATTGTTTTCAATTCATGAACATTTTTTAGTTTATGAATATTTTTTACAAATTCGTGAACAGTTCTTGAATTCTTGAGCATATTTTTGAAATCATGAATATTTTTTAAAAATATTTATTCTTTTATGCAAAATTAACAACTTTTTCTTAAGTTTACAACCTTTTGATATCCTGAATTATTGAAAAAAAAAGAGAAAAAGGAAAAAAAAACATGCGGCATCCCAGCCGCACAATGACCACCTTAAGGGGAGCGTGTGGTGCGCGTGGTGCGCCGTATAAGAGAACTCGATGGTCATCTGCTAATTTTGAATTAGATGAGAGGAAACTCTTAGCATCTAGTCCAATGTTTTCATGGCGTAACGCATTTCATGGCGACTGACCCTCTTCATAACATTATAACGCTTATGGCGTATGGCGTGGCGACATCATAGACACAACCTTATGGCGAATGATAGCAAATTAAATCACAACTTCATACTCTTGTTGTAATATGTTGTACCAAATGAGTTGCCCGAGTGAGTTGTACATGACTACATGCATACCTGGTGGTTGTCCAAGTTGTACAGATTGCATTCCCACTAGCTCTTCTCTCTTCTTTTCTCCAAAACAGTCTGCATCAAACACTGAAAAGTAAGTCCATATTCCAGAACATTCTAAAACTGAGAATTAAATATGAGGATTGAGAAGACAGGAGAAACAAAGCTGCCAAAACAAACCCAATAATATTACATAGCTCAACGACAATAGGAGTCCATAACCATAATCTTAAAGTCTAATACTCTAATGTCATAACTTAGGTTCAGATAACAAATTTAACAAAAGACCGACTCTTTCATCCCTCAACTCCCAAATCCTTAATAGTCATCGTCGAAGTCACAATCATCATTGACAGCCATGTTCCCGCCATCACCATTTGCACCATTGGCCGCATCTTCTTCATCCTCACTTGACAAATCATGGTCATCAATACTGAACTCCTCCTCCACTTCCTCCACATCTTCAACTTGCTCCTCTCCCACACTTGATGAAGACCCTCTACCTTGTTGGGTTTGGGTATGAGCAGCCCTAGGAAAGTGACGACCTTGAAGCGCTTGGGATGCACCAACAGCTACATCAATACTGTCCCATGTCAGATCGTGCACAAGACCGCGAGAACCTTGAGGTAGTTTCACCGTAGGGTCAACCCATTCATTGTTCCAATCAAAATCTTCAATGATCAGAGGGTCATAGTTTGTTTTACCCACATTCTCACGCCTCTTTTGGAACCTGCTTGCCATTTGTTGTTTGTATGAAACAAATGCACAATCATTCAACTTTTTGTGTTGTAGCCTGCTCCTTTTCTTCGTATGGATCTACAAATAGCAATCAAACAATCAACAATAAAATACCTTGCTGAAACTGAAAACAAATCAGCACATATAGGCGAGAAGAAGTCAGCTCACCCCCTCAAAGACACTCCAATTGCGCTCACACCCGGAAGATGATGCACAAAGACTAACAATGCGCTTTGCAAACCTTTGTAGATCAATTGTTCGGCCACCATATGACTTGCACCAATCAATTAAATGGCAAAAAACATGCATAGATTAAGCTGCTGTAATTTAATTGCTGATAAATGTATATGCTGGAATTAAATTGCAGAAATTTAGTTGCTAAAACTTAAAACACTTACGAGGGTTCCTTGTCCCAATATTTTGCATCGCCATGACATTGCTAAAGAGGGCCCTTTGGTTCTCATAAAGAACAGCTTGCTGATCAATCTTGTTTCGAATCTCTTCATCTTCAATCATTTTTTCAAGCACATCATTAAAACAGCCCCTTAGCTCCCCAACTAACTCATCATCTCCTCTCTTCATAATGGGATAAAATTTCCCTTGGTTAAGAAGGAGGGCAGCCCCATACAATGGATGGTCCATTTGATTCACCCAACGCTTCTCAACAATGGTCAATATCTTCTTTAGCAAACTTTGCTTGTTGTTAGTACAAAAACCTTCCTTGATCTTCTCTTTTGCAAAAGCCATAAGTGCAGAAACCTCCGGCATGGCAGGCTTTACATCCCCATCAACCACCCTTAGTACCGTGAGAAGTGGTGCTGAAGCTCTAAGGCAATCTAGTACTGTATTCTGAAACTCCGTGGAAAGCACTGTATCATGCACATCCATCCCAGCCTTTGAGGTAGCCAACTTCTTTGATTTCACGAACCAATTTGTACTAACAAATAGAGTTCTCAAGGCAGCCTTGTGTTTATGCAAGCTCTTCAAAGTAAGGAAAGTCGTGGCAAAGCGAGTGGCTCCGGCTCTCACAAGATCCGCCTTTGCAACATCCCTCATTGTAGCAAGAATCTTCCCATGCCTGTAAATAAATGTGGTGACACGCCTAGCACGTGCAATGCAAGATTTAAAGGACTTCAACTTTCCTATATCTTCCAGCATAAGATCCAAGCCATGAGCTGCACAAGGACTCCAATAAAGGGTTCGATGCCTCTCCATTACGATACCACCTGCCCTCTTATAGTTGGCACCATTATCAGTCACAACTTGAATCACATTTTATTTTCCTATTTCCTCAATCTTCTGCTCTAGCAAATCAGCTATCAAATCTGCACTATGTGTGACACTTGATGCATCAATGAATTCAATGAATTAAGTCCCTTCCGGACTGTTGACAAGGAAGTTTATCAAGTGACGCCCTCTCCTATCCGTCCATCCATCTGACATGAGTGTGCAACCATATTGCTTCCAAGCTTCCTCGTGCTTCTTCCTCAAAGCACGTGTGTCCACAACAAGAGCATCAAGCAATGGCCCACCCAATTCATGTGTGGTAGGAGGCTTACAGCCAGACCCATATTGACAAGATGCCTCAATTGCAATCTCAAACTGCCTTGAGCTTGTAGCATTGAATGGTATTTTTGCCTCAGCGATCCACAAAGCCCACTCTTTACCCACAGCATCTCTATCTGCTTTGGTCTTTGTGCTAGACTCCATGGTGTTTTGCGAACAACCAGAGCGCCTTTCATCTACAACATCCGCTGGCTTCTTTCGGAGCATGGAAACAATGGTCTTTTGGTTGTTGTCGGTCTCCTTTCCATTACCTCGGGCTGCAACAGCAAGGTGGACAGCAGTTTTACTCCTTTTATTGGCTGTCCCAGAACTTGGTTTTGGGCAGGTTGTTGCTGTAGCTGAAGCAGCTACCTCCACCACCTCTTGCTCTCCACCATCATCATTGAACGTTGGCCTCTTCGCCCTTCCCCCTTTTTGCAAAGCTTGTTCCAACTCAATCCTGATTGGGGTTGTTGTCTTGAGACATATCAAAGTATCACCATAAGCGCCCGCAAGATGCTCTTTCAACCTTTTTATACCTCCAGTCAACTTCCTTTTACAAAGATTACATGTGACAGCGTCTCGGCCAGGAGGGTAAGTCCAATATCCATACTTCCAACCTGGATCATTTGACCTGAGTGGCTTCCGTGTAGGATCAAGCATCGGATCCATCTCAGCCTCACCGGCATCACCATCAGGTGCATCAACCATTGTGTCGGCCTGCACTTGAAAACAAGCAACAAGTCACCAAAAGCAAGGATTACTTTATAACAAGGACATGGATGGAGCATTAGAAGATACTAAAGTAATTAGCATGTACCAATTCAACATAGAGCAGTGTGCTTAGCATATTATAATCATTGCACATGGGCATGGCAATTACAAATTCAGCATTGAGCAAAGAGCAGCATGGAATCAGTGAATAAATTAATCAAAGCATCAGCCGCAAGCAATTTATAATAGCATCAGCAGTTTAGCACCAGTAGCAGTCTACTCTTTACAGTCTACACTCAAAACTGAACACTACATATAGCAGCAACGCAACAGGCAGTACATGTACATCACATATTCAGAAATTAGCACAGAGAGGACAGATACAGAAGAAACAGAGCACTAGCATGGGGAGGAAGAGCAAGGAGAAGGAGAGGGGGAGGGGGGAGCCGTGGATATACCTTGATGGTCACCTGATGCACGTAGGAGATGAGCAGCTGTGCTGGATTGGAGCACAGGTGCTTCCTGTTGGGGAACGTAGCATAATTCAAAAAAATTCTTCGCTTTCACCAAGATCCAACTATGGAGACATCTAGCAACGAGCAAGTAAGAGTGCATCTACATACCGTTATGGAGATTGCGAGCGGAAGCTTTCGAAGAAGCGTGGATGAAGTAGTCGTACTCTTCGCGTTCTTCGTCACCGATGATCTAGCGCCGAACGGACGGCACCTCCGCGTTCAACACACGTCCGGTGCAGCAACGTCACCTCCTTCTTGATCCAGCAAGGGGGGAGGAGAAGTCGTCAGAGATCCGGCAGCACGACGGCGTGATGACGGATGCAGTGGAGATCGCAGCAGGGCTTCGGCGGGCGCCCTGCGTTGGAGTATGGAGGTGTGACGGGAGGGGGAGAGGCGCTAGGGCAAGGGTGCGGCTGCTCTCTCCCTCCCCACATATATATAGGGGGCCAGGGGGTACGCCAGGGCCCCTGCAGATCCAATCTGCAGGGGGGGCGGCGGCCAGGGGGGTTCCTTGCCCCCCAAGGCTAGTGGGGCGCCCCCTCCCCCCTAGGGTTTCAACCCTAGGCGCATGGGGAGGTGGGCCCCTAGTGGTGCGCCAGCCCATTAGGGCTGGACACTTCCCCTTGCGGCCTAGGGGCCCCACCGGGATGGGTGGCCCCACCCGGTGGACCCCCGGGGCCCCTCCGGTGGTCCCGGGACGCTCCCGGTGACCCCCGGAGATCACCCGATGGCCGAAACTGGACTTCCTATATATCAATCTTAACCTCCGGACCATTCCGGAACTCCTCGTGACGTCCGGGATCTCATCCGGGACTCCGAACAACTTTCGGGTTTCCACGTGCATTTATCTCTACGACCCTAGCGTTATCGAACCTTAAGTGTGTAGACCCTATGGGTTCGGGAGACACGCAGACATGACCGAGACCACTCTCCGGTCAATATCCAACAGCGGGATCTGGATACCCATGTTGGTTCCCACGTGTTCCTCGACGATCTTCATCGGATGAACCACCGTGTCAAGGATTCACTCAATCCCGTATGTTATTCCCTTTGTCCATCGGTACGGTACTTGCCCGAGATTCGATCGTCGGTATTCCCAATACCTTGTTCAATCTCGTCATGGCAAGTCTCTTTACTCGATCCGTAATCCATCATCCCGTGACTAACTACTTAGTCACATTGAGCTCATTATGATGATGTCTTACCGAGTGGGCCCAGAGGTACCTCTCCGTCATATGGAGTGACAACATCCCAGTCTCGGTTCGTACCAACTCAACAGACACTTTCGGAGATACCCGATGCGTATCTTTATAGCCACCCAGTTACGTTGTGACGTTTGGCACACCCAAAGTATTCCTACGGCATCCGGGAGTTGTACAACCTCATGGTCTAAGGAATAAATACTTGACACCGAAAAGCTTATGCATTACGAACTATACGATCTCGTGTTATGCTCAAGTTTGGGTCTTTTCCATCACATCATTCTCCTAATGATGTGATCCCGTTATCACCGACATCCCATGTCCATGGTCAGGAAACCGTGACCATCTGTTGATCAACGAGCTGTTAACTAGAGGCCTACCAGGGACTCATTGTGGTCTATGTATTCACACATGTATCGCTGTTTCCGTACAATACAATTCAAGCATGAATAACAGACAATTATCATGAACAAGGAGATATAATAATAATGCTTTTATTATTGCCTCTAGGGCATATCTCCAACAGTCTCCCACTTGCACTAGAGTCAGGAATCTAGTTACATTGTGATGAATCGAACACCCATAGAGTTCTGGTGTTGATCATGTTTTGCCCGTGAAAGAGGTTTAGTCAACGGGTCTGCGACATTCAGATCCGTATGCACTTTACAAATATCTATGTCTCCATCCTGAACATAATTCCGGATGGAGTTGAAATGGCGCTTGATGTGCTTGGTCTTCTTGTGAAACCTGGGCTCCTTGGTAATAGCAATAGCACCAGTGTTGTCACAGAAGAGAGTCATCGGGCTTGACGCGCTTGGAATGACTCCTAGGTCGGTGATGAACTCCTTCATCCAAACTCCTTCCTGCGCTGCTTCAGAAGCAGCTATGTACTCCGCTTCACATGTAGACGCTGCCACCACGCTCTGTTTGCAACTGCACCAGCTGACTGCCCCTCCGTTCAAAATATACACGTATCCGGTTTGAGACTTAGAGTCATCCAGATCTGTGTCGAAGCTAGCATCGACGTAACCCTTTACGACGAGCTCTTCGTCACCTCCATAAACGAGAAACATATCCTTAGTCCTTTTCAGGTACTTCAGGATGTTCTTGACCGCTGTCCAGTGTTCCGTACCGGGATCACTTTGGTACCTCCCTACCAAACTTATGGCAAGGTTCACATCAGGTCTGGTACACAGCATGGCATACATGATAGAACCTATGACCGAGGCATAGGGAATGACACTCATCTTTTCTCTATCTTCTGCCGTGGTCGGCGACTGAGCCTTGCTCAATCTCATACCTTGCAAAACAGGCAAGAATCCTTTCTTTGACTGATCCATATTGAACTTCTTCAATATTTTGTCAAGGTATGTACTTTGTGAAAGACCAATGAGGCGTCTTGATCTATCTCTATAGATTTTGATGCCTAATATGTAAGCAGCTTCTCCAAGGTCCTTCATTGAAAAACTTTTATTCAAGTAGGCCTTTACATTTTCCAAGAATTCTATATCATTTCCCATCAGCAATATGTCATCTACATATAATATGAGAAATGCTATAGAGCTCCCACTCACTTTCTTGTAAATACAGGCTTCTCCATATGTCTGTATAAATCCAAACGCCTTGATCACTTCATCAAAGCGAATATTCCAACTCCGAGATGCTTGCACCAGCCCGTAAATCGAGCGTTGGAGCTTGCATACCTTGTTAGCGTTCTCTGGATCGACAAAACCTTCCGGTTGCATCATATACAACTCTTCCTTGAGGAAGCCGTTAAGGAATGATGTTTTGACGTCCATCTGCCATATCTCATAATCATAGAATGCGGCAATAGCTAACATGATTCTGACTGACTTCAGCATCGCTACGGGAGAGAAAGTCTCGTCATAGTCAATCCCTTGAACTTGTCGATAACCCTTAGCGACAAGCCGAGCTTTATAGATGGTCACATTACCATCCGCGTCTGTCTTCTTCTTAAATATCCATTTGTTTTCTATGGCGTGCCTATCATCAGGCAAGTCCACCAAAGTCCATACTTTGTTTTCATACATGGATTCTATCTCGGATTTCATGGCTCCAAGCCATTTATTGGAATCCGGGCCCGCCATCGCTTCTTCATAGTTCGAAGGTTCACCGTTGTCTAACAACATGATTTCCAGTACAGGGTTGCCGTACCACTCTGGTGCGGAACGTGCCCTTGTGGACCTTCGAAGTTCAGTAGTAACTTGATCTGTTTCTTCATGATCATTATCATCAACTTCCTCCCTTGTCGGTGCAGGCACCTCAGGAACAGTTTTCTGCGCTGCGCTACTTTCCGGTCCAGGAGGGGTGACTGTCACCTCATTAAGTTCTACTTTCCTCCCACTCACTTCTTTCGAGAGAAACTCTTTCTCCAGAAAGCATCCATTCTTGGCAACAAAGACTTTGCCTTCGGATCTGTGGTAGAAGGTGTACCCAATTGTTTCCTTTGGGTATCCTATGAAGACGCATTTTTCCGATTTGGGTTCGAGCTTTTCAGGTTGAAGTTTCTTGACATAAGCATCGCAACCCCAAACTTTTAGAAACGACAGCTTCGGTTTCTTGCCAAACCAAAGTTCATACGGAGTCGTCTCAACGGATTTCGACGGAGCCCTATTTAAAGTGAATGCGGCAGTCTCTAAAGCATAACCCCAAAAAGATAGCGGTAAATCGGTGAGGGACATCATAGACCGCACCATGTCCAACAGAGTACGATTTTGACGTTCGGATACACCGTTACGTTGAGGTGTTCTGGGCGGTGTCAGTTGTGAAACAATTCCACAGCTCCTAAGGTGTGTGCCAAATTCATGACTTAAATATTCACCCCCACGATCCGATCGCAAGAACTTTATTTTTCTGTCACGTTGATTCTCAACCTCATTCTGAAATTCCTTGAACTTTTCAAAGGTCTCAGACTTGTGTTTCATCAAATAGATATACCCGTATCTACTCAAGTCATCTGTGAGGGTGAGAACATAACGGTAGCCTCCGCGAGCCTCAACACTCATCGAACCGCACACATCGGTATGTATGATTTCCAACAAGTTAGTTGCCGCTCCATTGTTCCGGAGAACGGAGTCTTGGTCATCTTGCCCAAGAGGCATGGTTCGCACGTGTCAAATGATTCATAATCAAGAGACTCTAGAAGTCCATCTGAATGGAGCTTCTTCATACGTTTGACACCAATATGACCAAGGCGGCAATGCCACAAGAATGTGGGACTATCATTATCAACTTTACATCTTTTGGCATCTACACTATGAATATGTGTATCATCACGTTCGAGATTCATCAAAAATAAACCATTGACCAGCGGGGCATGACCATAAAACATATCTCTCAAATAAATAGAACAACCATTATTCTCTGATTTGAAAGAGTAGCCATCTCGCATAAGACGAGATCCAGAAACAATGTTCATGCTCAAAGCTGGTACTAAATAACAATTATTGAGGTTTAAAACTAATCCCGAGGGTAGATGTAGAGGCAGCGTGCCGACGGCGATCACGTCGACCTTGGAACCATTCCCGACGCGCATCGTCACCTCATCCTTCGCCAGTTTCCGTTTATTCCGCAGCTCCTGTTTTGAGTTACAAATATGAGCAACTGCACCGGTATCGAATACCCAGGAGCTACTACGAGTGCTGGTAAGGTACACATCAATAACATGTATATCATATATACATTTGACATTGCCGGCCTTCTTGTCTGCTAAATATTTGGGGCAGTTCTGCTTCCAGTGACCCGTTCCCTTGCAATAAAAGCACTCTGTTTCAGGCTTGGGTCCATACTTTGGCTTCTTCCCGGCAACAGGCTTGCCAGGCGCGGCAACTCCCTTGCCGTCTTTCTTGAAGTTCTTCTTACCCTTGCCTTTCTTGAACTTAGTGGTTTTATTGACCATCAACACTTGATGTTCTTTCTTGATATCCACCTCCGCTGATTTCAGCATCGAATACACCTCGGGAATGGACTTCTCCATCCCCTGCATATTGAAGTTCAACACGAAACTCTTGAAGCTTGGTGGGAGCGACTGGAGGATTCTGTCAACGACCGCTTCATCTGGGAGATTCATTCCCAGCTGAGACAAGCGGTTGTGCAATCCTGAAATCTTGAGGATGTGCTCACTGACAGAACTGTTCTCCTCCATCTTACAGCTATAGAATGCGTCGGAGACATCATATCTCTCGACTCGGGCATGAGCTTGGAAAACCATTTTCAGCTCTTCGAACATCTCATATGCTCCGTGGTGCTCAAAACGTTTTTGGAGCCCCGACTCTAAGCTGTAAAGCATGCCGCACTGAACCAGGGAGTAATCATCACTACGCGACTGCCAGACGTTCAAAACGTCTTGGGTCGCATCGGGAGCAGGTGCATCACCTAGCGGTGCTTCTAGGACATATGATCTGTTGGCAGCTATGAGGATAATCCTCAGGTTACGGACCCAATCCGTATAGTTGCTACCATCGTCTTTCAGCTTGGTTTTCTCTAGGAACGCGTTGAAGTTGAGGGAAACCTGGGCGTGGGCCATTTGATCTACAAGAGATATTGTAAAGAATTTAGACTAAGTTCATGATAATTAAGTTCATCTTAATCAAATTTTAATGAACTCCCATTCAGAATGACATCTCTCTAGTCATCTAAGTGATACACGATCCGAATCGACTAGTCCGTGTCCGATCATCACGTGAGACGGACTAGTCATCAACGGTGAACATCTTCATGTTGATCGTATCTTCTATACGACTCGTGTTCGACCTTTCGGTCTTCCGTGTTCCGAGGCCATGTCTGTACATGCTAGGCTCGTCAAGTGAACCCTAAGTGTATCGCGTGTGTAAATCTGTCTTACACCTGTTGTATGCGAACGTTAGAACCTATCACACCCGATCATCACGTGGTGCTTCGGAGCAACGAACTTTAGCAACGGTGCACAGTTAGGGGAAACACAATACTTGAAATTTTAGTGAGAGATCATCTTATTTACTACCGTCGTTCTAAGTAAACAAGATGCATAAACATGATAAACATCACATGCAATCAATTAAAGTGACATGATATGGCCAATATCATCTTGCTCCTTGGATCTCCATCTTCGGGTCACCATGATCATCTTGTCACCGGCTCGACACCATGATCTTCATCATCATGATCTCCATCATCGTGTCTTGAAGAAGTCGTCACGCCAACTATTACTTCTACTACTATGGCTAACGTTTAGCAATGAAGTAAAGTAATTACATGGCATTATTCAGTGACACGCAGGTCATACAATAATTAAGACAACTCCTATGGCTCCTGCCGGTTGTCCAGTTCATCGACATGCAAGTCGTGATTCCCTATTACAAAAACATGATCAATCTCATACATCACATATATCATTCATCACATCTTCGTTTTGGCCATACCACGTCACATAGCACATGCTGCAAAAACAAGTTAGACGTCTTCTAATTGTTGTTGCAAGTTTTACGTGGCTTCTATAGGATTTCTAGCAAGAACGTTTCTTACCTACGCCAAAACCACAACGTGATTTGTCAACTTCTATTTACCCTTCATAAGGACCCTTTTCATCGAATCCGATCCGACTAAAGTAGGAGAGACAGACACCCGCCAGCCACCTTATGCATCTAGTGCATGTCTGTCGGTGGAACCAGTCTCACGTAAGCGTACGTGTAAAGTCGGTCCGGGCCGCTTCATCCCACAATACCGCCGAATCAAGATTGACTAGTAACGGTAAGAAAGTTGAACAAACTCAAACGCCCACAACTGCTTTGTGTTCTACTCGTGCAAGATGCTACGCATAAAACCTAGCTCAGATGCCATTGTTGGGGAACGTAGCATAATTCAAAAAAAATCTACGCTTTCACCAAGATCCAACTATGGAGACATCTAGCAACGAGCAAGTAAGAGTGCATCTACATACCGTTATGGAGATTGCGAGCGGAAGCTTTTGAAGAAGCGTGGATGAAGTAGTCGTACTCTTCGCGTTCTTCGTCACCGATGATCTAGCGCCGAACGGATGGCACCTCCGCGTTCAACACACGTCCGGTGCAGCAACATCACCTCCTTCTTGATCCAGCAAGGGGGGAGGAGAAGTCGTCAGAGATTCGGCAGCACGACGGCGTGATGACGGATGCAGTGGAGATCGCAGCAGGGCTTCGCCGGGCGCCCTGCGTTGGAGTATGGAGGTGTGACGGGAGGGGGAGAGGCGCCAGGGCAAGGGTGCGGCTGCCCTCTCCCTCCCCACATATATATAGGGGGCCAGGGGGTGCGCCAGGGCCCCTGCAGATCCAATCTGCAGGGGGGGCGGCGGCCAGGGGGGGTTCCTTGCCCCCCAAGGCTAGTGGGGCGCCCCCTCCCCCCTAGGGTTTCAACCCTAGGCGCATGGGGAGGTGGGGCCCTAGTGGTGCGCCAGCCCATTAGGGCTGGACACTTCCCCTTGCGGCCTAGGGGCCCCACCGGGATGGGTGGCCCCACCCGGTGGACCCCCGGGGCCCCTCCGGTGGTCCCGGGACGCTCCCGGTGACCCCCGGAGATCACCCGATGGCCGAAACTGGACTTCCTATATATCAATCTTTACCTCCGGACCATTCCGGAACTCCTCGTGACGTCCGGGATCTCATCCGGGACTCCGAACAACTTTCAGGTTTCCACGTGCATTTATCTCTACGACCCTAGCGTTACCGAACCTTAAGTGTGTAGACCCTACGGGTTCGGGAGACACGCAGACATGACCGAGACCACTCTCCGGTCAATATCCAACAGCGGGATCTGGATACCCATGTTGGTTCCCACGTGTTCCTCGATGATCTTCATCGGATGAACCACCGTGTCAAGGATTCACTCAATCCCGTATGTTATTCCCTTTGTCCATCGGTACGGTACTTGCCCGAGATTCGATCGTCGGTATTCCCAATACCTTGTTCAATCTCGTCATGGCAAGTCTCTTTACTCGATCCGTAATCCATCATCCCGTGACTAACTACTTAGTCACATTGAGCTCATTATGATGATGTCTTACCGAGTGGGCCCAGAGGTACCTCTCCGTCATATGGAGTGACAACATCCCAGTCTCGGTTCGTACCAACTCAACAGACACTTTCGGAGATACCCGATGCGTACCTTTATAGCCACCCAGTTACGTTGTGATGTTTGGCACACCCAAAGTATTCCTACGGCATCCGGGAGTTGTACAACCTCATGGTCCAAGGAATAAATACTTGACACCGAAAAGCTTATGCATTACGAACTATACGATCTCGTGTTATGCTCAAGTTTGGGTCTTGTCCATCACATCATTCTCCTAATGATGTGATCCCGTTATCACCGACATCCCATGTCCATGGTCAGGAAACCGTGACCATCTGTTGATCAACGAGCTGGTAACTAGAGGCCTACCAGGGACTCATTGTGGTCTATGTATTCACACATGTATCGTTGTTTCCGTACAATACAATTCAAGCATGAATAACAGACAATTATCATGAACAAGGAGATATAATAATAATGCTTTTATTATTGCCTCTAGGGCATATCTCCAACACTTCCCTGCAGCTGGATCTGGACGAAAAAGGGGCTGGCGGAAGGAGGGGGCAGGGGGTGGCGGGAGGAGGGAAGAGGGGGCTGGATGGAGGTGGGGAAAGGGGCCGCAGGGGTGGAGGGGAGGTGGTGCGGAGGCCGGAGGCGAAGCTGGCTGCCGTTGGCCGTCCGCCGAAGAGGACGAGGTCGAGGACTCCAGGTACGATCTCAATCTGCCATGGCCTCTCTCCCTCTCCCTCTCTCTACCTCTGGAGCCTGGAGAGCTCTCTCCTTCCCGCCGCTGCCTAATGCTTCCCGCGCGCGCACCAATTTCTCCCGTTGCTGGCTGCTATTCCCGCGCGCACGAGCTCGCCGAGTCGAAGGCGTCCGATTTCTGGTGTGGTGACGAAAACACATCATGTGGAGGACCTACGGATGCCACGGGCCTATGGCGGACGCCACGGGCCAAACGTATCGCGGGCCTGGATGGCCCAGGCTACGACTGCGCCATACCGCTATATCGTCGATATAGCGATGATATATGGACGCCATGAAAACATTTATCTAGTCAATACTAATTCTGATTCTGAAGAAGGAGGAGCCGAGCTCGGCATTGGACTACCGGCCAATCAGTATGATGCATTAAACCCTTTAACCGTCGCGCAAAGCGCGATCGCTGGTGATGGCCACGTCGATGGTTTTTACTGTGACAAGATAAAAAAGAAACGAAGCGAATGTGAACGAAAAAGTCATCGAGCCCCACGCCCCACATCCATTCATCAGACGTTTCCTTCCCAATGAAGGCATCTTCACCCCTCTTGCTCTCCCGACGAAAGCGCCTCCTTTCCCCACTACCTCGCCAGGGTTTCTGCCGCCGCCGCCGTCCCATCACTCTTTCAGCGCTGCCCATCGAAGGAAGGCTGGCTTCTCCGACTGATCTACTCCCCCTGGTTGGCCCGCAGGGGCGTGGGTCAAGGATGTCGGTGGAAAAGTCCAATCTCCTCTGGTCAAGCCTGATGGGAGGCATGGCGGCTGGGAGTGCATTAGTGGATGCGTGCTGAGCGGGCGCGTTGGCCTGCTGTCCATAGACGAGAGGCAGGTGTCGTGGTCGTGGCCTGTGTGTGGTTCGTCGTGCTTGCCGATGGAGAAGGTCGGGCGGTGTGAGTGCTCCTGTTCTTGAGGTTCTCTTCTGCTGTACGCCATCGCTGTTAGGAGCCTCTGGCGTTCCTGCCACTGGCTACGTTGGTGGTGGGGTGGGGTGTTTGGTGCCGCCTCGGTTCCCTGTCCCCGTCCCATCTATTCTTCCTCCGTTCTATTTGATTCCGGGGCAGCGAGGTACATGGTTCTTCCCTCTTTATATATTTTGTAAATCCACTAAGCTCCCTGAAAATTGAGCATCAGGAGACCTCCAACGTTTTCCTTTGAACCGGACCATGGGTTGTTGCTTGAGCGGAATCAGTTTTGGAGGATCCTTAGACAAAGGGAATTGGGATATCTGAACCCCGGCGAGCCATGTTGTTACAGCCACCGTCTCTCTGGGAGGCAGGTAGAAATAGAGAGGGAAATGAAGGATCAAGAGGGAGGTGGTTGGACCGAGAGGGAAGACGGGATGACATAAAGCAGACAATGAAAGAAGAACACACGCCCCTTCTTCCCGTCGTTGCTTGAGTGTCGATCGAGTCTGAATCTCCCTTTTCTTGCCTACAAATACTGTAACGTAGTTGCTCTTTCTATCCCTGTAATCTTACTCAAAACTGAATTCATGTAACCTCTGCTGCTCTGTCTGAATTTGCTGAACATTTGCTTCTCCTCTTTTGATTCAGTTCATAGTACTGTTAGTGCCGCTCATAATTTTGGTAGAAATCCTTTCTTTTTAATTTAATTGTACCTTCTGTTTACTTCCTTCTAGTGCGTGAATCCAGTTCCTAATTGTTTGGTCAATCTGTTCATTCAGTTATAGTTTAACAAAAAGTGTCATGTTTATTGTGTTCCTGCATGCACTTGTTCTGAACCTTACCTACTGCTGTTTTATTTTTTTAAAAATCAGTTTCGTCAGAGTTCTGTTTCATTTGGCTGAGAAATTGCAAGATCTGCATCTTCCTATGCTTGCCTTTAATTTCCTTGTTGCTTATTCCACTACCTACAGAAATAGTTTTGCATTTGTAGGAGATATATTTCACCCTGTTTCACAGTAGCTTGGCTTTAGGAAATTGCATTGCATTTGTACTTAAATCCCTGTGGAGAACTTCGACATACTGTACTCTTCAGTGATCAATAGCACAACTGCATATCTGTATTGTAATCAAAAGGGTTTTCAAATAATATGTATTTCGCATAAAATTGCTTCAAACATTTTGAATTTCTCATTTACTAATACTAGGCGAAAAGAGACTTCATGTTTGGACATTCCCAACATCCAACTAAGTTGGAATGGAGCACGGCTTCAAATAATAAGACACTTTGGGATAGCATAAGAAGCAAGTACATCACCATGTAATGTTACCAACTTCTTTGAATACTGAACTGGTATGTGCACAAAAAAATAGAAATATTTCAACAAGCAGTTGGAAAAGCTCTATATTTCGTATGTAAGAGTTTTAGCAATCAGGAGATGCAGAATACCATCGGGGAGCTACCATACAATCTCTTTTTTTGCTAAAAATATATCTGGTTGAGTTAAGCCCCTGGTGCTTGCATTTCAAGTTGAGGTCTAGTTTAATTATTCATTTCTTTGCCTACATGGTTTTTCTTTGTAGACTTTTGGAGATGTTTTCCCGTTTAGTCTTTCCATATTATAGTAAGAGGGTGGGTACTATGAATTGCTCTTTGCACAAAAGAAAAGCTATCTAGATTATTTCATACCACATCTGAACATATGTCTTCCATGCTACTTTTGTATAAGTGGAAGAACAGTTGTCGTGGGGCTAGCTTATAGTTATTTCTGACATAAGGTATCCATATAAACTTCCATACGCCTGTATTCAAAATGAGTTACCTTCTTTGCCTTCTTTCTTTTTGTTTTCTGGAGGAAGGGTAGGGCGATATCTAGCTTTAGTGTACTACCATGAGTATTCCACAATTAGAAATTTTGCTATCATGCTCAACTTTGCTACAATGCAAAATGGATGTACAATAAGAAGCCTTCTATGAAAAGTCGGCAGTTGTTGGTTGAAGATTTAGCATCGATTGTTATTTTCAGGTCCAAGCAATATAAAAAAGATGGTGTCAGGCGAAAATGCTTAGCTAAAGCCTTTTAAGGTTGGGAGATCTGCTTTGTGCTTGTCACTTTTCCAATGTTAAATGGATGTACAACTATTTGAAAAGTCACATCTGTTGTTTGAAGTTTTAACATCATCTTTCGTTCCAGATCCTTGCAATACAAAAGGTGGTCACACGGAGAGTGCACTTCAATATTTTCCCAAAATCGTATGGGTTGACCTTCCACCATTTAGTCGGTGCCCACAGCTGATTTATGTTGGTGAACTGTATTGCAGGTGATTCTAACAAATAGTATGATGTATGTTCTCTCAGTAATTGAATAATAAAGGTGGTTCTTCCTTTAATCTAGGAGTTGTTTTCTTTTGATATGGAAATGATGAGTGGAATATACTCAATTTTGCGTCTTAGATAATTTTGGCTCACACTGCCAGAATTTCTTATTATCCAATTATTGCATATTATTTTATGTTATCCAGGCTCTACTTTGAAATGCTCACCAATTTATCACAGCAGGTTACACATTACAAAATTTTGCTTAGTTGAAAGATTTGCATGCTATCAAAGTTCCTCTCTGAGTGCTTTGCATGCTTGCAAGTTTGTTTTCTACTGGTTCTACTTTTATAGTTTTTATGTTTTACTTCCATTTTAAAGTTATCGATGTAGCTTCTTTTCCATTAAAGTTTACTGAGATGTAGGACACTGTGGCTTGCCAAGAAGTTTGGTTCCGTCATATAGAAGCATAAAGATAAGAAATTTAGTTCTACATAAATTAAGCTGAAAAACATATGTAGAGTTGTAAATTAGATATCAAGCAATAATAGCATTTACATATATTTCCCACTGTTTTGTTTGACTTGAGAACATGTAAATATTTAATTATGACATGTCTTAACCTATAGCGATGTATGGATATTATATTCAGTAGTGAGCCTAAGCCTGCTACCTTCATTGTACTTATATTACATGGTAGTAGTATACAAGTGCATATAGTACATGATTGCTCCTTATCGCTTACTTGCATAATACCTAACATAGTAGTACAATACTATTTATTCCATGCCATAAAACGGTTTGTGTGCACAAGCCTTCAATGTTGAATATGTTTCTGATTTATCCACCAACCAAACTTTGTTGTTTGTCAGTTAAAATTTAGCGGACGCAACAAGGCGTGCCTTTCCCTTCTAGTATATATAATTGCAGATAGATAGCTTACTCAGTTGGTGCACCATGAGGGGCTGAATCTTTTGGGCTTGTAGATGCCGAAGCCATGATGCAAGGGAACTGCAGGAATAATAGGTGTTGACTTAGATTTGAAACTCTGAATTTTACCGATTCTTGTCTTAGCCCGCTATCCCTAAATAGATTTGTACCTAGGTTCAATTATCATTGCCATTCACAATGGAGTGGTTGTTCCTGGTTCTAGAAGATATTTCAAGGAAATTTTGCTATGCATGAATCGCAAGAAATGCAGCATTTAAATATGTGAGCAGCCATCTACTCCCTCAGTAAAGTAATATAAAAGTGTTAAAATCACTACTTTAGTGATCGAAACGCTCTTATATTACTTTACCGAGGGAGTATAAAATATTGCGTGTACCAAACTATTAATGAAGTTATCATCTTCTAATCTCCCTATTTCATGTTGTTTCTTATAGCTAGTTTGCAGATTTTGTATGCTCCCCACCCAGGTTCAGCGGGGCTGCATCCACCTATTGTTATGGTAGTGGAACCCATCCAATTACATCAAGATATATAATTATTAGTTTACCTGATAGTGATCCTAATTGTAGCACCCTGGCTTGGACTTCTCAAGGGTGAACATACTGATGGTTGGAAACCAACCAAATGATTGATGGTGGTATCACGGGGAGGTAGTGGGACAGCGGTGCTGTGATTTAGAAGTAAGTTCAGATAGCCTATGATATTTGGTTCTTTTGAACCTAAAATATCAGTCTTTGTGTTGTATCCAAGTCTATTGGATAGAAATAGTTAGAAAACTATCACATGATTTTGATTGCACATTGTCCAATAGACGTAATAAGATTAGGCACTTAAGTTGGTTAATATAACTCATTCTGCTATTTTATTTACTATAACCATTAATTATAATTCATTTCAATCGTGATTATACACGGGAAGTTTATGCTGATAAAAGTCCTATGTCAGCTGATGGAGCACTTGCAGCATCAAGTTTGTTTAAGATAATTGTGGAGTCGCATTTGAAGGGTACAAACCTTTTCGTTTGAATTTGCCCTCAAAGGCATTGATTATGCAAACAGAGCACTTCATCTTTTGTTCTTATGTAGTGCTGCATACTGACTGCGCTTCTTTTCTTTTACATAGTTGTGATAATTATGCATTTGAGGATAATGACGATGTTGAATACATTCATGCTTCCGTTTCAATATGTTATTTTTTTAATAAATATTTCCTATACATAGTACCCTCCTCTCTAGGACTCCTTTATACTAATGAAGTACTTCTTGGTCCAGAGCATGATGAGCAATTGGCCTTGTATGCTCTGATTGCTCGAGCAGCTACTGACACCACCATACCCTTGACCAAGTATTTTCTGAGCGATTTGCACGACTAGGTCAGGTCTCCTTAGCTTCATCTTGTGGCTTATCTTGGTTTAGAATTACCTATGTGTCCCTGCTATAATACCCTTCCTTCCATGATCCATGTAACACTGTTCTTAGCAGAGAGATGTCGATAATGATCCCACTCAAACATTGGAGGAGTTGTATTGGTTGTTTTTTTTAACCGAAAAACAGTGAGAGAATCTCACTATGGAATTTCAATTAAATAAAGTATAAATTAAGATTATCAGCCATATCCTAATCTATTCATGCGAAGGAGAAACGCTGCTTGTAAATAATTCAAAGCTTCCTTCATTTTACTTATGTTTCAATTTTTTTATAAACTATTTGCAGTTCCATCTGCTTCTCAAAGTTTCTGCAATCTTCAAATTCAACTTATGTTAAGAGACTTCAGTTCTTATAACATATTTGGTACTCAATTGATCACCATGTATATTGTATAAACATAAAATGATGCACTAAATGCCCTGTGCTCTTGCCTATTGTTATTGTGCTTATTACTATCAGCCAAGATAAATATCATAACCCTCATAGTTTCCTGAAGCTTTACAGGATGGATTCACCAATGTAGTTGAAGTAGATCGACATCCTGTAGTTACATTGTCATGGTAGTAATGTTTACCTATTGGTGACTTAACAAAGCTAGATGTTGCTAGAATACATTGAATGGCTGATTCTATACGTGTTAATATATGCGTCATCGCCTGTTCATACAAATGTAGTGTGCTGTTTGTATAAGCTACTAGATGAGTGTGTCATGAATCTGACAAAAACAACTGCCAGATGAGTGTGTCCTACGCTGACACTGTTCAGACAATAACTAAATAGTACAGGCAATAATAAACATGATACAAATAGAAATGTGAAAGGAGCCCATCCCACTTGGCACCACCCAAACTTTCTCTCAGGCGGCGCACCAGGGGTGCGCCCCAACCACTAGTAGCATTGATAAGACCCTTTGTAAGATGTTGGATAGAAACACAAGGCTCGTAGTTTGGCAACATGGATGATCTTGATAAATTTAGAACTCAGGGCGAAATAAAATTTATTATTTTATACCAAACTTTTATACGTATTTAATCTTATTTTTTATCATATTATAATAATGAGTGTAATTATTATTATTCAGTTGATATAGTAAACATCATAGTTTGGTATGGTTAACAAACGTTTTTTGTTATCAATTGTAATGTATGTAACTGAAATCGTATGTTTATGCTAAATTTAAATCATGTGATGTAATGGAAGTTATTTTGAATTATTTTCTCATGATTTCATAATTATATAATCCACACATACATATTTGTATGTAGATGTTCATGTATGTTCTAATTTCATTAAGTATCATGGTAGGCGTATGTTAGATGTGTATGTTAATAGTTGTTTCTAGTCTATTATTAGGTGGGCATATTTGTAGAACCTTGTAGGGTATAAATTGTGACGTTTGCAGATGTGTTCCACGTTAGATTCGGTAATAAGTTCAATATATGCTTGGTGTTGAAATAGCATCGATTACCGATGAGGGTAAACATATTTGCCCATTCATCTCTACATACATACAATTTGTTTAATTTGCCCATTCATCTCTACATACATACAATTTGTTTAATTGGTATGCTCATCTAATGTTTTTTTTCATATGGTATGTACATGAGCTCCTGCCACTTTCTAAAATAAAAGATTTTGTATAGATTAAACATAAAAATCCAGTTAATATTAATTTTTAGTACAACCTCCAAGAAGTCTTGTTGGTGCAATTCCTTGCCCCTTGTGTTTTGGAGATTCTTATCACAAACAGTGAGACACTGATTTTTTTCTAGTGCACACAGAGGGGATGGTCCATAAAGTGTCGATAAGACTGGTATAATCTTTCGAGAAGTTTCCTATAAACTTCGGTAAAAGTGTTCTGCGGTGCAGTGAAGATTAACATATTATGAGGAGTTTGATTTCGAGAAGATTTGTGCTGAGATGGCACCCCAAAACATTGTTGTCGTGAAGTAATTGGTACATGAGGTGTCTGAGAAGAAATGACTGCAGCCGTGAAGAATGAAGACGAAGTGAAGACGTAGCATTTGTTTCGTCGTTTCATTTTCTTCCTTGACTCATAGGACCTTGATTGCAATTGTGAAAAGCATCAGGGAGAGAGGGTATCCCTGTTGAAGGCCTTGCTACAAAAACGCAAACCATGCTCTCCATTCACCAAGATAGTAGAGGCGGCGGATGACCATAACAGAGCAATCATGTCACACCATTGCTGACCGCACCCCAACATGGACATGAGCTTGAGCAGGTAACTCCAAGACACATTATCAAAAGTACTCGCAATATCCAATTTCAGCAGCAAAGCCAACTCTTTGTTTTTGTGCAACTTCCACAAAGCATTTCTGATATAAAGAAAGTTGTCTTGGATCGACCGACTCTTGGGTTTTATTGTTCACGAGGGAGCATGTGTGCTCAGGATCAAAAGAGCACTTTAGGTAACTATCTCCCTTTTTCTCTTTTTGTCGCAGTATGTACTCCTTGAGATGTTTCAACTTGCAAGAGACTGGATGGCGACAATTGTTGTGTGTGTTGCTAGACTTCTTGGTCGCCCCATTGTGTTTGTTGCATACCCGTGGTGCTTGACTGAAGAACCTTGTGCAGTGCCACCCTAGGGTAAGACAGGTAGCTGTGATGTTGCCATTGATCGACCCAGCTCGAGCCAAAGATGACGACGATGCAGGTGGAGGACAGGCGGATGTTTTGTGGGCGGGTTGTGGGATGGTTGCTAGCGTTGAGGATGGTGGAGATTAGAGAGAAGGTCGGCGTTGAGGCTCCTCTCACCCGTTTGATTCTGATCAAAGAGAACGGGGTATGGTGTGGTGTTGGTGCCATGATGATGAGGGCAAGCAAACAAAAAGGCTGTGAAGAGTCAACTCAACGATCTGACCCATCTATAGTACTTTTTTTAAGTCCACCTGTTGTACTAGTAGTAGTAGGAGCATTACTTTCAAAAAACAAGGATTTTACATTTGGTGTGACAGCCACCCTGAGGTGTTACTGCTAATTAAGAGCGACGCTACACGCACGGGCTTACAATTACAGATTTTACAGGGGTGCTTAGCTGGGCTAACCTAATTGGAAGCGATTAGAGTGAGAGGCCTTATACATAATATTCCTTGCTAAACTCTCCACCGGCCCCAGATTTTTTGGGGGTGTGGGGCCCTCACTCTAATCTCTTCCAATGGAAGCTTCAAGGATGCAACGTGTGTTAACGCCGTCCAGACAAAGAACGGAGCAAAAGCTCTCTCTTCCATAATTCTTGTCATGGTTTAATTTAAACTAAAACCACGACTAGAATTATGAAATGAAGGGAGTAACAAAAAAACATTTTTATTAAACAGTGAACAAAAAAGTATAAACACTCGCGCATCTGGAAGATCGACGAAATCACAATGTTGTCGTCTCGCTATCAATGGGTCTACTTCGTTTCTAACGAGTCCAATATTTTACTTGGAAGACTTGATCCAGAATGTTAGAATATATAACAGTATGATTTGTATAGATATACGGTTGTATATGTGTAGTCCTTGTATAGGTGTCCGTATATTGTACGATACGAACTCTGCCTTGTAACCTCTATATAATGATCAATACAAGGCACCACAACGTGTGGTTTCCCTAATCTTACATGGTATCAGAGCCTAAAAACCCTAACCCTAGCATGTGCCGCCCTCCTCCTCCTTCCGCTGCCACCGAAGCCACCACCCGATCGCCGCCACGCCCCGATCGCCGCCTCCATGGCTCAGCCCGACGTGAACGCCACGAACCAGGCGCTGGCCGCGGCCAAGGAGCGCTAGGACGCCGAGCTCGCCGCCAAGGCCAAGATGGCGCTCGCGACCGATGCCGAAGGATCTGGGACGAGCGCGGGGTCCTTCTCCTTGACCTCGTTGCACGCCCAGGCCGTCTGTCTCTCTCAGCATCCTTGACGCCGTCATGACGCCCGGTGACGATCCCCTCGCCGTCGACCTCTGGAACAGCATCAATGGTCTCTTCAACGACCACAAGATCAATTGTCAGCTCCACCTCACGGCTGAGCTTGGCGATGTCAAGATGGGAGAGATGAGCATGGCCGACTATCTTCAGAAGGTCAAATCTCTCTCCGATGGGCTCGCAGATCTTGGCGCTCCCGTTGATGATGCCGAGATGGTGGTCCACTGCCTCAATGGCCTCTCCGAGCAATACGAGGCTGCTGCCGATCTGATCTCCCTCATGTCGGGCATGACCTTCGCGCAGTGCCGCTCGTTGCTCGCGCTCCAGGACATGAAGCGCAAAAATCGCCGCGCCCGCAACTCGGACACGGCCCTCTTCACCAACACCGCCGGCAACTCTGGCAACACCGGCAACCCTGGCAAGGCCTCTGGAAAAGGAAAGAAGAAGAAGAAGAAGGCCGTCGCCGGTGTCGCCAAGGAGATCATCCCGGCGCCCGCGACCACGCCGGCTGCAACTCCTTCCTGGCCCTCACTACAGCATCCCTAGAACGGTGCCATCCAGATGTGGCCCTATGGCCAGGGGGTCTGCTCGGTCGTGCGCCGCCCGCCTATGCCCCAGCTCCGGGCTACGCGCCCCGGCACGCCCCGTCGCTCCATGCGTTCTACGCCCAGAGCCCGTATGGCATTGCTCCCTACGGCTACACCCCTGGACAGCCGTCCTACGGACTCTCCGGTCCGGCTCCGTCATCACCGGCATCCTCAGCTGCTTCGTGGGACCAGGCCGCACTCATGCATCAGTTCCAGACCATGGGACTACAAGCACCCACCAGGGAGTGGGTGATGGACACCGGCGCCTCCTCCCACTTTGCGTCCGATCCAGGTATGCTCACCTCCGTTTCCACCCCCTCCCCCCTCCTCCTCTCGTCGTGCTGTCGTTGTCGGTAATGGTTCCACCCTTCCAATCACCGGTGCCGGGCATGCACGTCTGTTGGGGAACGTAGCAGAATTCAAAAAAATTCTACGCTTTCACCAAGATCCAACTAAGGAGACATCTAGCAACGAGCAAATAAGAGTGCATCTACATACCGTTATGTTGATCGCGTGTGGAAGCTTTCGAAGAAGCGTGGATGAAGTAGTCGTACTCTTCGCGTTCTTCGTCACCGATGATCTAGCGCCGAACGGACGGCACCTCCGCGTTCAACACACGTCCGGTACAGCAACGTCACCTCCTTCTTGATCCAGCAAGGGGGAGGAGAAGTCGTCAGAGATCCAACAGCACAACGGCGTGGTGGTGGATGCAGTGGAGATTTCTACAGGGCTTCGCCGGGCGCCCTGCGTTGAGGAGTCGGAGGTGTGACGGGAGGGGGAGAGGCGCCAGGGCAAGGGTGCGGCTTCCCTCTCCCCCCCACATATATATAGGGGGCCAGGGGGTGCACCATGCCCTGCAGATTGCATCTGCAGGGGGGCGGCGGCCTGGGGGGAGTCTTGCCCCCCAAGGCAAGGGGGGCGCCCCCTCCCCTTAGGGTTTCAACCCTAGGCGCATGGGGAGGGGGGCCCATGTGGTGCGCCAGCCCACCAGGGGCTGGCCACTTCCCCCACGCAGCCTAGGGGCCCCACCGGGATGGGTGGCCCCACCCGGTGGACCCCCGGGGCCCCTTCGGTGGTCCCGGGACACTCCCGGTGACCCCCGGAGATCACCCGATGGCCGAAACTGGACTTCCTATATATCATTCTTTACCTCCGGACCATTCCGGAACTCCTCGTGACGTCCGGGATCTCATCCGAGACTCTGAACAACTTTCGGGTTTCCACGTGCATGTATCTCTACGACCCTAGCGTTACTGAACCTTAAGTGTGTAGACCCTACGGGTTCGGGAGACACGTAGACATGACCGAGACCTCTCTCCGGTCAATAACCAACAGCGGGATCTGGATACCCATGTTGGTTCCTACGTGTTCCTCGATGATCTTCATCGGATGAACCACCGTGTCAAGGATTCACTCAATCCCGTATGTTATTCCCTTTGTCCATCGGTACGGTACTTGCCCGAGATTCGATCGTCGGTATTCCCGATACCTTGTTCAATCTCGTCATGGCAAGTCTCTTTTCTCGATCCGTAATCCATCATCCCGTGACTAACTACTTAGTCACATTGAGATCATTATGATGATGACTTACCGAGTGGGCCCAGAGGTACCTCTCCGTCATACGGAGTGACAACATCCCAGTCTCGGTTCGTACCAACTCAACAGACACTTTCGGTGATACCCGATGCGTACCTTTATAGCCACCCAGTTACGTTGTGACGTTTGGCACACCCAAAGTATTCCTACGGTATCCGGGAGTTGTACAACCTCATGGTCTAAGGAATAAATACTTGACATCGAAAAGCTTATGCATTACGAACTATACGATCTCGTGCTATGCTCAGGATTGGGTCTTGTCCATCACATCATTCTCCTAATGATGTGATCCCGTTATCACTGACATCACATGTCCTTGATCAGGAAACCGTGATCATCTGTTGATTAACGAGCTGGTAACTAGAGGCTCACCAGGGACTCATTGTGGTCTATGTATTCACACATGTATCGTTGTTTCCGTACAATACAATTCAAGCATGAATAACAGACGATTATCATGAACAAGGAAATATAATAATAATACTTTTATTATTGCCTCTAGGGCATATTTCCAACAGTCTCCCTATTTCCACCAACTCTCGTCCTCTTTACCTTCGTAATGTCTTAGTTGTTCCTAACATAGTGAAAAACCTTTTGTCTGTTCGTCAGTTCACCATTGATAATCGTGTATCCATCGAATTTGACCCTCTTTGTTTTTCTGTGAAGGATCTCCTCTCCAGGACAGAGATTCTCAGATGCAATAGCTTTGGAGCTCTCTACTCCATTCGTCCTTCCTCTACCAGCCAGCCACACGCCTTCCTCGTCGCCGATGCAGCACTCTGGCACCGTCGGCTTGGGCATCCTGGGCGGCCCGTTATGGAGTCCTTAGCTCATTCTCCCATCATCCCTAGGGAAAAGAATAAAAGTAGTTTGTGTCATGCTTGTCAGTTAGGTCGTCATATTCGTCTTCCTTTTTCTTCCACCAATCGTGTAACCACTACTCCGTTTCAGATAATTCACTGTGATTTGTGGACATCTCCTGTTGAGAGTATTTCTGGCTTTAAGTATTATCTTGTTTGTCTCGATGATTTTACTCAGTATGCTTGGGTTTATCCTCTACGGTATAAGTCAGAAGTTTTCTCACACTTGTCGTCCCTTCATGCTTTAGCTCTCACCCAGTTTAATGCCCGCTTGCAGGCTATTCAGTGTGATAATGGTCGTGAGTTCGATAATACACTACTCCACTCGTTTGCCCAGCACCATGGAATTGCACTCCGCTTTTCATGTCCATACACTTCGCAATAGAATGGTAAAGCCAAACGCATTATTCGTACTCTTAATGACATTACTCGTACACTCCTTCTCCAAGCTAGCATGCCACCTCGTTTCTGGGTTGAAGCTCTTCACACCGCCATTATGTTGCATAATCGGCTGCCTTCCAAGGCAATCTCGGATCGCATACCCTTTCGTGCCTTACTTGGCGTAGATCCTGCTTATGCTGGTCTTCGGGTTTTCGGATGTCTATGTTACCCCAACACCACCGCCGTTGCTCCGCACAAACTTGCGCCGCGCTCCGTGCCATGCGTGTTCCTAGGGTACCCATCACAGCATCATGGCTATCGTTGCCTTGATCGTTCCACCCAAAAGATCATCATCTCTCGCCATGTCGTGTTCGATGAGTCAAGCTTCCATTCGCCTCCACTCCATCTTCGTCAACTACTCCTCCTTCCCTGCAGACTTATGATTTTTTGCAGGGTACTGAGCAGCCGCTATCGTTGATGCCATTCACCGTGCCAAGCCCGGTACCTCAGGACGCGACGACCCGGTCGCCGCCACGGTCGCCGCAACCGAGTTCGCCTCGAACGCCGTCACCCAGCTCGCCTCGGTCGCCGCCACCGGCCTCGCCTGGGCCACGGGCTTCTGCCGAGCGCCCTACTGGGGGCCTCGATGGCGGCTCCGCTGGGAGTTTTCCTCCTACTCCAGCAGCATCACCGCTGGCCACGCCGTCGCCAGCTCCTGCTGCCGTGGATCCACCCCGGACCCATCGGCCGTGGGGTCTGCCACCGCCACCATCTCACGCCATGACCACTCGTGCCAAACAGGGTATTGTGCAGCCGAAAAAGATTTTTGATCTTCATGTTGAGGGTTTATCTCCAATACCGAAGACCTATCGTGGTGCTCTCAAGGATCCAAACTGGCATTCTGCTATGGTTGAGGAATATGGTGCTCTTCTCTCCAACAACACTTGGGACCTCGTTGATCCACCTCGCAATGCTAACATTGTTACTGGCAAGTGGATCTATCGTCACAACATGAAGTCTGATGGTTCTTTGGATCGCTACAAAGCTCGTTGGGTGCTCCGTGGATTTACTCAGCACGAAGGTATCGATTTTGATGAAACTTTCAGCCCTGTCGTCAAGCCAGCCACTATTCGCACAGTGCTCTCTCTAGTGACTGGTCGATTCATCAGCTTGACGTCAAGAATGTATTCCTCAATGGCACTCTCACCGAGACTGTTTATGCTAGTCAGCCTTCTGGGTTCACTGATCCTCGCTTCCCTGATAAGGTTTGTCGCCTCAACAAATCACTCTATGGTTTGAAACAGGCGCCTCGAGCATGGTTTCAGTGGTTTTCTTCGTTCATTGCATCGGTTGGTTTTATTAGCTCCAAATCTAACAGCTCGTTGTTTGTCTATCGGCGTGGCGCTGACATGGCCTATCTCCTGCTCTATGTGGATGACATCATCCTGACTGCATCTTCCTCGACATTGCTGCATAGTTTGATTGCCTCTCTTCGTACCGAGTTCAGTATGACAGATATGGGTGATCTTCATTACTTTCTGGGCATCTCTGTCACACGCAACAAGGACAGTCTGTTCCTCTCACAGGAGAAGTATGAAGGAAATATGCCCTAGAGGCAATAATAAAGTTGTTATTTATATTTCCTTATATCATGATAAATGTTTATTATTCATGCTAGAATTGTATTAACCGGAAACTTAGTACATGTGTGAATACATAGACAAAACAGAGTGTCCCTAGTATGCCTCTACTAGACTAGCTCATTGATCAAAGATGATTATGTTTCCTAACCATAGACATGAGTTGTCATTTGATCAACGGGATCACATCATTAGGAGAATGATGTGATGGACAAGACCCATCCGTTAGCTTAGCACTATGATCGTTTAGTTTTACTGCTATTGCTTTATTCATGACTTATACATGTTCCTATGACTATGAGATTATGCAACTCCCGAATACCGTAGGAACACCTTGTGTGCTATCAAACGTCACAACGTAACTGGGTGATCATAAAGATGCTCTACAGGTGTCTCCGAAAGTGTTTGTGGTGTTGGCATAGATCAAGACTAGGATTTGTCACTCCGAGTGTCGGAGAGGTATCTCTGGGCCCTCTCGGTAATGCACATCATAATAAGCCTTGCAAGCAAAAGACTAATGAGTTAGTCACGAGATGATGTATTACGGAACGAGTAAAGATACTTGCCGGTAACGAGATTGAACTAGGTATAAAGATACCGATGATCGAATCTCGGGCAAGTAACATACCAATGACAAAAGGAACAACGTATGTTGTTATGCGGTTTGACCGATAAAGATCTTCGTAGAATATATAGGAGCCAATATGAGCATCCAGGTTCCGCTATTGGTTATTGACCGGAGATGAGTCTCGGTCATGTCTACATAGTTCTTGAACCCGTAGGGTCCGCACGCTTAACGTTTGATGACGATCGGTATTATGAGTTTATGAGTTTTGATGTACCGAAGGAGTTCGGAGTCTCGGATGAGACCGGGGACATGACGAGGAGTCTCGAAATGGTCGAGACGTAAAGATAGATATATTGGACGACTATATTCGGACATCGGAAAGGTTCCGAGTGATTCGGGTATTTTTCGGAGTATATGGGCCTTATTGGGCCATACGGGAATAGAGGAGAAAGGCCAAAAGGAAGGAGGCGCCCCCCCCCCTCTGGTCCGAATTGGACAAGGGGTGCAACCCCCTTTTCCTTCTCCCTATCCACCTCTTTCCTTCTCTCCTACTCCGGAAAGGAAAGGGGAATCCTACTAGGACTTGGGAGTCCTAGTAGGACTCCCCACACTTGGCACGCCCCCTCTAGGGCCGGCCTCTCCCTTGCTCCTTTATATACAGGGGCAGGGGGGCACCCTAGAACACACAAGTTGAATTGTTTTAGCCGTGTGCGGTGCCCCTCTCCACAGAAACACACCTCGGTCATATCGTTGCAGTGCTTAGGCGAAGCCCTGCGCCGGTAGATACATCATATCTGTCACCACGCCGTCGTGCTGGCGAAACTCTCCCGTGAAGCTCAACTGGATCAAGAGCTCGTGGGACGTCATCAAGCTGAACGTGTGCTGAACGCGGAGGTGCCGTACGTTCGGTGTTTGATCGGTTGGATCGCAAAGAAGTTCGACTACATCAACCGCGTCACTTGACGCTTCCGCTCCCGGTCTACGAGGGTACGTAGACACACTCTCCCCCTTGTTGCTATGCATCTAGTAGATAGATCTTGCGTGATCGTAGGAAATTTTTGAAAATACTACGTTCCCCAACAGTGGCATCAAGAGCCAGGTCTATGCGTAGATGATATGCACGAGTAGAACACAATGAGTTGTGGGCGATACTAGTCATACTGTTTACCAGCATGTCATACTTTGCTTCGGCGGTATTGTGAGATGAAGCGGCCCGGACCGACATTACGCGTACGCTTACGCGAGACTGGTTTCACCGTTATGAGCACTCATTGCTTAAAGGTGACTGGCGGGTGTCTGTCTCTCTCACTTTAGCTGAATCAAGTGTGGCTACGCTCGGTCCTTGTGAAGGTTAAAACAGCACATACTTGACGAAACATCATTGTGGTTTTGTATGCGTAGGTAAGAACGGTTCTTGCTAAGCCCGTAGCAGCCACGTAAAACTTGCAACAACAAAGTAGAGGACGTCTAACTTGTTTTTGCAGGGCATGTTGTGATGTGATATGGTCAAGACATGATGAGATATACGGTTTTGTATGAGATGATCATGTTTTGTAAAGTTATCGGCAACTGGCAGGAGCCATATGGTTGTCGCTTTATTGTATGAAATGCAATCGCCATGTAATTGCTTTACTTTATCACTAAGCGGTAGCGATAGTCGTAGAAGCAATAGTTGGCGAGACGACAACGATGCTACGATGGAGATCAAGGTATCGCGCCGGTGACGAAGGTGATCATGACGGTGCTTTGGAGATGGAGATCAAAAGCACAAGATGATGATGGCCATATCATGTCACATATTTTGATTGCATGTGATGTTTATCTTATTATGCTTCTTATTTTGCTTAGTTCGACGGTAGCATTATAATATGATCCCTTACTAAATTTTAAGGTATAAGTGTTCTCCCTGAGTATGAACCGTTGCGAAAGTTCGTCGTGCCGAGACACCACGTGATGGTCGGGTGTGATAAGCTCTACGTTCAAATACAACGGGTGTAAGCCAGTTTTGCACACGTAGAATACTCGGGTTAAACTTGACGAGCCTAGCATATGCAGATATGGCCTCGGAACACTGGAGACCGAAAGGTCGAGCGTGAATCATATAGTAGATATGATCAACATAAGATGTTCACCATTGAAACTACTCCATCTCACGTGATGATCGGACATGGTTTAGTTGATTTGGATCACGTGATCATTTAGATGACTAGAGGGATGTCTATCTAAGTGGGAGTTCTTAAGTAATATGATTAAATTGAACTTTAATTTATCATGAACTTAGTCCTCGTAGTATTAGCATATCTATGTTGTAGATCAATAGCTCACGATGTTGCTCCCCGTTTATTTTTTATATGTTCCTAGAGAAAACTAAGTTGAAAGATGTTAGTAGCAATGATGCGGAATTGTTCCGTGATCTGAGGATTATCCTCATTGCTGCACAGAGAATTATGTCCTTGATGCATCGCTAGGTGACAGCCCTATTGCAGGAGCAGATGTAGACGTTATGAACGTTTTGACAAAAGCTCGGTATGATGACTACTTGATAGTTTAAGTGCACCATGCTTTACGGCTTAGAACCGGGACTTCAAAAATGTTTTGAACGCCACAGAGCATATAAGATGTTCCAAGAGTTGAAATTAGTATTTCATACTCATGCCCGTGTCGAGAGGTATAAGACTTCTGACAGTACTTTGCCTACAAGATGGAGGAGAATAGCTCAACCAGTGAGCATGTGCTCAGATTGTCTGGGTACTACAATTACTTGAATCAAGTGGGAGTTAATCTTCCAGATAAGATAGTAATTGACAAAGTTCTCTAGTCACTATCACCAAGTTAGTAGAACTTCGTGATGAACTATAATATGCAAGGGATGACGAAAGGAATTCCCGAGCTCTTCGCGATGCTGAAGTCGGCAAAGGTAGAAATCATGAAAAAGCATCAAGTGTTGATGGTTAACAAGACCACTTGTTTCAAGTAAAGGGCAAAGGGATAGAAGGGGAACTTCAAGAAGAATGACAAGCAAGTTGTCACTCCCGTGAAGAAACCCAAAGCTAAAACTCAAGCCTGAAACTAAGTGCTTCTACTGCAAAGGAAATGGTCACTGGAAGTGGAACTGCCCTAGATACTTGGCGGATAAGAAGGATGGCAAAGTGAACAAAGGTATATTTTGATATACAGATTATTGATGTGTACTTTACTAGTGTTCATAGCAACCCATGGGTATTTGATACCGGTTCAGTTGCTAAAATTAGTAACTCGAAACGAGAATTGCAGAATGAACAGAGACTAGTTAAAGGTGAAGTGACGATGTGTGTTGGAAGTGGTTCCAAGATTGATATGATCATCATCGCACACTCCCTATACTTTCGGGATTAGTGTAAAACCTAAATAAATGTTATATGGCATTTGCGTTGAGCATGAATATGATTTGATCATATTTGTTTCAATACGGTTATTCATTTAAAGTCATAGAATAATTGTTATTCTGTTTACATGAATAAAACCTCCGATGGTCATACACCCAATGAAAATAGTTTGTTGGATCTCGATCGTGGTGATACACATATTCATAATATTGAAGCCAAAAGATGCAAGGTTAATAATGATAGTGCAACTTATTTGTGGCACTGCCGTTTAGGTCATAATGGTGTAAAGCGCATGAAGAAACTCCATAGTGATGGACTTTTGGAATCACTTGATTATGAATCACTTGGTGCTTGCGAACCATGCCTCATGGGCAAGATGACTAAAACTCCGTTCTCCGGAACAATGGAGCGAGCAACAGATTTGTTGGAGATCATACATACAGATGTATGTGGACCAATGAGTGTTGAAGCTCGCGGCGGGTATCGTTATTTTCTGACCTTCACTGATGATTTGGCAGATATGGGTATATCTACTTAATGAAGCACAAGTCTGAAACATTTGAAAAGTTCAAAGAATTTCAGAGTGAAGTGGAGAATCATCGTAACAAGAAAATAAGAGTTTCTACGATATGATCGTAGAGGTAAAATATTTGAGTTAGCGAGTTTGGCCTTCAATAAAAACAATGTGAAATAGTTCCACTACTCACGCCACCTGGAACACCACAGTGTAATGGTGTGTCCGAACGTCATAACCGTACTTTATTAGATATGGTGCGATCGATGATGTCTCTTACCGATCTACCACTATCGCTTTTGGGGTTATGCATTAGAGACAGCTACATTCACGTTAAATAGGGCACCATCTAAATCCGTGGAGATGACACCGTATGAACTGTGGTTTGACGAGAAACCTGAGCTGTCATTTCTTTAAGTTTGGGACTGCGATGCTTATGTGAAAAAGTTTCAACATGATAAGCTCGAACCCAAATCGGAGAAGTAAATCTTCATAGGATACCCAAAAGAAACTGTTGGGTACACCTTCTATCACAGATCCGAAGGCAAGGTCTTTGTTGCTAAGAGTGGATCCTTTCTAGAGAAGGAGTTTCTCTCGAAAGAAGTGAGTGGGAGGAAAGTAGAACTTGATGAGGTAATTGTACCTTCTCCCGAATTGGAAAGTGGAACATCACAGAAAGTAGTTCCAGTGATTCCTACACCAATTAGTGAGGAAGCTAATGATGATGATCATGAAACTTCAGATCAAGTTTCTGCTGAACTTCGTAGATCAACCAGAGTTCGTTCCGCATCAGAGTGGAAGGCAACCCGGTTCTGGAAGTCATGTTACTGGACCATGATGAACCTACGAACTATGAGGAAGCGATGATGAGCCTAGATTCCGCAAAATGGCTTGAGGCCATGAAATCTGAGATGGGATCCATGTATGAGAACAAAGTGTGGACTTTGGTTGACTTGCCCGATGATCGGCAAGCCATCGAAAATAAATGAATCTTCAAGAGGAAGACTGACGCTGACGGTAATGTTACTGTTTACAAAGCTCGACTTGTTGCGAAAGTTTTTCAACAAGTTCAAGGAGTTGACTATGATGAGACTTTCTCACCCGTAGCGATGCTTAAGTCTGTCCGAATCATGTTAGCAATTGCCGCATTTTATGAAATCTGGCAAATGGATAACAAAACTGCATTCTTTAATGGATTTATTAAAGAAGACTTGTATATGATGCAACCAGAAGGTTTTGTCAATCCTAAAGGTGCTAACAAAATGTGCAAGCTCCAGCGATCCATCTATGGACTGGTGCAAGCATCTCGGAGTTGAAATATACGCTTTGATAAGTTGATCAAAGCATATAGATTTATACAGACTTACGGTGAAGCCTGTATTTACAAGAAGTGAGTGGGAGCACTACAACCTTTCTGATAAGTATATTGAATGACATATTGTCGATCGGAAATGATGTAGAATTTTCTGGAAAGCATAAAGGAGTGTTTGAAAGGAGTTTTTCAAAGAAAGACCTTGGTGAAGCTGCTTACATATTGGGCATCAAGATCTATAGAGATAGATCAAGACGCTTGATAAGACTTTCGATGAGTACATACCTTGATAAGATTTTGAAGTAGTTCAAAATGGATCAGTCAAAGAAGGAGTTCTTGCCTGACTTGTAAGGTGTGAAGTTGAGTAAGACTCAAAGCCAGACCACGGCAGAAAAATATAGAGAGAATGAAAGTCATTCCCTATGCCTCAGCCATAGGTTCTATGAAGTATGCCATGCTGTGTACCAAACATGTTGTGTACCTTGCCATGAGTTTGTCAAGGGGGTACAATAGTGATCCAGGAGTAGATCACTGTACAGCGGTCAAAATTATCCTTAGTAACTGGATGACAAAGGAAATGTTTCTCGATTATGGAGGTGATAAAGAGTTCGTCGTAAAGGGTTACACCGATGCAAGCTTTGACACTAAATCCAGATGACTCTAAGTATCAATCTGGATGCGTATTGAAAGTGGGAGCAATTAGCTAGAGTAGCTCCATGCAGAGCATTGTAGACATAGAAATTTGCGAAATACATACGGATCTGAATGTGACAGACCCGTTGACTAAACTTCTCTCACAAGCAAAACATGATCACACCTTATTACTCTTGGGTATTAATCACATAGCGATGTGAACTAGATTATTGACTCTAGTAAACCCTTTGGGTGTTGGTCACATGGCGATGTGAACTATGGGTGTTATTCACATAACGATGTGAACTATCGGTATTAAATCACATGGCGATGTGAGCTAGATTATTGACTCTAGTGCAAGTGGGAGACTGAAGGAAATATGCCCTAGAGGCAATAATAAAGTTGTTATTTATATTTCCTCATATCATGATAAATGTTTATTATTCATGCTAGAATTGTATTAACCGGAAACTTAGTACATGTGTGAATACATAGACAAAACAGAGTGTCCCTAGTATGCCTCTACTAGACTAGCTCATTGATCAAAGATGGTTATGTTTCCTAGCCATAGACATGAGTTGTCATTTGATCAACGGGATCACATCATTAGGAGAATGATGTGATGGACAAGACCCATCCGTTAGCTTAGCACTATGATCGTTTAAGTTTTACTGCTATTTCTTTCTTCATGACTTATACATGTTCCTATGACTATGAGATTATGCAACTCCCGAATACCGGAGGAACACTTTGTGTGCTACCAAACGTCACAACGTAACTGGGTGATTATAAAGGTACTCTACAGGTGTCTCCGAAGGTACTTGTTGGGTTGGCGTATTTCGAGATTAGGATTTGTCACTCCGATTGTCGGAGAGGTATCTCTGGGCCCACTCGGTAATGCACATCACTATAAGCCTTGCAAGCATTGCAGCTAATGAGTTAGTTGCAGGATGATGTATTACGGAACGAGTAAAGAGACTTGCCGGTAACGAGATTGAACTAGGTATTGAGATACCGACGATCGAATCTCGGGCAAGTAACATACCGATGACAAAGGGAACAACGTATGTTGTTATGCGGTTTGACCGATAAAGATCTTCATAGAATATGTAGGAGCCAATATGAGCATCCAGGTTCCGCTATTGGTTATTGAACGGAGATGAGTCTCGGTCATGTCTACATAGTTCTCGAACCCGTAGGGTCCGCACGCTTAACGTTTGATGACGATCGGTATTATGAGTTTATGAGTTTTGATGTACCGAAGGAGTTCGGAGTCCCGGATGAGACCGGGGACATGACGAGGAGTCTCGAAATGGTCGAGACGTAAAAATCGATATATTGGACGACTATATTCGGACATCGGAAAGGTTCCGAGTGATTCGGGTATTTTCGGAGTACCGGGGAGTTACGGGAATAGAAGAGAGAGGCCAAAAGGAAGGAGGCGCGTGCCCCCCTTCTAGTCCGAATTGGACAAGGGGTGCAGCCCCCTTTTCCTTCTCCCTCTCCCCCTCTTTCCTTCTCTCCTACTCCGGAAAGGAAAGGGGAATCCTACTAGGACTTGGGAGTCCTAGTAGGACTCCCCACACTTGGCGCGCCCCCTCTAGGGCCGGCCTCTCCCTCCCTCCTTTATATACGGGGGCAGGGGGGCACCCAAAGACACAAGTTGAATTGTTCCAGCCGTGTGCGGTGCCCCCCTCCATAGAAACACACCTCGGTCATACCGTCGCGGTGCTTAGGCGAAGCCCTACGCCGGTGAATACATCATATCCGTCACCACGCCGTCGTGCTGACGAAACACTCCCGTGAAGCTCAACTGGATCAAGAGCTCGTGGGACGTCATCAAGCTGAACGTGTGCTGAACGCGGAGGTGCCGTACGTTCGGTGCTTGATCAGTTGAATCGCGAAGAAGTTCGACTACATCAACCGCGTCACTTGACGCTTCCGCTTCCGGTCTACGAGGGTACGTAGACACACTCTTCCCTCTCGTTGCTATGCATCTGGTAGATAGATCTTGCGTGATCGTAGGAAAATTTTTAAATACTACGTTCCCCAACACAACCCAGTTCTGTAAATCATGTTACTAGAGCATGATGAACCTACGAACTATGAGGAAGCGATGATGAGCCCAGATTCCGCAAAATGGCTTGAAGCCATGAAATCTGAGATGGGATCCATGTATGAGAACAAAGTGTAGACTTTGGTTGACTTGCCCGATGATCGGCAAGCCATCGAAAATAAATGGATCTTCAAGAGGAAGACCGACGCAGACGGTAATATTACTGTTTACAAAGCTCGACTTGTTGCAAAAGGTTTTCGACAAGTTCAAGGAGTTGACTACGATGAGACTTTCTCACCTGTAGCGATGCTTAAGTCTGTCCGAATCATGTTAGCAATTGCCGCATTTTATGATTATGAAATCTGGCAAATGGATGTCAAAACTGCATTCCTAAATGGATATCTCAAAGAAGAGTTGTATATGATGCAACCAGAAGGTTTTGTCGATCCAAAAGGTGCTAACAAAGTATGCAAGCTCCAGCGATCCATCTATGGACTGGTGCAAGCATCTCGGAGTTGGAATATACGCTTTGATGAGGTGATCAAAGCATATGGTTTTATACAGACTTTTGGAGAAGCATGTATTTACAAGAAGTGAGTGGGAGCACTACAACCTTTCTGATAAGTATATGTGAATGACATATTGTCGATCGGAAATGATGTAGAATTTTCTGGAAAGCATAAAGGAGTGTTTGAAAGGAGTTTTTCAAAGAAAGACCTTGGTGAAGCTGCTTACATATTGGGCATCAAGATCTATAGAGATAGATCAAGACGCTTGATAAGACTTTCGATGAGTACATACCTTGATAAGATTTTGAAGTAGTTCAAAATGGATCAGTCAAAGAAGGAGTTCTTGCCTGACTTGTAAGGTGTGAAGTTGAGTAAGACTCAAAGCCAGACCACGGCAGAAAAATATAGAGAGAATGAAAGTCATTCCCTATGCCTCGGCCATAGGTTCTATAAAGTATGCTATGATGTGTACAAAACACGTTGTGTACCTTGCCATGAGTTTGACGGGGAGGTACAATAGTGATCCAGGAGTAGATCACTGTACAGCGGTCAAAATTATCCTTAGTAATTGGATGACTAAGGAAATGTTTCTCGATTATGGAGGTGATAAAGAGTTCGTCGTAAAGGGTTACGCCGATGCAAGCTTTGACACTAAATCCAGATGACTCTAAGTATCAATCTGGATGCGTATTGAAAGCGGGAGCAATTAGCTAGAGTAGCTCCATGCAGAGCATTGTAGACATAGAAATTTGCAAAATACATACGGATCTGAATGTGACAGACCCGTTGACTAAACTTCTCTCACAAGCAAAACATGATCACACCTTATTACTCTTAGGTATTAATCACATAGCGATGTGAACTAGATTATTGACTCTAGTAAACCCTTTGGGTGTTGGTCACATGGTGATGTGAACTATGGGTGTTATTCACATAACGATGTGAACTATCGGTATTAAATCACATGGCGATGTGAGCTAGATTATTGACTCTAGTGCAAGTGGGAGACTGAAGGAAATATGCCCTAGAGGCAATAATAAAGTTGTTATTTATATTTCCTTATATCATGATAAATGTTTATTATTCATGCTAGAATTGTATTAACCGGAAACTTAGTACATGTGTGAATACATAGACAAAACAGAGTGTCCCTAGTATGCCTCTACTAGACTAGCTCATTGATCAAAGATGGTTATGTTTCCTAACCATAGACATGAGTTGTCATTTGATCAACGGGATCACATCATTAGGAGAATGATGTGATGGACAAGACCCATCCGTTAGCTTAGCACTATGATCGTTTAGTTTTACTGCTATTGCTTTCTTCATGACTTATACATATTCCTATGACTATGAGATTATGCAACTCCCGAATACCGTAGGAACACCTTGTGTGCTATCAAACGTCACAACATAACTGGGTGATCATAAAGATGCTCTACAGGTGTCTCCGAAAGTGTTCGTGGTGTTGGCATAGATCAAGACTAGGATTTGTCACTCCGAGTGTCGGAGAGGTATCTCTAGGCCCTCTCGGTAATGCACATCATAATAAGCCTTGCAAGCAAAAGACTAATGAGTTAGTCACGAGATGATGTATTACGGAACGAGTAAAGAGACTTGCCGGTAACGAGATTGAACTAGGTATAGAGATACCGACGATCGAATCTCGGGCAAGTAACATACCAATGGCAAAAGGAACAACGTATGTTGTTATGTGGTTTGACCGATAAAGATCTTCGTAGAATATGTAGGAGCCAATATGAGCATCTAGGTTCCGCTATTGGTTATTGACCGGAGATGAGTCTCGGTCATGTCTAGATAGTTCTCGAACCCGTAGGGTCCGCACGCTTAACGTTTGATGACGATCGGTATTATGAGTTTATGAGTTTTGATGTACCGAAGGAGTTCGGAGTCCCGGATGAGATCGGGGACATGACGAGGAGTCTCGAAATGGTCGAGACGTAAAGATCGATATATTGGACGACTATATTCGAACATCGGAAAGGTTCCGAGTGATTCGGGTATTTTTCGGAGTATATGGGCCTTATTGGGCCATACGGGAATAGAGGAGAAAGGCCAAAAGGAAGGAGGCGCGCGCCCCCCCTCTGGTCCGAATTGGAGCCCCCTTTTCCTTCTCCCTCTCCACCTCTTTCCTTCTCTCCTACTCCGGAAAGGAAAGGGGAATCCTACTAGGACTTGGGAGTCCTAGTAGGACTCCCCACACTTGGCACGCCCCCTCTAGGGCCGGCCTCTCCCTTGCTCCTTTATATACGGGGGCAGGGGGCACCCTAGAACACACAAGTTGAATTGTTTTAGCCGTGTGCGGTGCCCCTCTTCACAGAAACACACCTCGGTCATATCGTTGCAGTGTTTAGGCGAAGCCCTGCGCCGGTAGATACATCATATCTGTCACCACGCCGTCGTGCTGGCGAAACTCTCCCGTGAAGCTCAACTGGATCAAGAGCTCGTGGGACGTCATCAAGCTGAAAGTGTGCTGAACGCGGAGGTGACGTACGTTCGGTGCTTGATCGGTTGGATCGCAAAGAAGTTCGACTACATCAACCGCGTCACTTGACGCTTCCGCTCCCGGTCTACGAGGGTACGTAGACACACTCTCCCCCTCGTTGCTATGCATCTAGTAGATAGATCTTGCGTGATCGTAGAATTTTTTTGAAAATACTACGTTCCCCAACAAAGTATGCGATGGATCTTCTTGACCGAGCTGGCATGTTGCAGTGCAAACCCATCTCTACTCCCGTTGATACTACCTCCAAACTTTCAGCCAAGTCCAGTGATCCAGTTGCAGATCCCACCGAGTATCGAAGTATTGCAGGCGGTCTTCAGTACCTCACATTCACTCGGCCAGACATCTCTTATGCTGTGCAGCAGATTTGTCTTCATATGCATGATCCTCGGGCTAATCATTTGCTCCTTGTGAAGCGTGTACTTTGCTATATCCGCGGCACCACCGACCATGGTCTCACTTTGTTTCGACGCAGCTCCAACAAATTGTTCGCCTATTCTGACGCAGATTGGGCAGGTTGCCCTGATACTCGCCGGTCTACCTCGGGTTATTGTGTCTTCCTCGGCACTAACCTGGTGTCATGGTCTGCTAAGCGGCAACACACGGTCTCTCACTCCAGCGCCGAGGCTGAATACAGGGCAGTTGCAAATGTAGTGGCTGAAACATGTTGGCTACGGCAGCTTCTTCAGGAGCTTCATCAACCGGTGACTGGTGCCACTGTGGTGTTCTTTGACAATGTGAGCTCTGTTTACATGACACATAATCTTGTTCATCATCAGCGCACCAAGCATGTGGAGATCGATCTACACTTTGTACGAGACCGTGTCACCACAGGCGAGGTCCGGGTTCTTCACGTTCCGAGTTCTTCTCAATTTGCGGACATTTTCACCAAAGGATTACCATCTCCTTTCTTCTTGGATTTTTGGGACAGTCTTAACATTCGTCGACGCCCGTTTACGACTGAGGGAGGGTGTTAGAATATATAACCGTATGATCTGTATAGATATACGGTTGTATATGTGTAGTCCTTGTATAGGTGTCCGTATATTGTACGATACGGACTCTGCCTTGTAACCTTTATATAATGATCAATACAAGGCACCACAACGTGTGGTTTCCCTAATCTTACACAGAAAGCATCTCTCTTTTTCTTTTCTTTTTTTGACAGAGCAATATGTCTAACGCTACATCCATTGAACCAGGCAACTGGCCACATATGTTAATTAGCAAATGCCATATTGTGATGTGATAAACTTCGTTCAAGTTGATTAACGTTCCTGTCATGGTTTTTGCTGCCTGCGTCCCACCAAAACAAAGGTCCGCCGATGCATGGCTTGCATAAGAGCAACTCTAGCATACCCCACAAAATCGTAAACTGCGAAACTGGGATGTGGGTTGAAAAAAATGTATTTTAAGGGTTCATTTTAGCTGCGCCCCAACAGATACTGTAAGACAAACTGCAAAACTGGAATAAAGAGCTCCTTCCTCCAGTCCGGCCGCTGCCGCCTCTTCCTCCAGCTGGCCGCGCCGGCCACGCCGGTCGCGTCCAACCCTGTCGGCCGCGCCCCATCGCCCGCAAGCCATGCCGCGTCACCCGTCGACCGCGCCCCGCCCCTCTCGGCCGCGCCCCATCACCGCGTCGGCCGGGCGCAACCTCCCTGGCCACGCCCCGCCGTCTCCTGCGTCGCCGAGTTAGAGTATCTCCAACAGGCGCCCAACGCGTGGCGCGCTAAAAAACCGTTTGCAGTGCGCGGTTCGGCCGTTTTAGCGCGGCGCGGCGCGCTGGCTCCAGCGGCAGCTGCAAATTTTAGCGCGCGCGAGCAGCTCCAGCAGGCGCGCTAGAATGCACAGCGCGCGCTCCCGCACAAACAACATTTTGGCTCAACCACGAGCAAGAAAATCAAACACAAACAAAATAAATCAATAATAAATAGTTCAATTTCATGATTACGATTCAAACAAATAGTTTATCTTTCAATACAACAAATAGTTCAACAATACAACAACAAACGCACAAATCATCATGCTCTTTGGCGGCAATTCCATGCCCACCACTCCTCAATGAGATCCTTCTGAAGATCTTTATGGGCTTCGGGACGGCGAATGGCATGATAGGAAGCAACAAAACGGGCCACCCGTTCAGCCCTCCGATGCACTCGCACGGGATGTCCCAACAATTCATAGTGAGAGTAGTCTACGTCTTGGCCACGCTCATTCTCGATGATCATATTGTGCATGATCGCACAAGCGTGCATGATGTACCAAAGCATCTTTTGATCCCAAAATCTAGCTGGTCCTCTCACAATAGCAAATTGGGATTGCAAAATCCCAAAAGCTCTCTCCACATCTTTTCTAGCCGCCGCCTGAGCATTGTGGAAGTCAAGATTTTTCTTTCCTTCCGGTTTTTTCAACGGCTTCACAAATGTTTGCCACTTGGGGTAGATGCCATCCGCAAGATAGTAGCCATAGTTGTATGTACGGCCATTTGCTACAAACTACACCGGTAGCAGTTCACCGTTTGCAATCTTATTGATCAGTGGTGACCGGTTGACAACGTTGATGTCATTTAAAGATCCAGGCATTCCAAAAAAAGCATGCCAAATCCAAGTCTCTTGATCGGCCACCGCTTCAAGGATTATAGTTGAACCCTTTTTTTGCCCATGGAACTGTCCATGCCATGCCTTAGGACAATTCTTCCAACTCCAATGCATGCAATCTATTGAGCCAAGCATACCTGGGAAGCCGCGAGCTTTGTTCATCTCCAATAGCCTTGCGACATCTTCAGCAGTAGGAGATCTCAAATACTCCTCGCCAAACACTTGCACAATTCCGACTACGAAGCGCTTGACACACATAATGGCTTGACTCTCACCCATGGCCAAGTAATCATCAACTAAATCAGTGGGGTTACCATATGTCAACATACGCAAAGCGGATGTCCCCTTCTGAAAGGTGCTATGCCCGAGCTCTCCGGCGGCATTCCTGCTTTGCTGAAAAAAGCGATCATGGCTCGCTAGTTTCTCTGCAATGCGCCTGAACAACTCGGTGCTCATCCTAAACCGGCGACGAAAGTACGACTCCGGGTATGTGGGATTCTCCACAAAATAGTGCCTAGTCAATCTGTTGTGGGCATCGATCCTATCCCTCCAAATCTTCTGCCGACCCATAACCGAACCACCGTGCTTCGGTTTTTTATTGATGTGCACAGCTAGGATCATTGCAAGATCCTCCTCCTCTTCCATATCAAATTCTTCTTCGGAAGAATCGTATGACGAACTCATCTACAATGTTCAATTTAAACTAGGCTATTAAAACTACAAACAACACACATCAAATTCACGAAAAAATTGTGAAGTTGAAGCAATACATACCTTGCGGGCGTTTTGTCGAACACCTTGCGGGCGCCGAGCGGCAGCGGGCAGCCGGGCACCGAGTGGCAGCGGGCGGCCGCGCGCGAGGGGCGCCGGTGACTAGAGGAAGGCGGAGGGCGCAGCGGCGGTGCGGGGAAGCGCCGGAGCAGTCGCCGGAGAAAAAGGGTGGCGCGGGAGGCGGCGGCGCGAGCGCTGGACGAGGTGGGTGGAGTCGCGAGCGGTCGCGCGAGAGTGCAGCGCGCGGCAACGAGCGCAGCAAATAAACGGCGGGCGATGGTGTTTTCGCCAACGCGCTGAACTCGGTTTGCCGCGCGCGCTTTTTTTGCGCCCCTGCTGGAGCGCTCGAAACGGCGCCGCGCGCGCTAAAAGGGCTAATTATTCAGCGCGGCGCTAGTATAGCGCGCCTGTTGGAGATGCTCTTAACCTTTCCTGCCACGCGGGCTCTGTAGGGCCAGTTCTTTTGCTAGCTTCTAGAATAAGCTGAAATAAGCTACCCGTACCCAGCTTATTCTAGAAGTCCAAACCAAATTATTATTTTAGAAGCCTAGTAGTTAAGACTTTATTAGTAGGCTTCTAAAAGAAAAAAAATTGATTGAGCTTTTAGAATAAGCTGAGTTGGGGGCAGCTTATTCTGGATGCCCAAAAAAGCTAGCATAAGAACTGGCCCGTAGTTTGTTCCCAAGCTGCCTCGGTGAACTGTGATCAGTTCGGCCAATTAGTTTGGTGTGGTGCTGGCGCTGGATCCAACGGCTTCGTTTCAGTTTCGATGTTGCTCGCATGGAGGTTCCTCTTGTCTCGGTAAAAATCTACTCCCATCAAGTTCCTTTAATCGCTATACATAGAACTGTGTTTTTTGTGTGGGGTACAAGAATTGTCGTGGATGGTGAAAACAAGCCGTATTATCACTACCTCCTCTTTGTTTGTAAGCCTCACTCACGTGTATCTCTAAATTGACCATTTGACCAACATGATACCTGTTATACATTAGTACAAAAATAATTTGATAAAAACATCAAATATATTATGCTTTTAGTGATATAACTTTCTGATATGAACTACAATACAATGAATACAGATGAAGTTGCCTGTAGTGGGTTGAAAAAGAAGAACAAGACGGTGGGCAAACGACAACTGATCAACACTACGACAATAGGCATCTACCCAAAGAGGCGGACATCTTCAACTTCCCCAAGATCCCGAGAAGCCCTAGCTACCATTGGTTTACCAGAAACGGTAGACCATTGTCCACTCACAACTTGACAAGTTGGCTCCCAACATGTCATGTACATCTTGTACACCATCATTGTAACCCATTTGTGATATAATCACATCCTAGTAGGAGTATGATTGTTAGTCACACAGCGAGGATTCAAATCTGGGTAAAATCAGTGCCCCACATCCATCTGTTAACCTAAGGTAACGTCCCACTGTTTTACAAATTATGTATGACTTCCACATTGTTGTTAGGTACATTGTGAAAACCACCTTGACAATACTTTGAGGAAACATGAAAGATGTGTTAAACACGCAATGTATAGGAGGTTAAGATATTGTGCTAGCCGGCTAGGATATCCTCTGTTGTAACTACTAGCTAGCTTATCTCTTATCTTTCTTTATCTCCAAGTTGTATCTCAACAACCTGTACGCGTTATCTCTCAGGCTCGCACCCTGCCTATATAACATGCAACACGTCGCCCTGAATCGGGTAAGACGTTTCCGCCATCGCACATGGTAATCAGAGCCTTCCTACTTCCCATCTAGCTTCGAACTTCTTCACCTGTGCCGAAACCATGTCTTCCTCCTCTGGTGCCGCTCAGCCCCATCTCAATGGGCAGGTCATCGAGAAGCTTTCCCGCACGAACTACGTGCTGTGGCGCACGCAGATCACACCCCAACTGCGTGGCGCCGGTGTCTTCGGCTTCATCGACGGCACATCACCGGAGCCGGCCAAGCTCCGCGCCGCCAAGGACAAGGACGGCAAGGACACGTTCGAGCCCAACCCTCTCCACCCTCTCTGGGTCAGGGAGGACCAGCAGGTGCTCGGCTTCCTCCTCAGCAACCTCTCCAAGGAGGTGCTGGTCACGGTGACCACGGTCACCACGGCAAACGCGCTCTGGACGACGCTGGCGGGCATGTACTCGTCGCAGTCGCTGAGCCGCGTCAACAACATCCGAACCTCTCTCATCAACGCACAAAAAGGTACCCAATCCGCCGCCACCTACTTCGCCCACATGCGTGGTCTTGCCGACGAGCTGGCCGCGGCGGGCAAGCCGATCCAAGATGATGAACTGATCTCCTATATCCTCCATGGGCTGGATCTGGAGTATCAGCCCATGGTCTCGGCCCTCGATGCCCGCGTCTCACCCGCCTCCCTCGACGAAATCTTCGCCATGCTCAGCAACTTCGATCAACGCATGGCGCAGTTCCATGGTGCGGGCGGCCACTCCTTCAAGTCGACTGCCAACGCTGCAACCCGCGGCCGTGGCGGGGCACGTTCTCGCGGCTCTTTCCGCGGTAGGGGCCGAAACAACGGCGGGCGCTTCAACACCAACAACAAGGCTCGCCGCGGCGGCGGCGGCAGTGGTGGTGGCTCTGGTCGCTCTAGGCCGGACTCACCTCGCTGTCAGATATGTGGCAAGCCTGGTCACACCGCCAAAGACTGCTGGTACCGCTATGATGAGGACGAGGACGACTCTCAAGAAGATGACAAGATCGCTGCGGCGGCCGATGGCTCCTACGGCATCGACACCAACTGGTATGTCGATAGCGGCGCCACCAACCATATCACCAACGAACTTGAGAAAGTGACCATGAAGGAAAGGTACCGTGGAAAGGATCAAATCCACACGGCCAGTGGAGAAGGTATGCCGATTCGTCACATTGGTCATTCAATATTCAGTACCCCTAGTCGCAACATTCATCTCAAGAAAATTTTGCATGTTCCTAGTGCTGCCAAAAGTCTTCTTTCTGTTCACCGAATTGCCTTAGATAATCATGTCTTCCTCGAATTTCACCCTCACTTCTTTTTGATCAAGGATCAGGAAACGAAGAAAATCCTCTATCGAGGTAGATGTGTTCGAGGGCTTTATCCGTTGATCCCGGTGCATAGAAGCTTCAATAAACAAGTCTATGGTGTTACCAAGCTCTCATCAACCCGGTGGCATGATAGACTAGGACATGCTTCTTTCTCTCTAGTTGAAAACTTGCTTAGGAAAAATAAGCTCCCGTTTGTGGTTGAGCGACATAATGAAACTATTTGTGATTCGTGCCAAAGAGCGAAAAGTCATCAATTACCATATCCCATATCTACTAGTGTTTCTACCAAACCATTGCAACTTATATTCTCTGATGTGTGGGGTCCAGCCCCAACCTCTGTTGGCAAACACTCTTATTACGTCAGTTTCATTGATGACTATAGCAAATTCTCGTGGATTTATCTTCTTAAGAATAGATCCGAAGTTTTTCAAGTTTTTCAAAACTTCCAAGCTCTCGTTGAACGCAAGTTCAACAGCAAAATAATTGCTGTCCAATCAGACTGGGGAGGGGAGTACGAGAAGCTAAACTCCTTCTTCCAAACTCTTGGCATATCACACCACGTATCATGCCCTCATGCGCACCAACAAAACGGCTCAGCTGAACGAAAACATCGTCACATAGTCGAAGTAGGCCTTGCCCTTCTTGCAGGAGCATCCATGCCTCTTAAATTCTGGGATGAGGCTTTTCTCACAGCTGTTCACCTCATCAACATTCTTCCTAGCCGTGTCATCAATAATGAAACACCCCTAGAAAGACTTCTCCAGGAAAAACCAAACTATCAATCTCTCCGTGTTTTTGGGTGCGCATGCTGGCCCAATCTACGTCCTTACAACAAACGTAAACTCATGTTTCGTTCCACCAAGTGTGTGTTCCTTGGCTATAGCTCCCAACACAAAGGTGTCAAGTGTCTTGAGGTCTCCACGGGTCGAGTCTACATCTCTAGGGATGTTGTATTCGATGAAACACAATTCCCCTTTGCCGATCTTCATCCTAACGCCGGTGCGCTTCTTCGCAAAGAAATTATTCTTTTGCCCTCACATCTCACTGGTCGTGATCAAGGGGGGACAAATATTGATAATGATCACTTGTTGACTAACCCTACAGATATATTGCATGAGCCTTGTGTTGATGAAACAGGAAAAACACCACAAAAAAATGAAGCAGAAAGAGCAAATTCTCGCCCTTATTTCATGTGTCCAGGGATAGGAGACAGAATCTCCTCGGGATCAGCGCCGCGTCAGGAAATCCGATCCTCCTCGGGATCTGTTGCGGCTGATGGAGGATCTCCCTCGGGATCCAGCGCAGCAGGCGCGGCTGCGGCTGCAGGCGCACGCGCCGCAGCGCCCGGCTCCACAGACGACACACGGCCGCCTCCCAGTGGTCGCGATACGGGCCCAGAAGCGCCCCAATCCTCTGTTGCCACCTGGCGACGCGTGGATGGCGCGGATGACGCGCGCTACCGCGGCCAGCCGGTGTGCTACAAGCGGCGGGGTTTGATTCGCCCCACCAACACAGACTCTGGCGCGGGCCCCGGCGCGGATCCCAGCGCTGATTCGCCATCATTAAGCAATGATGAGCCGGACCACGGGCCAGGATCTTCTGCGGCTTCTTCACTCGACGCGCTTCAGCCGCAAGCCACAGAAGATCCTCCTGAGACAGCCCAAACTGCTGCACCCAGGGGATCCTCCTTGGGATCGACTCCGGCTGGATCCTCTGTGGCCGTGGACGAGGCTACGTCACCACCACGGCGCACACGACTACAAAAAGGGGTAATGAAACCTGTGGACTACAAAAATATAGTTAAATACGGTATGATCTGTTCTACAGGAGAACCAGGTGAACCAAACACTGTTGAAGAAGCACTTGGTAATGAACAGTGGAAGAAAGCTATGGATGAAGAGTACATGGCATTGAAGAAAAACAAAACATGGCATTTGGTCCCTCCACAGCAAGGTAAAAACCTGATTGATTGCAAGTGGGTATTCAGGATTAAAAGAAAATCTGATGGAACCATTGATCGTTATAAAGCTAGACTTGTTGCAAAGGGTTTTAAACAGAGATATGGCATAGACTATGAGGACACGTTTAGTCCAGTTGTAAAAGCTGCTACCATTCGTCGTGTCCTGTCTATTGCTATTTCTAGAGGCTGGAGCCTCAGACAGCTAGATGTGCAGAATGCGTTCCTCCATGGTGTTCTGGAAGAGGAAGTGTACATGAAGCAACCTCCTGGGTTTGTGAGTAAAAGTACTCCATCTTATGTGTGCAAACTTAACAAAGCACTATATGGGTTAAAGCAAGCTCCAAGGGCATGGTATTCACGTCTCTGTCACAAGATGCAGGCACTTGGTTTTGTTCCTTCCAAGTCTGACACCTCATTGTTTATTTACAACAAGCTCAACACATGCATATTTGTTCTCATTTATGTTGATGATATTATTGTGACAAGCTCATCTGATGAAGCAATCACAGGGCTCTTGAAGGACTTGGGTGCAGATTTTGCCTTAAAGGATCTTGGAGACTTGCACTTCTTTCTTGGGATTGAGGTAAAGAGAAACAAAGATGGACTCCATCTCTCTCAAGAAAAGTATGCAACTGATCTAGTAAAAAAGGCTGGTTTGAAAGATTGCAAACCATCTCCTACTCCGCTATCTAGTTCAGAAAAACTATCTCTTACAGAAGGGACACTCTTGAATCAAGAGGACATCACAAGATACAGAAGTTTAGTGGGAGCATTACAATATCTTACTCTTACCAGACCTGACATTTCCTTTGCAGTAAACAAAGTTTGTCAGTTCCTTCATGCACCCACTACTGTTCATTTAACTGCTGCAAAACGCATAGTTAGATATGTCAAAAATACCTTGAGCACTGGTCTAACTTTCAGCAAATCACCTTCCACACTGGTTAGTGCATTTTCTGATTCAGATTGGGCAGGATGCTTAGATGACAGAAGATCAACTGGTGGATTTGCTGTGTTCTTTGGACCTAACTTGATATCATGGTGTGCACGTAAACAAGCCACTGTCTCCAGATCAAGCACAGAGGCAGAATATAAAGCATTGGCAAATGCTACAGCAGAGATTATATGGGTTCAGTCTATGTTGAAAGAACTTGGTGTGAAGAGCACACAAGCCCCATGTCTATGGTGTGATAATCTTGGTGCTACTTATCTCTCTGCAAACCCAGTTTTTCATGCTAGAACGAAGCATATAGAAATTGATTTTCATTTTGTCAGAGAAAGGGTTGCTCAGAAGCAACTTGACATTCGGTTTGTGCACTCCAGAGACCAAGTTGCGGATGGATTTACAAAGGCATTGCCTGTACGGAGTTTTGAAGAATTCAAACGTAATCTCAACTTGACCAAGCTGTGATTAAGGGAGGGTGTTAAACACGCAATGTATAGGAGGTTAAGATATTGTGCTAGCCGGCTAGGATATCCTCTGTTGTAACTACTAGCTAGCTTATCTCTTATCTTTCTTTATCTCCAAGTTGTATCTCAACAACCTGTACGCGTTATCTCTCAGGCTCGCACCCTGCCTATATAACATGCAACACGTCGCCCTGAATCGGGTAAGACGTTTCCGCCATCGCACTTCTCGGCCTCGGCGCACGACCCATACCACGTGTCGAGGACCACTGGGCTAACAACCTCGCCCGCGCCGCTGGGTCAAAATAGTCCTTACCTCAAGGCGCCTTCCTCGAGATCATCAAAACCCCATCCGTCGAGGATGACACCCTAACGAAGGAGGAAGCAGAGCTTGGGACACCGAGGTGGTGTTTCAGGGCGCATACTAGCTTGTCTGCCAATTGGAGACGCATGATTTGGATCTTTTATTGGAGCAGTTGTAGCAATGAATTAGTCATTGTATTCTGCAGGCAAGTGAGTGTTTCTTGCATGGTAGGGGGCCTTTTATACCCAGTTTGACTTAATTCTACAAATTATTTCCCGTCAGACTTCCTATACCTGCCTCAGCCAATCTGTCCATCATTGACGCAACGTATGTGTTGCTTTTCTGCCCGGATCTCAAAGGAGTAGTATGTGTCCAATTGACAGGGATGAAGGATTCGATGATGGGCTTGCTAGATCCTTAGTAATTCATGCAAGAATTGATCACTTATGATGATCCATATAAAGTCCGTTTTATGAAATATCTGCCGAATCAAAAGAAGAAGAAAAGGAGACAGATGGTTTATCTATCACTAAATAGATGAATCTGTTGTTTTAGATAGAAGGAATGATTCTTCTATCTCAAATATTAGAAAGAATTACGTTGCTAGTAGCGACAACCATGACATCTAGGGCCAGCCCTAGGCCATGGCAAAAGGTGCCATGGTCCAGGGCTCATCTTAAATAAGGACTCAATATATGTACATACCTAAATAAACTATAATAAATATATGTACATAAGGGCATCTTCAAATGAGACCCTCAAAGCTCCGGTATATGTTTAGATTGTGGTGTTCGGTCCACTTGTGTCAACTTTTGTCATCAAGTTGGGACACATATCGGTCTGCGAAGTGGTCCGGTTCAGACATCCCTTTTCCCATAATTGAAACTAAATTGGGGAGCTATGCGGGAGTCCGGACATGCAATTGACCAGCAAAAATCACTAACGTGGTTCTCCTCCTTTTTCTTTCTCTTCACATGCATGGCCCCCCTCTCCTCTCTGTCCTCCCTACCGGACACCACACCACAATATTTCATCGCATGCATAGTCCACATCTACTCTCTCTCCTCCCAGCTAGATTAATTTTTAAATAATGTTGGATGTCCCTCCCGCATCATGTCTACGGACCATGTCCGAGCTTACTATGGAATGGGCATGGGGCATTTGCCCCCCCCCCCCCCACTTCATCACGTTATACTAGATCATTGATGGCGCGCGTTGTTGCGCCCATCATTTTGGCACTATAATGTTAACTATGGTGATCTAACAGCCTACCAAAGGTGAGACCCGATGATCAAAATCGCTTAGTGCGTGAGAAGGCTGCAAAATGGTTAGATTGCGCGCGTTGCCGCGTCCATCTATTTGTGCAATACACGATAAAAATGTCAAAATATATATGAAAAGATGGATTGGTTAGTATAAATACTATATGGAACCAACACTATTTGGTTAATACTAAGAAGCCCTAATGCAAAAGAACCGGGCATTACCCAACAAAATTAGCAATCAATGAGGTTATGTTTGAACATGTAGTTCAAACCAATTGTTGTCGTAATGTCGTCCAACAAATGTGAAGCTCTGAAAGATTAAAGACAACAAATTGCAAGACGGGTTCAAGTTTACATTGGTGCTAGCTTTGGATAATTTACTAAAAAATGGTTACTAACACGCACCTGGTGAAATTTTCACTTCAGATTTGTGAGGCTGAATGGTCACATACTAATGCTTCTTAGTGGAAAAATTCTTTATGGAACTATATGTGACAAAAAAATTGACATAGTCGTGGCTTTTGGCTACTGCTTGGTTGGTCTACAAAACTTTGGCTAGCCAAACACATATGAAAATTTGGCAGAAAATTAATGAATGGCGCACATGCATGTTTAGATGACCGGGAAGAATAAAACTCTAGGATGCATGTACCGCATTTATCATCGAGAAGATGGCCTGTATCTACAGTCTTATTCAGCAATAGGATAGGATCAGGAAGTACCCAAACCAGTCAGAAATAAATGCCACAAAAACCAAAGAAGCAAGTTCTGAAAAGACCATGCATCTAATTTAGGATAACAAAGTGTAAATGCAATGAGGTCTTATATTAGTTAACAGAGGTAGTACCAAATAACATCTCATGTCTGCCTAGGGTGAAGGATCAGGGAACAATTAAGAGAGCAGCAAAAATATGTGGAGATGGCCAAAAGGAAGTTAACCAGCATCTAGCTTAACTTAACATAACAGCAGGAGCCCAAGGATTATCTTGTCCATTGAGCATATACACCATCTATTTTCAGAACGGTTGAAGATATACAAGAAAACAATATTCAACCAACAATATTCATCTAGGATGCATCCAATGCACCCAGCATTCTGCAATGCCAATCGTGCTAGTCGAAAGTATGTGCCTTAGAAAAGTGAGAAACTTTAACTGAACAAAGATATGCATGGTCTGATGGTATAAAGCTGCAGGCAAGAAGGAAGGTGCAAATATGTACTCCCTCCGTTCCAAATTAGTTGACTTGGATTTATCTAGATACGAATGTATCTAACACTAAAACATGTCTAGATATATTCGTATCTTGACAAATCTGAGTCAACTAATTTGGAACGGAGGGAGTAATAATTTACAGACCGAAAGAATGACCTCATCATTAACGAAATGTCAGCATGTGCACCAGAAGAAACTTAATTACAGATTCATTTAAGTACTAATCTAAAATATAAACTTGACGATACCAAAATGCAAGCAAAAGCGTAGCTAGATCCCAAAGAATGTAAGTGCATGTACTTCTGATTTGATGTTCTTTTCTGTAATATGCAGAGGGGATGATATGGATGTGTGCATCATATGATGCACATGCCTGGGTCATCCCCTTTTCGAAAAAAATGCAGAGAGGATGATGTAAGGCATCTACAAGTTTTCAAGAAAAATTGCAATATAGCAAAGTAATTCATCCATATGTATCAATTAGTCTCTACAGGAGTGTTTTCAGCTTTCTTTGAACTCCAGAGACCACAGGTTGTACCTATAGATGCACAATGAGAGAATAAAATTTTAAGTTCATAAATCCAATAACATACTGATTGTACTAATCCTCTCAATTTAGTTGTTAAACATTCGTCATGTACAACACCAAAAGCAATCAACTAACATCAAATTAGAGGAGATGAGTATACGATGTAGATACATAGAAACAAGGAGGATGCCGTATAGGCAGGAAACCTCAGAAGCCATGGATGGATCAAATTACAGGGTGTACCTATGATGATTGGACTAATCTAGGAGCCATGGATGAATCTCGGCTAGGCCCGCTGCAACACAGGTGAATGGTGACCTCCACAATTCCTGCATGAAAAGTGAACCCATTCAAGTCCCTCCTTTCACTGATGATTCTCTCTCTTTTCCATCCAATGGATACATAACTTGTACTGTGTGTTTGGCAGCTTTCAGAAACAGGGAGAACATCATAACCTTGCCCTGCAAACATAATTACCACGCAAGTTGCATTACCAGGTGGCTCAAGATAGACAAGGTGAAAATTACCTTTTTCACTTTCTACCTTTTGTCAATGCTTAGGTAAAATCATGGCTTTGTGCAAAGTGCAGTTGTTGATATGTGGTTAACTGCTTGTGAAATAGACATGTCCAGCTTGCAAAAATGAAGTTTTTGGGCCCTCCTAACATGTCATCAGCAGCCAGTCCAAGCACACAAGGCAGCAACACATAATCACACCACTCTCGCTTGGTACACCTACTCATTCAGTACAAAAGAAGATTAAAAAAATCAGATATTTACACCATGGATCAAGAAGGAGTCTAGGCAGCCCAAACGATTTATTTGAACTCCCAGGATCTGCAGTAACGCCTCGTCCATCCACCAGGCTAATTGAAATCAGGATGGTGACGAGTGGTGACCATGATGAAAGATGTTGTGCTCCCGGAGCAGAGAGGTTGGGCGAGGAATGTCAGGGGAGGAAGAATATATAGACGTACCACTCGGCAGCGGAAAGGATTGGCAATTGGCACATCAATCGCCATGAATGCGCCCTTAGAAACTGAAGTAGTATGTGATTGCGAGCAGTTTCCAACACATGTCTCGCTTTCCACTTCGCGGGTAGATCGACGGCGTCAGCTGGATCGGCCAACCATTGATTCGCAACCTGCTGGTCCGCTGGATTGGCAACCCTCGCGCGCATCGGTTGAAGTGCGTCGCGCTGGATCCCCTCACTCGTCCCGGCAGGAGATCGATCCCCCTCGCTCGCCTGGATCGCCTCCTCTTGCATCGGCACATGGAGAGTTAATTGCCCAAAATCACAAGATTTGCGGCTAGGGTACTGCTGAACCACCAACTTGGGCAAAAATAACGGCGAGCCACCACTTCTGTGGCAAGTGAATCACAAAAAACACTAAACCGTCTGCGCAACGCTGCTAAGTGGAATTCTGACACGGCCGGCCCGCCTGTCGGAACCACGTGGCCAGCGGTAACGGACGAGGCCAAACGGCCGTTTCATCTGGGCGTGAGTGAACTGTGGCTCTTCCCCCTCCTTCAGTTCAGCTCGCTCTCATTCCCCCCTTTCCCTTCTCGCGCGCGAAACCATGGCGTCTTGGCCAAACACCGGCGATGTGGAGGGTGGCGGCGAGTGCGGTTCCAGGTCCGGCCACGCTGACGGCGAGGGCAGCTCCTGGCCGGCGGCGACGGCGGTCCCGCGCGTTGCAACGGGCGTCTCCAGATGCAGATCTGTGGTGGAGGAAGGCGCAGAATGCGAACCTAGCGGGTCTGCGCAAGTGGCTGCGCGTGGGCGGGCGGATTCAGCTGCCGTTGATGAGTACGACCTCTCACTCCTCTCTCTCTCTCTCTCTCTCTCTCTCTCTCTCTCTCTCTCTCTCTCTCTCTTGATTTAGAGTTTGATTTACTGTTGTCTCCGTAGTTTAGTTTAACAAGCGGGCGGATCTAGTTTAGTTTAAGAAGCTAACAATTACATTTCTGTTGTCTCTATAGTTGCTTCAAATTGAGCTATTTAACTTCAAAAAAGGTCAGGTTTTTCATTTCTGTTGTCTTAGGGTTTGATTCATCTAGTTTAGTTTGACAAGCTAAAAAATAGATTTTTGTTGTCTCTGTAGTTGATTCTAAATGTTGTTTGTGTGTAAATATTGTACAAATGTTGTCTCTATAGTTGGTTCTAATTCAGCTATCTGAATGTTGTTGTGTGTAAATATTGTTCTAATTCAGATTTCTGATTAGTACAACTATTTCAGAATATTGTTGTCTCTGAATGTTGTTTGTGTGTAAATATTGTATGTTTCTGAATATTTACTCTTTCTGAATATTGTTTGTTTCTGAAAATTGTAGTATCTGAATATTTACTCTTTCTGAATATTGTTTGTTTCTGAAAATTGTAGTATCTGAATATTGTTTGTCTGTATGTACATACAGTTTATATTTACATGTGCTATTCTCATGCATTGTAGGGTGAACTATGAGCAGTGGGAAGTTCATATTCAGTTCCAATGGGTGGAAATACTTGAGGACTAGGATGTATAGGAAAGACATAAGACATTTCTATCTTATGTCATTGGTGCTTGAGAATGGCTACAGTGAATCAGACTATCTGTACTACATGAGTGCTGATGGCATAGGATTGGATGGTTTTAAACTTCTAGACAGTCAGATAAAGGTGGATGAAATGCTTAGGGAATATCAGGACAGCAAGGAAATTAGTTTGTCAGTTATTAAGGGCAAGAGGCAGCAGGCAATTGTACCAGCAGCAGCACCAGCAGTAGCACCAGCAGCAGCAGCAGATATATTTGATGAAGAATACAACATTGATCCTCCTGTGCTTTTTGCAGTGAATGAAGAAGGTGTGGCACATAAGGAATTTGTTACAGATGATGTGTTACTGATGGGCACACAGTAGAGTGTAAACTATGAGCCCATCAAAACAATGCCACCTCCCCAGCTAGAAAACTGTGATTTTCAGAAAGAACACAGTGACAATTATTCAGACATGGATCTGGATTCAGATAGTGAAGATAGTGGAGAGTATGTACCTGGTGAAGAAAGTACAGATGATAGCTCTGATGAAGATATGAATAAGCCAGCAGCAGTGGACTGTGATGGTGACAGTGAACCAGAGGACATTTATGATGTTGCTGTTGTTGAAGAGGAAGAGCATAGTGAAGAGGAAGAAGATGCAACTGAAGCTGATGGAGTTAGTGAAGTGCTACCTGTTTTGAAAATAGCAAAAAGAGTAGGACCAACAACAAACTCACACTCATCAGCAAATGACCCAATTGAGCCTGACTGGTTTCCTTCAGATGATGAAGATGAAAATCAAGATTTTTTGGATTCGGAGGATGATGATGGCAATGAGCCCATGTCTTTCATTATTCCCTCAGGAAGAAAAACAAGAGCAGAGAGGAAAAGGGATAGAATATGGTATGATGAAAGCAGACTCAATCCAGAGCAGCAATTCTGTTTGAAGCTCTGTTTCAAAGATGTGTACCAATTTAGGAATGCTCTTGTTAACTTTCATATCAAGCAGCTGAGATCTTTCAAATATCACAGGAACTGCAAAGACAGGGTAATTGCCTGGTCTGATCCAAGGACAAGGGCTGTCCTTTTTTCATTGTTGCTTCTCAGATCAAGAATGAGAAAACATTTTGTATCAAGAAGTTTAGAGCACAACACATCTGTCCAACTAGTGACAGTCATAGTATAGTGAGTTTCAAGTGGCTAGGTCACAACTTCCTAGACACTATTAGATCAGACCCAAACACAACTGTGCCAGCATTGGTAGACAAGGCAAAGAGGAAATTTGGAATTGAAGTTCCAAAGATGATGGCATGGAGAGCTAAGAAGAAATCAAAGGAAATTTTTCTGGGAGATCATAAGAAACAATATCTTAGGTTGTCTGATTACATTGAAACTGTCAAGTTATGCAATCCAGGCTCAAGATGCATTGTCACCACTGTCACTCCTACAAGGACACATGAAAACCCTCATCCAGGTCCAAGATTCCATGGTCTTTTCTTTTGTCTGAATGCACCCAGGGAGGGTTTTCTCAATGGATGTAGGCCCTTCATTGGTTTGGATGGTTGCTTCATTAAGCTGACAACAGGAGCACAAATCCTAGCAGCTACTGGTAGGGATGCCAACAACAACATGTATCCCATTGCATTTGGAATTGTAGGAGTGGAGGACACACCTAATTGGAGCTGGTTTCTCACTCAACTGAAGTATGCTCTAGGAGGCACTGATGGCTTCTCGCCCCTCGTTGGTTACCCCAAGTGGAAGGTTAGAGATGCAGTGTAGCGGAAGTTTTACCTTGGCAAAGATACCAAGGATCGATTTCCCCTGAGACTCCCAGTTTCAACAAGAAGGTGTCAACTGCCAACGGCGCCAGATATTAGCAATCAACGTGGACCTGCACACAGATACAAATAACTTTGCTCCCAACGAGTACAGAGAGGTTGTCAATCCCTCCGGCCTTGTAGTTTACAAAGGATCAAACGCAAGTGATAGTAGTGATAGATATTCCTGCAATAGTAAGTAAAAGCGGAAAGTAAATAGCGGATGTGATCAATGATGGTAATATGGACCGGAGTCTCATGATGTTCACTAGTGATGTCTCTCTCCCAAAAGACGATAAAACTGCTATGTGAGGTAAACGAATTACAGCTGGGCAATTGACAGAACCATGAACGCAAACCAATGCTGACTACATTGCAAGAAAGGTTGAGGTTCAAAGCATGGGCGGTACGCCGAGGTAAGTAGACCGAAATCCATCTGCATCTACTACTAATCATCCACCTTGAGATATCTATCCAGAACATCTCGCTGGTATTAAGTTGCGAGTCCCACCCATAGTGTAAACTCAAAGCAACAGACAACTGCATTAAAAGAATTTGCGTAAAGTAAACAGTCCTTGCACCCGCGGGCACAAGCACCGTTGTTTTCCCCCTTGTGGCAACAGCACATCCCTAGACTCATGTTTCTGTCACTCAAGCTAGTCATCGAGGGGCATGAACCCACAATCAAGCATAACGTTCCCTCTTGGAGTCACTACCTATTACTTGGCCAAAGCAATAAATAACAACGGAGAACATGCAAGAATTACTTACGAACATAAATATAAAAGAGGTAGATCAAATATATTACTCAAACACAATCTGAACATAATCTCATAATCCATCGGATCCCAGCAAACTCATCATAGCAACAGCATAAGGATTACATAGGTGCCTCGATCATGTAGGGCAGCTCACGAGGACTAATTAGTGAAGCACAAGAACGGGAGGAGAACATCACATAGCTACTGGTCATGGACTCATGGTCCAAGGGAGACTACTCACAACTCATCCGGGAGGCGTCCATGGTGGTGGAGAAGCTCCCGGTGGTGATCCTCCCCTCCGGCAGGGTGCCCGGAAGAGTTCTTCTGGTGCTCCTGATCTTGGAAGCGGCGGCGGCGGCGGAACAGAGATGAGATCGCGAAAAAGAGGTCCCGTCTCGAGGGTTTCGGGAGACGCTTTAAATATATGCCAAAGGGGGCATCAGCGGAGCCTCGGGGGGCCCAGGCGCCCCCCCCGGCGCGGCCCAGGGGGGCGCGCCGCCAGGGCGCCTGGAGCCCTGGTGCCCCCCCC
>LR738712.1:8178477-8189531 GCA_902687465.1 Secale cereale
CCCCCCCCCGGCTGTACTTCGGGCGCAAGGTAGGTTCTGGAACGCTGATTTTTTATATAATTTTTCTGGATTTTTCCTGACGGTTCTCGTAATGTGAAAACCTGAAATACAAAGACAGCCGAAAACAGAAACTGGCACTGGGGTGCACTGGATTAGTAGGTTAGTCCAAATATGATCAAAAGTGTATGGAAGTGTATAAATATTTGGACTAACCTACTAATCCAGTGCACCCCAGTGCCAGTTTCTGTTTTCGGCTATTTTTGTATTTCAGGTTTTCACATTACGAGAACTGTCAGGAAAAATCCAGAAAAATTATATAAAAAATCAGCGTTCCAGAACCTACCTTGCGCCCGAAGTACAGCCGGGGGGGGCACCGGGGCCCCAGGCGCCCTGGCGGCGCCCCCCCCCCCCCCCTGGGCCGCGCCGGGGGGGCGCCTGGGCCCCCCGAGCCCCGTCTGGTGCCCCCCTTTGGCATATATTTAGAGCGTCCTTCGAAACCCTCGGGACGGGAACTCTTTTTCGCGATCTCATCTCTGTTGTGCCGCCGCCGCCGCTTCCAAGATCGGGAGCACCAGGAGAACTCTTCCCGGCACCCTGCCAGAGGGGAGGATCATCATCGGGAGCCTCTCCACCACCATGGACGCCTCCCGGATGAGTTGTGAGTAGTCTCCCTTGGACCATGAGTCCATGACCAGTAGCTATGTGATGTTCTCCTCCCGTTCTTGTGCTTCACTAATTAGTCCTCGTGAGCTGCCCTACATGATCGTGAGCTGCCCTACATGACCGCGGGTGCAAGGATTGTTTACTTTACGCAAAGTTCTTTTAATGCAGTTGTCTGTTGCTTTGAGTTTACACTATGGGTGGGACTCGCAACTTAATACCAGCGAGATGTTCTGGATAGATATCTCAAGGTGGATGATTAGTAGTAGATATTGATGGATTTCGGTCTACTTACTTTGGCGTACCGCCCATGCTTTGAACTTCAACCTTTCTTGCAATGTAGTCAGCATTGGTTTGCGTTCGTGGTCCTGTCAATTGCCCAGTTGTAATTCGTTTACCTCACATAGCTGTTTTATCGTCTTTTGGGAGAGAGACATCACTAGTGAACATCATGAGACTCCGGTCCATATTACCATCATTGATCACATCCGCTATTTACTTTTCGCTTTTACTTACTATTGCAAACATTATCTATCACTACTATCATTTGCGTTTAATCCTTTGTGAACTACAAGGCCGGAGGGATTGACAACCTCTCTGTACTCGTTGGGAGCAAAGTTATTTGTATCTGTGTGCAGGTCCACGTTGATTGCTAATATCTGGCGCCGTTAGCAGTTGACACCTACTTGTCGAACCTAGGAGTCTCTGGGGATTCGATCCTTGGCATCTTTGCTAAGGGAAAAACTTCCACAACACTGCATCTCACACCTTCCACTTGGGGTAACCAACGAGGGGTTAGAGGCCCATCAAGGAGTTTTTCTGGCGCCGTTGCCGGGGACTCCACTCTTCAGGATAGGGGAGTTGCATGCTATCTTTTACCTTTGCTTTTTAGTCTTGTTAGTTTACCTTTCAGTTTTTGCTTTAGTACCTTTTATCGAAAATCACAAAAATAGTTATCTTGCTTGCTTGCTACTATGGGTTCCACCGAGAACACCAAGTTGTGTGACTTCACTAGTCACAACAACGATGACTTTATCAGCACACCTATCACTACACCTGCCACTTCAGCACCTTCATATGAAATTAAACCTGCTTTACTGAACTTAGTCATGAAAGATCAATTCTCCGGTGCTGGAGATGATGCTGCTTTACACTTGAACAACTTTGTTGAACTTTGTGATATGCAAAAGTACCACGAAATAGATGGTAATATTGTTAACCTTAAGCTTTTTCCTTTCTCCTTGAGAGGAGGAGCTAAAATATGGTTTCAGTCTTTGCCTAGAAATAGCATAGATTCATGGGACAAGTGCAAAGATGCTTTTATTGGAAAATACTATCCACCTGCTAAAATTATCCAACTTAGAAGTAACATAATGAATTTTAAACAATTGGATAATGAACACGTTGCCCAAGCTTGGGAACGTATGAAATCTCTTATCAAGAACTGCCCTACTCATGGTTTGACTACTTGGATGGTTATCCAAACTTTTTATGCAGGCTTGAACTTTACCTCGCGGAACTTGTTAGATTCGGCCGCGGGAGGAACTTTTATGTCAACTACACTTGGTGCTGCCACAAAGCTTCTCGATGAGATGATGACCAACTATTCCCAATGGCACACCGAACGCGCTCCAACAGGTAGGAAGGTAAACTCTGTCGAGGAGATTTCCTCCTTAAATGAAAAAGTTGACTTGATCATGTCTCTACTTTCGAAGCAATCTTCTGTTGATCCTCGTGATGTTCCTTTAAATTCTTTGATTGCTCAAGAACAAGTAGATGTAAACTTTATCTCTAGAAACAATTTTAACAACAATGCTTATAGGAGTAATTTTGGTAGCAATCCTAGACCGTTCCCCTCTAATTCTTATGGGAACAACAATGCTTATCCTATTACCAAGAACTCCACTACTGAACTAGAGATTATGCTTAAAGATTTCATCACTACCCAAAAAGCCTTTAATAAGAGTGTAGAAGAAAAACTACATAAACTAGATGATCTTTCTTTTAAGGTAGACCATTTAGCCAATGAGGTAAAATTGCTAAAAATTAAAACTTCTCCTCTTGAGGAGAGGGAAGTCACTCCTATAAATGCTATTCAAGTGCAAATTAATGAAAACATTAGGATGATGGCTAAACTTAAAGAGAGATGGGCTAGAGAAAGGGAGGAAGAAGATAGAATTAAGAGCCTTCCTACCCACCACACTGTTGCTACTATCCAAGTTGTTGAGGATGTTCAAACTCTTAGCACCCAATGTACTCCTGGTCCCAATGGACCTATTAATGGTGATGCTATGACTATAGAAACTACCAAACAAGTGAACCTAAAGGACACCACTACCACTTTACTTGATGCTAATGACCTTGATTTTGATAATTGCACTCTTACCGAAGTTATTGATTTCCTTCACAAGATGTCTAGAGACCCCCGCACTAGCACGCTTAATCTTGCCTTCACGGAGCATATCACTAATGCTCTCATCAAAGCTAGGGAGGAGAAACTTAGAGTAGAAGCCTCCATACCTAGAAAGCTAGAAGATGGTTGGGATCCTATGATAAAAATTAAATTGAATGACTTCTCTTGCTATGCATTATGTGATGTTGGAGCTAGTACCTCTGTTATGCCCAAAAGAATATATGATATGCTTAAATTGAAACCTTATGATTCTTGTTCTTTTGGTGTTCGTCTCGTTGATTCTTCCATAAAGAAACCTTTGGGGAGGATCGACGATGTTCTTATCGTTGTTAATGATAATTATGTTCCCGTTGATTTCACTATTATGGATATTGAATGTGATCCTTCATGTCCAATTATTTTGGGACGTCCCTTTTTACGCACCGTTGGTGCTATCATTGACATGAAAGAAGGTAATATAAAATTTCAGTTTCCTCTCAAGAAAGGGATGGAACACTTCCCTCGAAATAAGATCAAGTTACCTTTTGAGTCCGTTGTACGGGCTAGCTATTCTTTTACTCTTGATAAAACTTGATCTCTATGCATTATGCCTAGCTTAAAGGCATAAAAGAAAGCGCTTTTGGGAGGCAGCCCACATGAATAAATTTTTATATTTTGCTTTTGTTGTGTATTGATGTTGTTTACTACAGTAGCATCATCATTGTATCTTTGCTTTTCATATTTGTGCCAAGTATAGCCTCTGATTGCTAGAAAGTTCAAAAGTTGTGAGGTGCTGTCCAGGAAACAGATTCTGTCCTTGGATAGAAAAATTCGTATAAAATCACCAGATCATCTTTTTGGTCTGAATTTTTTCGACAGCGTTCTCTATATAATTGTCTTTCGTGCGTCTGTTCTGAGTTTTTTATTTGAGTTGCAGAAGTGCCCCGAACAAATCAATTACTACCTGATGTTCTGTTTTTCACAGATTCTGTCATGTTTTGCCTTTCCTTCATTTTGCAAATCAAGAGCTTGCTTTTTCTTTGCAGAAACCTTTTGGCAATCTTGAGAAACAGTAGAACTTCAAGAATATCTTTATTTCCGCAAGGAACAATTATTTTATTAAGGGTACTAACCTCGCTAATCAGATTATGATGAGTTATGTATGAAGGGAGTTTTCAAGTGTGCGAGGGAAGATGATAAAAAGATTCAGGAGTGTCAAGCGCTCAAGCTTGGGGATGCCCCCGTGCACCCCCAAGAAATAATCAAGGAGACTCAAGCGTCTAAGCTTGGGGATGCCCACGTGCATCCCCTTCTCCATCAACATTATCAGTTCGTCTTTCGTTCCGCTATATTTTTATCACTTCATGTGTTATGTGTTATGCTTGGAGCGTCTTGCTTTTAGTTTTCTTTTTAGTTTTCTTTTTAGTTTTCCATAACGAGTCGGAACTCAGCGTTCTTTATGTGGGATAGAAACACGCTCCACTTCTACCTAGAACATAACATAGAATTTTCATGTCTATCTTTGCTGTGTGTGTTCTTTGTCTTTTAATAGCTACTATCATGTTCAGCTCTTAGTATTCATGCTTATCTTTTCAAAGAGCTTTTGTTTAGTTGGTTGCTTGAACTCTCTTTAATTATCATGCTTATCTTATTAAGAGAGTTTGCTTCCGTTGCATTGGTTAATATGTCTATGATAAAGATGCTACGTGCATGATGGCGCCTAGTAGTTCAGGTTTTCTTATGGTTAGTCTCAAATAGCTGGGGGATTCCCAATGTGTTATTGGAGTACCAACATGATTTGTTTGCCTATGATGTGGTATGGTTTAGTAATATCTTCCCTCAAGAATTTATTTTGATTGACTTGGCGTATGCTCACGCATATTTAAGGCTGTAAAGAAAGTCTGTCAAGCCTTGATGATCTTTTATTTCTGAGTAGCGATATAACTTCCATGCCTGATTCAATATTGCTTTGTCGCTCTGCATGATTATGACCGTCATTGCTCTCTTAGTTGGTCGCTCCCAGTCTTTTACTAACCTCCACCTGTACTAAGCGGACTGACTGCTTGTGCATCCACATCCTTTTAAACCAGTTATGCCATATGAGTCCACCATACCTACCTATATGTGGTATTTCACCGCCACTCCAAGTAAATTTACATGTGCTACCTTTAAAACCTTCAGTTGCAATACATAGCTCATGGGAAAGTAGCTTAAAAACTATTGTGGTAAAGAATATGTTGCTTATGTATCTTATTTCTTATAAGTTGCTTGCTGAGCGGTAACCATGTTTCTGGGGACGCCATCAACTGTTACACTTTTGTTGAATATCATGTGAGTTGCTATGCATGTTCGTCTTGTCTGAAGTAAGGGTGATTTGCCATGGGTTGAATGAGTATGCATATTGTTAGAGAAGAACATTGGGCCGCCAACCAAAGCCATGTATCATGGTGGAAGTTTTAGCTTGGACATTAATCCTCAATCTCTTATGAGAATATGCTTAAGCATTAAAGAGGAGTCCATCATTTATTTTCTATGTTGTCCCGGTATGGATGTCCTCAAGTTGAGATCTATCAAAAACGAGAAATCAAATGTGATTTATCTCCTTGGACCTTTGTACAGGTGGCATAGAGGTACCCCTTTGTGACACTTGGTTGAAACATATGTAATGCAATGATAACCCATGGAAATCCGAGCTAATTAGGACAAGGTGCGAGCACTATTGGTATTCGATGCATGAGGCTTGCAACTTATAGGATGTCTTATGCATGACACATATGAAGTACTACTACCGTTGACAAAATTGCTTCTATGTTTTCAAAATAAAAAGCTCTAGCACATAACCATTCTTTTACTTTTATGTTGAGTCTCCACCTTCTTTTAAAAGCACCAACTACTGAGAGCATGATTGTCATTCTGAGTGTAATGTGCATTGTCCCAAAGTAGCATTGTCTTTTGCATGATTGTGATATCGTTTATTCTGAAATCATTATATCTAGTCATCACTTAAACCTTGAAGGTGCCCCTGCATTTATGTTTTGCTTCACTAAAGGGGGCAAGCTAGATATCACTTTATCATATTTGCACATCATGTTCATTGCAAATCTATTTGATGCTTCAATGTCATGTTGTAAAACTTTCAGTCATTTGTGATTTTCTCATGAGGCAACTTAATTACTATAGAATCATTGTCTCAGTAAGCTTTTGTCATATGACTATAAAAAGTCCTATATGGTTAATAGCATGTCACCACAGAAATTATTCTTGTTATCATTTACCTACTCGAGGACGAGCAGGAATTAAGCTTGGGGATGTAGATACGTCCAAAACGTATCTATAATTTCTGCTTGCTCCATGCCACTTTTGGGTGATATTGCTATGATATTTATACACTTCCATACACTTTTGATCATATTTGGACTAACCTACTAATCCAGTGCACCCCAGTGCCAGTTTCCGTTTTCGGCTGTTTTTGTATTTCAGGTTTTCACATTACGAGAACTGTCAGGAAAAATCCAGAAAAATTATATAAAAAATCAGCGTTCCAGAACCTACCTTGCGCCCGAAGTACAGCCGGGGGGGCACCAGGGCCCCAGGCGCCATGGCGGTGCCCCCCCCCCCCCCCGGGCCACGCGGGGGGCGCCTGGGCCCCCCGAGCCCCGTCTGGTGCCCCCCTTTGGCATATATTTAGAGCGTCCTTCGAAACCCTCGGGACGGGAACTCTTTTTCGCGATCTCATCTCTGTTCCGCCGCCGCCGCCGCTTCCAAGATCGGGAGCACCAGGAGAACTCTTCCTGGCACCCTGCCGGAGGGGAGGATCATCATCGGGAGCCTCTCCACCACCATGGACACCTCCCGGATGAGTTGTGAGTAGTATCCCTTGGACCATGAGTCCATGACCAGTAGCTATGTGATGTTCTCCTCCCGTTCTTGTGCTTCACTAATTAGTCCTCGTGAGCTGCCCTACATGATCAAGGCACATATGTAATCCTTATGCTGTTGCTATGATGAGTTTGCTGGGATCCGATGGATTATGGGATTATGTTCAGATTGTGATTGAGTAATATATTTGATCTACCTCTTTTATATTTATGTTCATAAGTAATTCTTGCATGTTCTCCGTTGTTATTTATTGCTTTGGCCAAGTAATACGTAGTGACTCCAAGAGGGAATGTTATGCTTGATTGTGGGTTCATGCCCCTCGATGACTAGCTTGAGTGACAGAAACATGAGTCTAGGGGATGTGCTGTTGCCACAAGGGGGAAACAACGGTGCTTGTGCCCGCGGGTGCAAGGATTGTTTACTTTACGCAAAGTTCTTTTAATGCAGTTGTCTGTTGCATTGAGTTTACACTATGGGTGGGACTCGCAACTTAATACCAGCGAGATGTTCTGGATAGATATCTCAAGGTGGATGATTAGTAGTAGATATTGATGGATTTTGGTCTACTTACTTTGGCGTACCGCCCATGCTTTGAACCTCAACCTTTCTTGCAATGTAGTCAGCATTGGTTTGCGTTCGTGGTCCTGTCAATTGCCCAGCTGTAATTCGTTTACCTCACATAGTTGTTTTATCGTCTTTTGGGAGAGAGACATCACTAGTGAACATCATGAGACTCCGGTCCATATTACCATCATTGATCACATCCGCTATTTACTTTTCGCTTTTACTTACTATTGCAAACATTATCTATCACTACTATCATTTGCGTTTAATCCTTTGTGAACTACAAGGCCGGAGGGATTGACAACCTCTCTGTACTCGTTGGGAGCAAAGTTATTTGTATCTGTGTGCAGGTCCACGTTGATTGCTAATATCTGGCGCCGTTAGCAGTTGACACCTACTTGTCGAACCTAGGAGTCTCTGGGGATTCGATCCTTGGCATCTTTGCTAAGGGAAAAACTTCCACAACACTGCATCTCACACCTTCCACTTGGGGTAACCAACGAGGGGTTAGAGGCCCATCAGGTGCACGGGGGCATCCCCAAGCTTGAGCGTTTGACACTCCTGAATCTTCTTATCATCTTCCCTCGCACACTTGAAAACTCCCTTCATACATAACTCATCATAATCTGATTAGCGAGGTTAGTACCCATAATAAAATAATTGTTCCTTGCTGGAAATAAGGATATTCTTGAAGATCTACTGTTTCTCAAGATTGCCAAAAGGTTTTTGCAAAGAAAAAGCAAGCTCTAGGTTCGCAAAATGAAGGAAAGGCAAAACAGGACAGAATATGTTAAAAACAGAACAGCAGGTAGTAAATGATTTGTTCGGGGCACTTCTGCAACTCTAATCAAAAAACTCAAAACAGACGCACGAAAGACAATTATATAGAGCACGCTGTCGAAAAAATTCAGACCAAAAAGATGATCTGGTGATTTTATACGAATTTTTCTATCCAAGGACAGAATCTGTTTCCTGGACAGCACCTCACAACTTTTGAACTTTCTAGCAATCAGAGGCTATACTTGGCACAAAATTGAAAAGAAAAGATACAATGATGATGCTACTGTAGTAAACAACATCAAGACACAACAAAAGCAAAATAAATTTATTCATTGGGCTGCCTCCCAAAAGCGCTTTCTTTTATGCCTTTAAGCTAGGCATAATGCATATAGATTAAGTTGTATCAATTGAACCATCATCAAGATCATCAAAAAGCTCTTCAATAATACAACTAGTCTTAAGAGGACTTTCAAACAAAGGCCTCATAGAGATACTTCTAGGAAGAAGACCAAAAGGATAAAAGTCAAGGGAAGATTCATTTATAAATTCATCACAGAGAGGTGTTTCTTCCAAAGTCTTTACAGTTTCAACCCCTTTGGCAATAGATGGATTACTTTTAGAGCGGGGAGCCTTCGGAATGTGAACAAACTTAGGCTCCTTCCTTGCCGGAGTTTCTACCTTTTTGGTTTTGATTGAGGAAAAAGTAGTTCCTAGAGTATCAAAGATATCCTCAATCTTGTCTATCCTAGAAAAGTCCAAATCATGGAATTTGATGGTCTCCAAAGTTTTGAAAATTTTATGCATGGAGCTATCAAGCCTATTCAAATTCCCTTGGATCTTACGATCCAACTCGTTTATCTTATTAGTGTTTGCCATCTCTAGCTCTATCTTTTCAAGTTTTTTCATAATGTGAGCTAGGGTGATGTCCTCTTGAATGCTAACAACAGGGGGATTCCCAACAAGATTTTCAATAATACTAAGAGACTCCCAAACTGGGGCCTCTAGGAAATTTCCATTGATAGCAGTATCTAGAATAAACCTATTCCAAGAAGTAATTCCAACATAAAAATTTCTAAGCAGCATAGTAGTAGGTTGCTTCTTGGTGGCTCTTTTTTGAGAATCACTAATTCTATACCAAGCATCTTTCAAACTTTCCCCACCTCTTTGTTTAAAGGTGAGAACTTCTGCCTCGTCAAAGACAAAAGGACCCGACATAATGACAACTAAAGAAAGAGATAACTATTTTTGTGATTTTCGATAAAAGATACTAAAGCAAAAATGAAAGGTAAACTAACAAGACTAAAAGCAAAGGTAAAAGATAGCGTGCAACTCCCCTATCCTGAAGAGTGGAGTCTCCGGCAACGGCGCCAGAAAACTTTGCTTGATGGCTTCTCGCCCCTCGTTGGTTACCCCAAGTGGAAGGTTAGAGATGCAGTGTAGCGGAAGTTTTCCCTTGGCAAAGATACCAAGGATCGATTTCCCCTGAGACTCCCAGTTTCAACAAGAAGGTGTCAACTGCTAACGGCGCCAGATATTAGCAATCAACGTGGACCTGCACACAGATACAAATAACTTTGCTCCCAACGAGTACAGAGAGGTTGTCAATCCCTCCGGCCTTGTAGTTTACAAAGGATCAAACGCAGTGATAGTAGTGATAGATATTGCTGCAATAGTAAGTAAAAGCGGAAAGTAAATAGCGGATGTGATCAATGATGGTAATATGGACCGGAGTCTCATGATGTTCACTAGTGATGTCTCTCTCCCAAAAGACGATAAAACTGCTATGTGAGGTAAACGAATTACAGCTGGGCAATTGACAGAACCATGAACACAAACCGATGCTGACTACATTGCAAGAAAGGTTGAGGTTCAAAGCATGGGCGGTACGCCGAGGTAAGTAGACCGAAATCCATCTGCATCTACTACTAATCATCCACCTTGAGATATCTATCCAGAACATCTCGCTGGTATTAAGTTGCGAGTCCCACCCATAGTGTAAACTCAAAGCAACAGACAACTGCATTAAAAGAACTTTGCGTAAAGTAAACAGTCCTTGCACCCGCGGGCACAAGCACCGTTGTTTTCCCCCTTGTGGCAACAGCACATCCCCTAGACTCATGTTTCTGTCACTCAAGCTAGTCATCGAGGGGCATGAACCCACAATCAAGCATAACGTTCCCTCTTGGAGTCACTACCTATTACTTGGCCAAAGCAATAAATAACAACGGAGAACATGCAAGAATTACTTACGAACATAAATATAAAAGAGGTAGATCAAATATATTACTCAAACACAATCTGAACATAATCTCATAATCCATCGGATCCCAGCAAACTCATCATAGCAACAGCATAAGGATTACATAGGTGCCTCGATCATGTAGGGCAGCTCACGAGGACTAATTAGTGAAGCACAAGAACGGGAGGAGAACATCACATAGCTACTGGTCATGGAATCATGGTCCAAGGGAGACTACTCACAACTCATCCGGGAGGCGTCCATGGTGGTGCAGAAGCTCCCGGTGGTGATCCTCCCCTCCGGCAGGGTGCCGGGAAGAGTTCTCCTGGTGCTCCCGATCTTGGAAGCGGCGGCGGCGGCGGAACAGAGATGAGATCGCGAAAAAGAGTTCCCGTCTCGAGGGTTTCGGGAGACGCTTTAAATATATGCCAAAGGGGGGCATCAGCGGAGCCTCAGGGGGGCCCAGGCGCCCCCCCGGCGCGGCCCAGGGGGGGGGCGCCGCCAGGGCGCCTGGAGCCCTGGTGCCCCCCCCCCCCCCCC
>LR738712.1:8189541-8215652 GCA_902687465.1 Secale cereale
GGCCCCCCCCCCCCCCCCCCGGCTGTACTTCGGGCGCAAGGTAGCTTCTGGAACGCTGATTTTTTATATAATTTTTCTGGATTTTTCCTGGCAGTTCTCGTAATGTGAAAACCTGAAATACAAAAACAGCCGAAAACAGAAACTGGCACTGGGGTGCACTGAGTTAATAGGTGTAATGCCCAGGATGGAGTTTTACCTCCTACGTGTCGAGGCACGACTTAAAGTCATAAGTCCATCCTAGAATGATCTCAAGTTTGGTAATCTTTGCACAACTCATGTAAAAGAGGGGATAGTAAACTGAAAGTAGTTGGCTTACACTCGCCACGTCACAGAATTACAGTACAAGTCTCAAACATCATACATTAAGCACACTACAACCCTCTAAGGGCAAAAGCCAAATGTCAAAGTACCAAACTCAGATAAATAAACCACAGGCGGATCGAATCCTAGTAAGAGACTCCACTACTGATCGTCCGGGTAGCGCACGTAGTACCGACTACGTTCCTCGTCGTACTCCCAATCCAGCTCGGTGCCATCACCTGGATAGCTCACAGCTGGACCTGCATCTGGTGTGTGAAGTAACTGTGAGCCACAGAGGACTCAGCAATCCCGTTCCCGGGTAACAGAACTATTTAAGCCTTTAGGTGAGGGAAAGGCTGAAGAGAAGAATAAGTCTGCAGCAGCAACTAGCATCTAGCTTACGCAAGTGAGAGCGAGAAGAGAAGGCCTCGGCAAGAAGTGATCACGAAGTGATCCTAGCTATAAGCTCACAAACATAACCCCTCCGTGTTCAACTCCCGAATCTCTATTCGGAAATTGACAGTCACGGAACGCACGCTGGTAGTGTATTAGTAACATTGTGTCAAGTTATCTACAACCGGAATTAACAAGCTCCCATCTGCCACATAACCGCGGGCACGGCTTTCGAAAGTTCAAACCCTGCAGGGGTGTTCCAACTTGACCCATTACAAGCCCACGATCCGCGGAGTCGCAACTCCAAAGTGGGAAGACCCGAGTATCCTCGGAATCCCGTGCTCAAGATATACCGAGCTAAGGTAAGGCTAATCCAGCAAATCCTCCCGGCGTGCCGACACCCTGATAGTAGCCGCGCGTATCTAGTCTCAGGCCACGACCGGATGGGCGAAGCTACAGGACCCAATCCTCGAGTTTCCCCGTGGTGGTTCCCGCAGGCTCCCCGTTTGGGACCAACACCATCGGCACTGGCCCCCCCTGCTATGTTGAATTAAGAATCCTCGGGGACATGACCCCCTATGCAATTAATTAATTATTTAAGTTGTTATTATGAGGCAAATAGTACCAAAAGTTGGGACTTGCTGGAAAAGACTTAGCACTTAGCGGTTTATCGAGGGGGTCCCATACACCCCAACCGTGTTAGGAACGCATAATCAAGGAACATAACACCGGCTTATACGGATCCTAACGGCATGAGTGGAACAAATCACCAAGCAAAAGGCTTAGCCTTCCACCCTTGCCAATATATAGATGATTTCATTTTAAGCATTAATATAGTGTGATATAACCCAACCAAACTTCAACATGGAGCAAGCATCTTCACTTCACCTGCAACTAGCAACGCTATAAGAAGGGCTGAGCGAAGCGTACTTAGCCAAGCAACGGTTTGCATAGGTAGGGTGGTTAAACATGGCAATTGTTTACAAGTAGGAGGCTGACAAGAAGAACATGGGCATCGAGGCAAAACTATAGATCGAGACTACTAGCAATAGGCAAAGATAGTAATGTTATCGGGGTTCGGTCATCTTGCCTGAAGAGAAGTCGTTCGGATCGTAAGAAGGGTCCTCGTGCTCAACCTCGTTGGAAACCTCGTGCTCAACTTCGTACCCGGTCTCAGCTTCCGGCTCTAAACAAAACAATCACACCAAGCACCAAATCAACAAGATGCAATGCGCACTCGAAAAACATGAATGCATGATGGATGCACTAAGGATGCACACGGAGCACGTAAAACACCACTCAATCAAAACACCTCAAAACAAGATAACAATCTGATATTATTAATCTACACAGAAAAACAACCAAGTTTGATATAAGATTCGCTGAAATCGGAGTTACGGGCTAAAAGTTATGCCCGAAACAAGATTTGAGCGAAAGCTGAAAATTACAGCAACATAGCAACTTCGGAGCTCAAAATAATTAAGCTACAGCACCCAAAAAGCATGGCAAAGGACTTGAACACAAACTAGACATATAGTACAGCAACTATGTCCAAAGTGCACCCCCAACGGAGTCACGGATCAATAGCAATGATCTTGGACATATTGAACTTGACAATAAAATTCTGGCAGCAGAATTTTATTGAAACTTTGGAGCAAAAGATAAACATGCTACAGCCACTCAAATGGACATGTGAGGACATGAATGGAAAGACAACAATATATACTACAAGGAACAATCAAGATCCACTCCAAAACTATCATGCTTTGTCCTAGAACATCACACAAACATGGCATCGGAACGTTACAGATTTCAGACTTAGTGAAAAACCACTAAGTCCTAAAACAGCAATATCATCATAGCATCAAAAAGAGCATGTTTAAGTCACCTCGAAACTAAACATGGCAAAGGGTAAGCACCTCATCAAAGTGCATATGAAGGTGATCCCGAAACACACAAGCATGCATCATAGAGGTGAACACAACGATTGCAACGAGCTCAACAAGATGGCATTTCATAACAAGTGAAAACACCTCATATGAACATGGCACTTTGCAACGATGATAACAAGGCAACAATAAATCTACCATGCAACCTATCACAAGCATCACGTAGTTCGTGGCAAGACGAACACGTGGACATGTCATTTGCATCGTTTGGACAAACGAGCTAAAAGATAACACATGTCAAAGGTGGCATGAAAATAACACATAACAGCAGTTTAAATCATGATGCACTCTTGCAACAGCAAAACAAGTGCCTAGATGACATCTAACATGCATGACAACAACAGGTAAAACGTAGAGCACATCTCCACGAACGTCTGGGCATGCTACACGCGCAAAACAGAGCATCACAGTAAAAGATATGCAAGGTCAAACATTGCATCAGACAGATGAAAAACTGGACTTAGGAGGATTTAGGGTTCAACCTTAGCAGATTCGGATCTGGAAAAACTGAGACGGGCCGGATCTGGCCCGGCTGGCGGAGGCAGAGGCGGCGGCCCGGCGCGGAGGCGGCTACTGGGCCCCGGTCGAAGGGGCGGCCCAGCCAGCGGAGCGGGCGGCTGGCGGCGGAGGCCCGCGGGGAGGCACGGCCCGGCCGGCGCGCAGCGAAGGAGCGGCCCAGCTCGGGTCGCTCGGAGGAGCGGCCGCCTGGCGCCTGGATGCGGCGGCCCGCGGGAGGAAGGCGCCCGGCGGATCTGGGCCTCGGGCGACGCTGCGCAGGCCCGCGGGGGCTGGCGACTTGCGGTGGCGAGGAAGCTGGCTCGGTGGCGACCTGGCGCGGAGGAGGTTCGACCGGCCCGGCTCGGGCGATGTGGGGACCGAGCGGATCGGGCGACGGTGTACGGGTCGGGCCCGATGCGGCCAGGGGAGCGAACGGCGAAGCGGGGGGCCTGGCTCGATCGCTCGCTGGGTGCGACGAGGGCCCCTGGAGCGATGAGTAGCCGCGCGTTGACCCGGGGTTCGATCCCAGATCGGTGGATCCGATCGGGGCTGCCTCGAGCTGCGGCGGGCTGCTTCGATGGATAAGCTGGATCCCCTCGGGATCTGGTGGAATTAGTGGAACTGTGATCTGAAGGAAGGGAAAAAAAATATAGAGGGGAAGGGGGAAGAAGAAGGGGACATGCCAAAATAGACTAGGGTCTATTATATAGCAGTTTTTAGGGTTAGGGGGGAGATTTAGGGGCGCTAGGAGCCCTCCGATCGCGATCCGACGGATCCGATCGCGAGGGTAGTCTAGAAGGACCTAGGGGAAGATAAAAGAATGCAGTAGGGGATGTTTCTGGGACACGAAGTGAAGGCACTTCGGACCCACACGGGCAACGGATGGAAAAGTCAACAGAGTCCAAACGAGACGAGATTTGAGAGGCGGGTTGCACACAACAAAACAACAACACACACAACAACCTCGCGGCACACCGGTAACGTAAAACGCCCGAACAACAAAGTAGGCCTACGGGACGTCACGGACACGTGAGGGAGCTCCGGAACGCGAAACGGACAACGGGAAGAAACACGACGAACCGGATGCAACCCACAACACAAATGCAATGCAATGCACATGTCTACATGATATGAATGAATGCCACACACTCACACAACAAAACGACGAGAACCCGAAAGACAAAGAACCCGGAATGGAAATAGATGAAGCCGGAGATATATTATATACCCAAAAGGGAAAGTATTACATCCGGGGCATTACAATAGGTTAGTCCAAATATGATCAAAAGTGTATGGAAGTGTATAAATAACATAGCAATATCACCCAAAAGAGGCATGGAGCAAGCAGAAATTATAGATACATTTTGGACGTATCAGGCACAGAGGGCAAATTTGGCAAATACACCATTATGTCAGATAGGCAGAAGGTCAGTTATATGCTATCTTTACTCTTGTTTACCATTTTGTACATAACTGTCTAGCTTTGCCAATTAGGTATTAACATTTAGGTTAACTGTGTAAGCAGGGACTACTTAATGCTATAAATGATGTATTTCCAAACTGCCCACAAAGATTTTGTTTAAGACACATTTATGCAAATTTCCAAAGAGCTGGATTTAGAGGTGAAGACCTAAAAATATGCATGGACAGTGCTAGCTACTCATACACAAAACATGGTTTTGATGTTGCCATGGCCAATTTGAAGAATGAATGTGAGGATGCTTGGAGGTGGTTGTCTGGTATTCCAGTCCACACATGGGCTAGGCATGAAATGGACACTAACTGCAAAACAGACCTAGTGGTTAACAACATAAGTGAGGTTTTCGATAAATATATTTTAGATGTTAGAAACAAACCAATTGTGACAATGATAAATGGAATCAAAGACAAGTTCCTAGTCAGGTTTGATGCAAAGAGAGAAGGTGGAGAGCATGCAAGGTGGGAAATAGCTCCAACTTATGCAGGGATGTTGGAGCTCAGCAAGAAGTATGCTAGAGACTGCAAAGCAATCAGGGCAGGTCCAAATTTATGGCAGGTCACTAGTGGCCCAAAGACATTTGCTGTCAATCTTCTTGAGCACACTTGTGGATGCAGAAAGTGGGACATGTCAGAGTGTCCATGCAACCATGCTTGTAGTGCTATTTACAAAGGCAAGATGCAACCTGAGGACTTTGTCAGTCCATTCTTCAAGAAATCTATGTATTTGGAGTCATACAAACCTATAGTGTATCCAGTTCCAGGAGAAGATGCTTGGGTCAAGACAGAGCAACCTAATATTGATCCTCCTATTTTCCACAAAGAGGACCAGAGTGGGAGAAAAGAAGAAAAAAGGAAGAAGGGCGGGTTTGAAGTGCCTAAACCCAAAGATTCCTCTAGAATGGCTACAATCAAATGTGGCAACTGCAAGTTAATGGGCCATAGGTTTACAAACTGTTCCCAACAACTGAGGCCTGATCTCCAGTTAAGGAAGAATAGAAGCATGGTAAAAACTATCAGCTTTGTCATAATTTTTGTGTTTGAAATAGGTAAATGTCTTGAAATTTTAAGTGATACAAAAAGCATATACTACAAATAGCATATACTAGTACAACAACATGAAATCATTCATCAACTATCTCCTTTATCTTCCTGATCTTCCCCTTGGTGGCCTCCTTCTCTTTGAACAGGTCACCTATGGTGTACTCAAAATGCCTTTTTTCTTGCTTGAACTTCTCCCTCTCCTCCAACAACCTGTCCCTCTCCTGCTTGAGCTGCTCCATCTCCTGCAGCAGCTTCAACTTCTCTATCTTCTCTTGGTCTCTCTCTTTCTCTGCTTTGGCCCTTATAACCTGATGTATGTTAGTGTCTGCTTTGGCAGCCAAGTTCTTTTTCTCAAGATCTTCCTTCAGGTCACTAAGAGCTATCCGTGCATTGCCTAGTTGGGAAATTGCATCCTCCTTGTCAGCCACCATTTTTGCAAAGTCAACTTTAAAGAACCTCAGGTCATTTTCCATCTTCCTCTTATCTTGCAGTACCTTGAACACTTCTTCAACACTAACTACGTTCTGTCTCAATCTGTCAGTCAACTCCTTCTCATACATATCCCAGATCCTAGCTAAAGTTGTCTTCAATGGGTTTGGCCACTCTGCATCAACCCATTCCACATATGTGCACTTGGGTCCATCCTAAGAATGTGTGTGAAAAACATAAATAACATTAATTTTATTTTCTGATAACAAATGCAGAACAGTTTACTGATAATAATGCAGAACCAATGAGCTCAAATATGTCCTACTTGGTTAAATCATATGAACCAATGAACCAATGAGCTCAAAGAACTGCTAACTTACCTTTTGTGCACAGCCTAGAAACCTCCTGCCGCTATCGGTGGATTCAAACGCCACAAATTTCTCACAGAGGGCTCGATGCTCACAACGTGCAGGATGATTCACAGCAAGGCCGCACCATTCATTGCACTCCATGGTCGCAGGTGCCTAAACATAAGGAAAAAATGTTCTAATTCTACAAAGAAGAGAAATCCCCCTTATACCTAGAACCCTAACCCTAGATGCGAACTCCCTAGATGCACACGGCCAGAAGCTTACCTTGTTGACACACTCATCGTCAGACGACGAGGACGAGCCCGAACCATCAGACCAAGACACCGTCTCTCCCTCCCGTCGGCGATGCGGCGGCGGCTGGCATTCACGGCGACAGCGACGAGAGGGGCGCCAGAGGGGACAGGAGGGGCACACCGCAGGAGAGAACAGAACGAGCGGAGCTCAAGAGCAGAGCGGTCGAGCAGAGGGACGGAGGAGCTCACGACCAGATGAAACGGTCGTTTGGCCTCGTCCGTTACCGCTGGCCACGTGGTTCCGACAGGCGGGCCGGCCGTGTCAGAATTCCACTTAGCAGCGTTGCACAGACGGTTTAGTGTTTTTTGTGATTCACTTGCCACAGAAGTGGTGGCTCGCCGTTATTTTTGCCCAAGTTGGTGGTTCAGCAGTACCCTAGCCGCAAATCTGGTGGTTTTGGGCAATTAACTCGCACATGGATCCCTCGAAACCCAGCAGGTGGAATGGGCTGGCCGATAGCCCAGTTTACCAGAGGCCTTCGTTTCGGCCTCTGGAGCAGCAGGCTATAGGCCAGCTGGGCCAGATTTGACACAGTGCGGGACAGACTGTTGTACAGAGCACATCCGACGGCCAGAAGCGCCCAGATCACGAAAACGGACGGACGTAAAAGCAAATCGCTGTGGAAGCTCGGTTTAGGTGCGGTTATACTGTCCTTAATTTATTTCCGCCGGATGATAAGTTGATTACATCGACGCCCATGCTGGCACGGACACTCATCTGCACTATCTACGACTGCACTTTTTGCACCGGGGTAATGTTTCTCAAACAAGACCCATATTGCAGGGGGAAAATAACTTTCATCACTTAACCTTTTTTTTCTTTCTGGAACAAGACCTCGGTTGCATAAACATTCTGAAACAAGACTCCTGTTTGCAGGAAAAAGAACCTTCGCCGCCGAACCCTTTTTTCCTTCTTTCTGAAACAAGATTTTTGTTGCAGAAAAAAATGTTTGCACGGGACTTGCGGCGAGCATGAGCGCTCGACCAGGATTGATTCGACGGCTATGCAGGTAGCGGACGCATCAGCCGGCTGAAAAGTAGCGGTTTTCATCTTATAATCATTATTGTCAGCACGTAATCACATGTGCATGGTGGAGTAAGACTTTGTTTTCTAGTTAAAATTATACTATGTTTTATGTTTATGTCATTAGAACAATTTTCATGATACGCAATATATGTCAATAAAAATATGTATGTACTTTGTTATAGCTATATATTGTAGGTCCATGGTACCTCGTTGGCACCATGGCATCCATAATGCTAGGGCCGGCCCTGATCACATCCACGATGTGGTTGGTTTTCTTCCATGCATGCAGATGCAGGAAGAGTCTTCCCCTCGTGCTGCCCCGCCGTCGCCAGCCGCCGGCCGGCTCGCTCCGAACAAAGGAAGCCCCGGTTTCCTCGTTGCTGCACCGCCGCGCGCGCGCTTTTCTGCATGCAGAGTCGACGCCGACGACGACGGAGAGAAACCGCCGAGAAATTAAGCTCTGCCGATCGAGTCGAGTCGTCGGGGTCGTCGAGCAGAGGTGTCGGGTTCTGCATGCTCCCTCCCCGCGGGCGCCCCGGCTGGAGTGACAACAAGGTGGCTGGGATAGATGCCGCCATGCCGGCAACATGGTGTGCAACAGCTGATTAGTTTTGATTCTTCAGCGCATGCAAGACGGTTGCGAGTCGTACTGCAGCAACTTGCAAGTCCTCCGTGTCCCTGTCCTGCTACCGCCTACCGGGCATGCCGACGAAACAGAGGAGCGGCCGGTTCCTCCATCTTCCGGCGAAAGGTCGGGTCAGGGTGCCATGAATATAGGCAGCAACTGGGCGGGGAATGAATGGTAGCAACCATTGAGCTCGGTCGAACCTGGTCGGTGTTGGCTCCAGAAGGCGGCGACATGGGGGGAAAAAATCTAACAGTGCTTCGGTGACAGCCAAAGGATGTGTTCCCTACTTTTCTTGGAGTAGAACTATCGTTGACTAGCTTGGTAGTGAGAGCCGACACTAGCTAGGCGGACACATTGGCAGTACGGAAGGAACAATGACGCGGAGAACATTCAGCTGACTTGTGCGCGTGGGTGCTTTGAAATGAGGACAGCTTGTGGATACACAAGCTCAAGAAGAATCAGATAAAAAATGACATAACGCACCAGCGGTTGCAAAAGACGCCCGCGTCGCTCCTGCGGCGGCTCGGGCGGAACCGCAGCCCGCCGCCGCCGCGAACCCCTCCTTGCGCCTCCTTCCCCCTCGCCGCCGCCGGAAGATGCCGGCAGGCGAAGCCCGCCCGGCGGACGGCGGCGGCGGGGAGCTCCTTCGCGCGCCCGCGCGTTCTGTGGTGGGGGAGGCTCCTCCCTCCTGATCTGGATCCGCTCCGTTCCGGCGTCCGCGTCTCCCTTGGCGCGGTTCGGCGGCCCCCCGACGGCGTGCTCCCATGGATCTGGCGGCCCCTTTGCGCGGTCCAGTGGTGGTGACCTCGGGTGCTCGCCTCTGCCCTTCGGCTCCGGCCGGGCTGGCTCGGCGGGGCGGCGGCCAAGGCTGCGCTTGCTTCTGGTGGGCGCCCTCTGGATGCTGACGGCGGCCGGCTGCGTGGGTGCTGCGGGGTGGATCTGAGAGGTTGCTGGTTCTGGTCGGGCGGCTGGATCCAGGCTGCCGACGGTGGTTGGTGGTGAGAAAGAGACTGTGGTGGCTCTCACTGGGTGTAGGCGCAGCACCTTCGAGGGAGGTGTGCGGGCTAGCGGAGGCATGGTGCGTGGGGGTGTGGTGTTTGGGATGCTCCGGGCGAAAGCTTGCCGGCCTATTCCGGCCGACAGCGGCGGTGGCCGTGGACGCCGTTGCACCTTCTTGGAGGCGCCGTCGAGGAGTTCACCCCCTGCACACCCTTGGATTCGGTTCTTCGGGTGAAAGCCTATGGCCCGGTTGGGTCGGGCGACGGCGTCGGCATCGTCGCTTCCCTCTTTGGGGCGTCGTCTGGAAGACCTTTGGATCCCGTTTGTGCTCTTCATGTGCTAGACGCTCACGGCATTGCGGTCGGCAGGTGCCCGGCCGGCAATGTGGTGGTGTGACGTCCAGTTTGGCAACAATGATGATGGCCAGCGGTGCAGACTCGCGGCAGTGCTTCGGTTGTCGGTTCTTACCCGACGTGCTTGACAGGTCTCTTATGGGTCTCGCCGTGCCGTCGCGGAGTCGGAGCTGCCCGGGAGGTGCCTAGGCGGCGACGATGACAAGTGGCTGGTGGTCTTCGTGGAGGTGTTAGTTGGCGCTAACTCTGCCCATTTCTCCTGTGTTTTGGTGGTCTTCTTAGTCGGAGTTGTCTGGCGCCTACACCGGTGGCCGATTGTTTTGGCATGGGCCGGCATGGGTTCCAGCGTTTGCAGCGGCGAGGACTTCGTTGGTGGAAGTCGATGGTGAAGTTGGAGTCGCTGGCTCGTGGAGGAGTGGTGACGATGACACTTGGTGACGACCTTGACTTTGTGTTTCTTCTATGCAGCGTTGTTGTATCTTCGTGTGGGTGGCCAGGTCGGCCGGTGTTGCCCTGTGTGGGCGGTTGTGACGGTTTTAGCCTGGTTTTCCGTTAATTAATCGGGCAACCCTCTTCTTTTTTAATGAATCGGGACCCCTAGGGGCCGGCTTCGAAAAAAAAAAGAATCAGATACGATATTATTATTTTTGAAACGAATATTTTTTTTAGTTTCACATTGTTGGATATCAAGTGGATAAAATATATTTCTTTGCGTGGTATGAAAATGAGTGTTGGTCAAAGAGAGTGACAACAAGTAAAACGTATGTACCACACAATTTCTTATGCGTGCATGTTTTGAATCAAAAACTCGCCCAACGACAACTATGATAAGAAATGATAAGTAGTAACTTTTTCTAAACACGAATGAATGAAATTGACAAAAGCACCACAATGCTCGTGCTTCCATGTACAACAAAGTTGCTCCAGAATAGAAATAATTGTTATTTCCCCACGACAAATAAAATATAGGTACAAAACTAAAGCAAAGATAAAAATGCTGAAAATTTAGAGAAGTAATTAAAACACACTAAGGAAAGAAGTTATTGAATCTTGAAAGAAGAAAAACATACGTCCTTTTTCAGCAATTAAGCCGCAAGAATTGTTTCCCGTGTGATTTAGACATGGTGGGCCTACTTTATAAGATTAGTCAACCTATCGCTGTTTTTGTTTGTCACGGGTAGTTCGGAGTGCATTTTTGCCCAAAATAAATGAATTGCTATTGCTCTGGGAATCTGCATTTTAGGATACACCTATCTATCATATAGTATCAACTATCAAATACTCTGTTAGTAAAGAAGTATAAGACCGTTTAGCTACTGCGTCAATTAATTTGGATCAGCGAGAGTACATTAAATTACCAACATAGGTCGACCCATTACAAGATGACAAAAAAGTATACGACTTAGTCGCCATCTTTCGCGGCAAACACCTCCAAGAAGGGAGTAGAGACTTGTGTCAACGTCATTGAATCCAGTGAAAGTCAAATCGTAGGTTTTCACTTTGGATATGAAGCAGGGCGGCGCCATCTTGATGGTAGATCATTCAATAGTTGATCCGCTCATTACCCCTGAGAGAATCCACCATGGTGTCCTCCGGAGCTAACTACCAAGACCGCATCTGGAAGACCCCGGCCCTTGGTCGTGTCCACCTCCTACGCCAGGACCCACCTGTCAGCGAAGGGGAGAGGATGATTGCGATGAGTGACGACCAAGATATGTTGATATGGTTGCACGCTCGTGGCAATGGTGAATCCACCGTAACATCGTCACAAATAGAACACGTGTGATGGAGAGTGAGCCATCGCTCGTACCACCTCTAGAAGAGGAAAGCTCCACCACCACCTACGGACGCATGAGGAGCAACATCCAACGTGTGTCGGATCTGACCACTCTAACATGTTGAGACTCTAACATGTTGAGACTCTAACATGTTGAGATAAGATCGCGGCTATCCATGTTGGCACGTGATTGTGTGGCATCGAAGCACCGCCGCCATGACGTCCATCACACACGACCATTATTTAGTCGCAACATGATCGCGCGTGGAACGCCAGCCATACTCATGGCTAGAGCGCAGCCACCGCTCGTGTGGTGGCCACTATGGCCCCAGAAGACAACAATCAGACATTGCTGCTCCATCGGGATGAGGACCTTTCGATGTCGATTTACCGTCACCTTAGAAAGACCGGAGGCAGCGACGGGGTAGATGGGGAGAGATGACCGCGCCGGTTGATGAAGTAGCCTTTCCGGTCACCTCAGGGCGGCGGGGGCTAGGGGGGTTGAAATGGGGCAGGGTGCGGTGGAAGATTGGTGCTCAGCAGAAGAGGCGTCGAGATCCTCCAAGTCTCTGATCAGATAGGCCATTCACCAGCAATGCTACACGTACAAACAATTTACGGGCTTTTACAGAATGGGTTAACCTTGATTGGTCAATAGGTGAGCGGGGCAGCCCACCCCCTGAAAATCAAGGGGAGGTTTGTGATTGGTTGTTAGATGAAAAGAGCTTGTAAAAGCCTGTAAATCTTTGTATTCTATAGCATTTTTGGCCATTCACTCGCCCTCCACGACGGAGTACATGAAACCTCCCGTGAGGCGGATCCAGCGGTTAAGAATGGATCCAGGAAGATAATGAGCGGCTCTGATTACGCCAAGGCAAAGCGAGGCAGCACAGCAGAGCAGCACAGCGCCTTATCCTCTAGCACACACCTGACCCGCCGCGCGCACCGCAGACGGACGCTGCTGAACCGGGCACGCCATGGCCGCCGCCTCGCTGCTCCACCTCACCGCCACCATCTCCTCCCCGCGCCTCCACCTCGGCCACAACGGCCTGCTCCGCCGGCATCACCCGCAGGTCCGCCTGAGGGCGGCGGCGCCGCCGCGGGCGCACCGGGTGACGATCGAGCACGGCGGCGAGTCGCGGGTGGTGGAGATGGAGGAGGACGAGAACATCCTGGAGCGGGCGCTGGAGGAGGGGCTGGACGTGCCGCACGACTGCAAGCTGGGGGTGTGCATGACGTGCCCGGCGCGGCTGGTATCCGGCAAGGTGGACCAGAGCGACGGCATGCTCAGCGACGACGTGGTGGCGCAGGGCTACGCGCTGCTCTGCGCCGCCTACCCGCGCTCCGACTGCACCATCCGCGTCATCCCCGAGGACGAGCTGCTCCAGGTCCAGCTCGCCACCGCCAACGACTGACCGATGGACCCCTCCCCTCATCATCCCACGCCGGCCGGCCGCCATGCTCCGACCTCCGAGGCTTTGTACAATGTATTTCACCAGCCATTGCAATAAGATGCCTTTCCTTTCTGCCAAATAATCAGTTGCTTCAGTCGTTGCATGAGCAACATTCAAACATTGTTGCTTGTCATGCTTGAAACATTGGTTCTACATTGGTTCGAACGATTTCATGCGGAGGCGAATCGAGAGATTTCATGTGAAGGCGAATCGAGAGATTTCATGTGAAGGCGAATCGAAAGATTTGATGGGCAAGAGCACATCATTTGTAGTACTGATTTAACTTGAAGTTTTAACACACAGCACAGGTTCAGTACTTCAGCCACAGACATGCATATCCATATTACAGGCATGGGGAGCAGATATATATAGGTAGCCAGGTTCTTATTTATTTAGGGGTAACTGCATGGCACCGGATGCTTTCTCTACGATTCTGCAGCTTCCATCATCTTCAGTCTCGAGGTGGGTATCACACTGCCTGCAACCAAACAAGCAAAATATATAATGTGGATCAGTGTAACCTGTACTCATGTGCAAGAAAGAAAAACTGACAGTGCTTCAGCATAGCAGCTCCCTGCTTAGTTTGCAGCAGCAGCAGCAGGGGGAAACGGCCGGTACAAATTTAAGCACGGGAAATTCATTTCTGAAATGGTAGGCGCAGCAGAGGCTACGGATTTTCAGCTGCAACATCAGTTACTACTTACACGGGTGTGTCGTAGACGCTGTCCAGGGTTACTTATCGCCTGGGCTCGAGCTTGTAACTTCTAGACCATTGCCTGCGGTAGAAGCAGAACCAAACTGTCAATGACTACAGAGTAGATTATATGCAACAAACATGAAAAGAAAGATGAAAATACCGTCCATTTGTTATGCACAGTTTTTGTTTCATCAGATAACAGAATTCCAAAGCATTATTAATGCACAGGGAATTCACTGCTGGCTGAGCAACAATGCATAAACTTCTGGATTGGAATCTAAAAGCATGATGTTAGGCATGACAGATGCCATCTTTCGGTTTTGTGTAACAATTATACTCGAAAGTGGGTAAACAAGATTCACAGACCAGTCGCAGCCTAAAGGGAAAAGGGAATCTAGCATACCATGAAGAATGGTTCGAAAGCAATCGACGGAATCCATTATAGCCCATGGCTTTGGAAATCTTTGCTAACAAGAACACATGGCTTTATCTTCGGAGGCTAGACTTGAGATTAAGTGACAGGCGGCTTGGTGAAATGACTTCATGCAACTTGGTACCGAGTAAGCCCTGGTTATGGACCACGATTAAGCGTACAACTCATTTTCAGAGCCCTGCTTTTAAGATTGGTGGGATACACGCTAACTACAAACATACTAGGTTTACCATAACCATTTTCTTTCTGGAGGAAGGCTTAGCATAACTCAACGAACAAGTGAATCGAAAATCATTTACCAAAGAGCTATCTTGCTACAAACCAATCAATCTGGTCATAACCAAGCATGCAGTACACATACTGAATGGCAGCCAATAAGATAGATTGTATATACATGCTGCAGAAAGAAAATGCATATCTGAACTAACACCGTTCCAGAAACTTGACATGATAAGCTAGCATCATTAGTACTACCTATCAAAAGTAATCCCTACCCTAATGACACAAAACGTGCATAAACACAACAAACTCTGATCTTTGCCTGAAGAAGAAGATGACCACAAGGACACTGCAAGCTCACAAATAGCACAGGTAGTGGATTGTGTAACGAACACACGATTTGAAACATGGGGGTGACCGTTTCCAAAACAAAAAAAGGTCAAACCTCTCATTTCAAGCCACGACTAAATTGCAGTGCGTTTTTGTAGTTCTACTACAGAGTACTAAAATGCTTATGCAGCCTAGGAGATTCCGAGATTGTAAACAATGGGATAGTCAAACGACCTATAGTGCGTTCCCCCAACTACTGCAAGGTAAAACTTGACAAGTTGCGTCAAGCTGAAATCCACTAAAGAATAGATTGTACTGCCAAAATTATGATGTAACCATTGCCATAACTTATCTGCTCTTTCCTTCAATTACCAATTAACAAGCATAGAGACGTCACCGAGATAGCAAGTTAAATTAACAATTAGAAATCTAAGAACATAGGAATCCAACGAAGATAAATAAGCATCCAAGAAGGAAGGGATCCCTCAGTCGGATAACCCCTTTTTCCTTTTGGAGGACAGCTTAGCATAACCCGACTAAAAAGTGAAACAAAAGCATCTACCAAACAAGTATCATACTACTACAAACTGATTGATCTAAGCATGCGTTACACATACTGAATGGCAGTCTATAAGAAAAAATGTACTGTACATATATGCTGCAGGAATAAAATGCATAGCTGAACTAACCCCGTTTCAAGAACTTGACATGATAAGCTAACATCACTAGTATACTACTGTACCTATCATAAGTTATCCTAAGTACATAAAACATGCATAAACCCAACAGCTCTGATCTTTGCCTGAAGAAGAAGATCACCACAAGGGCACTGCAAGTTCACAAACAGCACAGGTGATGATGAAGCAAACAAGTGTCAGGCCGGCATCACCTCCATCATTCAACCAGAATAACCCTCCTGTTTCAATCCACTCCTAAAAGGACTGAGGCAAACACCTGTTTCAGATGGAGGTGATTGCCTCAGTCGGATATTGTGCTTTTCAATAATATTGGCCGTATGCATCATTCAGATGCATCCCCCTTTTCGAAAAAAGAAAAAAAAAATTACAGACTGTTTTGTACTAGTTCACCCACTGAAGAATCTCTCTCAGAGTTTCGTCAATTCGACACAATATCACTCAAACGCCACGGCAATTACAGTATATAGAAATCCAAAAGGATGGTGAGAAAATAGGAACCGGACGAAGATAAACGAGGAATCCCTCGCTGACTGACTCACCGTCGGGGTCGAAGAAGAAGACCTGGCGCGTGCGGCCGTCGGGCTGGGTCTTCTCGAAGAGCCGGGTGCCGCGGGTCCGGAGCCCGGTGAGGAAGCCGTCGAAGTCGGCCACGGAGAAGGCGAGGTGGTGCCGCCTGGGCAGCTGCGCGGGCGCGGGCGCGGCCCCCGGGGGGGCGGCGGGGGCGGGGGCGGCGACGGCCGGGTCCCGCTCGATGATGTGGAGCGCGACGTCGGGGGAGCCCGGGAGGCGGAGCCAGGCGACCTGGAACGAGTAGGTCGGGGCCGGGACGCGCTCGAAGCCCAGCACCTCCTCGTAGAAGGCGGCCAGGCCCCGCACGTCGCCGGTCTCCCGCGCGATGTGGTTCAGCTGCAGCGTCGCCATCGGTCCTGTCCGGGAAGTGGGAGTGGGAGTGGAGGTCGGGAGTGGGCGGAAGAAAACGTGCCGCGCGGCCGGCGACGTGGGCTGCGTGGCTTCTCGCCGAGGCCAGCACACCGCACACGTGTGACCCACAGGAGGAGGAGGAGAATGGGAATTTCCTTAGGCAGGCGCCGGCCGACCGCCAAAAAAATCTGGCCGGTGGCGCCTGGGACGTCAGATGCCAGTCGTCTGGTTCGCTGGATCTAGAACAAAATGGCTCGCCTTCAAATCTTCTTCTTCCTCGTGCGAGTAAATTGCAAAAAAAACATCACAATTGAGGATCCTAATTCACAAAACCGTCACCATTCGGTTTTTTTTCAAAAAACCATCAACATTGGGGTGACAGCTTTCAAAAAACGCTGATCGCTCAGATAAACACTTGCTGACTCGAAAACTGACAGGTAGGTCCCACTGTAAGCGATGACGTGGCAATCGAAACTAACGGCGTTTGACTGGAGTTTAGTTGACTGTTAAAATAGACATGGCCCCGCATGTCATTGTGATCTCCCTTCACTAATAAAAAAATACATCTGCCTCCGTCTATTTTTCTCTTACAGGCATTCCAACAAACATTTTATGTGCGTTACCTGACGAGCATCTCCGGGCATCGTGGTTGTGACCGCGTGGGACTACGCCGACGGGGAGGATGACGGCTTAGGGCGTCGCCGCCAGTAATGGCGGCAGCTCGGCGGGGAAGCGCGGCCGGAGTCCGTCGCACGCGGCTCGGTCCGGGTGAGGAGAGCTCAAGTCCATCCGCAGTCTGGTCGAGTTCGCCATGCCAGCGGTGCATGTGGCCGGCGAGGCGCGTCCTGCACGGGCTCCTGGCGCAACGGCCCTGGCCACGGAGATCGCCGGAGTCGTCCTCGCCCTCCTCATTGATCTGCTCTCAGGTTGCGGCGTCGGAGCTCATCCGGCATGTCGATGACGCACGTGGCCGACGAGGCGTGGCCGGAGCCCGAGCTGCTGGAGGCGTTCTCGCAAGAGACAAACGGATGGCTCGGCTCGCCGGGGATAATGGCGCCGCCGCCGCGCATGCCGGACAGCGAGAGAGGCACGGCTCGCCGGGGATAATGGCGCCACGCGCCATCCCGACCACGCCATCCTCCACGGCGCGCTCCACGGCGGCCGAGACATGGCCATGGGCACTAGGCGGCTGTCGCAGCGTGTACTGATGTACAGCCCTAGGCATGCAGCCTCGTCGGCCGCCATCCGACAGCTCGCCGACGCGGAGCATGGCGGTGCTGGGAAGCTCGTCGGTCGACGGTCAAGCTGGCAGGGGTCGTGCGTGTTCAGAGGCGCGAGGCGCTCCTCAGTCCTCACCCGACGGCTCCGTGCGGGGAAAGGTCAGAGGGAGACGGGGGACTGTAGCGCCGTCTGTCTTCCACCGCCACGTGGACATGCCATCAGGACCCACCAGTCAGGTTTTTGTCTCAAACGGCTCTAATCGTTCCATTAGTGTTTTTTGAAAACTGTCACCCTAATGTTGGCGGTTTTTTGAAAGAAAAAAACGAATGGTGGCGGTTTTGTGAATTAGGGTCCTCAGTTGTGGTGGTTTTTTGCAATTTACTCTCCTCGTGCAGCTGTTTGGGTGCGCCTGTTGCGCCCCTCCCCGCTGCCCCCCCCCCCTCCCCGTCGCAGCACCACGCCGCCCCTCCCGCTCCACGCTAGATCACATATCCGGATTTCACGGCAACCCACCAAGAGCATCTTGTCCGTGCTCGCTGCCGCACTTGAAGTACCATGTCTGTTGTGAGTGGATGTAGCGAAGACGTCGCCGGTAGTAGCAAAAATTCAACACAGTTGTGGCAAAAATGTTGTCCTTTTTTTGCATCAAACTAAGATTTTATTTCAGAATCATCCGGTTACAGTCTGCCCGTAGGCTAACAAGGAGAAAATCAGGGCTCTGCTCTAGCCATCGGCTCCGTCGGGAAGTGGAAGTGGAAGTGGAAGTCGGGAGTGGGCGGGGCGGCCGGGGAGGGCGGAAGGGGGAAGAAAACGTGCCGCGCGGCCGGCGACGTGTGCTGCGTGGCTTCTCGCCGAGGCCAGCACACCGCACACGTGTAAGCCAAACGACGACGAGGGGGAATTTCCATAGGCAGTGATAGGCGCCGGCCGACCGGCCAAAAAATCTGGCCGGTGGCACGTGGGACGTCAGATGCTAGTCGTCTGGTTCGCTGGATCTAGAACAAAATGGTTCGCCTTCAAATCTTCTTCTTCCTTGTGCAGCTGGTTGGGTGTGCCTGTCGCGCCCCTCCCCCTGCCTCGCGTCGCAGCACCGCGCTGCCCCTCTCGCTCCATGCTAGATCTCATATCCGGATTTCACGGCAACCCACCAAGAGCATTTGTCCGTGCTTGCTGACGCGCTTGAAGTGCCGTGTCTGTTGTGAGTGGATGTAGCAAGGACGTCGCCGGTAGTAGCAAAAATTCGACACAGTTGTGGCAAAAATGTTGTCCTTGCCGGTGCCGGTCGCGGCTATGTACACGTGTGACCTAGGGGAGGAGAATTCCCTTTATGAGACCAGGCTTACAAAACGAACAATGGCATACATGTCCTCGGGTATATCGATATTGTCTTCTCATGCACTTATCAATGGCACACCACGGCCAAAGTTTGATGCTATGTTTGGATCTCGGAAACATCCTTTAAGTCAAGGTACCATTGTTGACACATCGAAGGGGAAGTCATCGATAGGATCAGATCGTCGTCCTAGATAAGAAAGCAACGAACGGGATTGAACAACCATCACAAATCTGAACATGACGAAGAGATTCTTTTTTCCCCACGCACCACTGGCGACTTTCTTTCCAGACAGCAAGTTTAATTATTATTTTTGCTTGTTTTTTGTTTTCAAATAGCAGCTTTAGTTGTAAAAAACGTTAAGACATGATTGCTTCGTGACACAAGCGTGACACTTTCATTTGGGTATGAAAAACATCCAAATACAAAAAATAAAATAGGAATACACACATTTCCAAAATGCATATAACAAATTGATAGGTATGATAATGATAATTTCATTTATCTTGATAATAACATTGCATTACAGAGGAAGAGATCTGGGAGCTCGCTCTCAGATACGTATATATTACAATCTCTGGTATGATAACGGTGTAACATTCTGCAAGAGGAACTATCCTCCGCTTTCCGAGACGTATACAATCACTTAGTAAAACAAGTCTCATCAGCTAAAGCATCGGACACCAGCAATGCTGCAACAAGTCCTCCGTCTTTATTCAGAACCTTGCATCCATCCATGGCGACCGGCCATCATCGTCCCCACTTCCTCTTGAAATTCTGCTCGTCGTCGCTCCCGTCGTCGCGCCTGAGGCTGCTCCTAGAACTGTGCCTCGACCTCTGGCTGCTCTCTGCATCACCATCGACGGTAGAAGACGCGCGCATTCTCTTCCTGTCATGGTGATCCTCGTGGTAATCACTGGAAACTCTGTCGGAGCGCCCATGGTCCCTACTACTCCTCGCCGGTCTTGACCGGGAACTGTCCCTCGACTCTCTGCGGCGAGGAGAAACCGAGCGCTGGCTGCGCTCTGATGGTTTAGATCTAGACCGGGACCTGTCCCGGGACTCTCTGCCGCGAGGAGAACCCAAGCGCTGGCTGCGCTCTGATGGCTCAGGTCTTGACTGGGGCCTGTCCCTCAACTCTCTGCCTTGAGGAGAGCCCATGCGCTGGTTGCGTTCCGATGGCCGGGGCCAAGCACCAGAGTCATTTGGCCTCTCGGTCTGCCTTGAACGTGCAGCAGCTTCAGCGTTCCCCTGGGAGACCTGCCTTGAGCGCGCAGCAGCTTCGGCGTTCCCCTGGGAGACCTGCCTTGAGCGCGCAGCAGCTTCGGCATCACGGTGTAGCGCGGCCTGGTTTTCCCAGCTAAAAAGAAACAAATGAAATACGTTTAGCATTCAAACTCAAATGGACAGAAGATACAGTGACTACAGCTGATCTTAACTAAATCGTTCCACTGACCAGAGTTATGCCTATGTCTATGTTTATTTCTACAGGTAGAAATTTAGAAACAAGGTTTCTAACTGATAATACACAATACACACCTTTGATAGTTTGGCGGATAGCCTTGCATGGCAAGAGCCTGCGGCGGAATATTGCCAAAGGGATTCATACCAAATGGACCCATCGGGAAACCACCATAGGGCATGCCCATTGAGCCGTACATGTATGGATCAGGTACCCCAAATGGACCCATGGGATATCCACCGTTGAAAGGGTTACAATATGCAGGGTCAAATGGAACATTGTAACCATAGTCAGCATTGTTTGGATGAACAGCCTTGGATGGGTCTGCCTTCTTCCGCTTCTTCTTCAACTGATCAGTCCTAGCAACTTTTGGTTCTAGGCTCCCTGAAACAGTACCGTTCTTCAAAGTTGATTCGCTCACATCCTTCAGTTTGGGGAGGTCAGCACTGGGTATGGCTTTCTCTACTGAACGCCCTGCAGAGCCTTCAGTGTTGCTCTTCAGATCAGAATTCTTCTGAGGCCGGTCAACTTGATCACCTTCTGTGGCGACCTGGAGGCGGGCGTCGGGAGAAGCTGCCGATAGCTGGTTGTCAATACATTGCTTCGTGTCCCTTTCCAGAGCAGCCGAGGTGGTGTGGCTCTGGGATTTGGGATCAGCATTGCTTCCTGAAGAACTTCTGTGCTTCCCTGTACCGCTGGCAGTGCTGCAAGTCCTTGTTCCTAACAAATTGCTGATTGTGCTCCTAACTGTGGGATTGGGGATGAGGGAATCTGCAAGGACCTTGACTCCACAAATGCACTTCGATTGTGTAATAATGTAATCTCGAATACCTGAGGGGGGAAACAGATGGTTATTCCTCATTCAATTTCAAGCAGCATAAACTCACGAAAACGATAGTACAAACTATTGCAAAGAACTAAAACAAAGTTGGAGCATAAGCACACTCCGAATATCTGAACATTGGCTCACCACAGAGCAAGACATCTAAAGATACAGACTGGATATAAGAGAACCGCTTACATTTATCACAGAAACTGACGAAGCAGCACTTGCTTGTTAACACCGCGTCTGCCATCACCTTATTACATAGTTGGCAGTGGAGTTCTGCTGGCAAGTCATCAACTACACTCGCAGATGCAGCTGGGGCAAGTGCAGATAGAATGTCATCAGCAGGATTTGGAGATACGACCGGGGCAACTGGACGAGACATTTTGTAGTTGTCAAATTTGGAATCGCCAATGGTTGGGCAATGCTGAATGAAATGCCCTGGAACCCGGCATCTGTAGCAGGTATAGCCAGGTGGAGGCGTCTGGTTTTCCTGTGGGCAATGTTGAATGAAATGGCCTGCAACTCCGCAGCTGCGGCACACATAGCCTGGTGGAGGTGCCTCCCTTTCTGATGATCCATGGCCTTCAATTTGAAAGATTTGTCAAACAGAACACATGTTAAAACAGTATTCTGAACACATTCACAGAACAACGCAAGCATATTGTGCAGTGGTATAGTTCACATATTCACAAAACAAAACAACTTGAATCTGTTAAAATTGTATATGAAAATCTGCTAGAGTTCAAAGGCTGTCTAATGGGCTGGAAACAATTGTCTAGCTACCGTCAAAAAAAGATCCAATTGAAACATGGTCTACCGTACCAAAAAGAAAAGAAATCTGGTGTCCGCAAAGCTTGAACACCTACACTCTTTTTCATCATAACAATGGCTTTGATTTTTAAAAGAATCTTTTCAGATTATCTGCTAGCATAATCATAACTAAAAAGAACATGACACTGAAGACACGGAATTTCTGCATTACCATTATGGCGTCCTGATGTAAACCTTCCAGGAGCTTGTCCTCTCTTAAATGACTGCTCCTCCCTACATGCACCATTAAATATGATCATTAGAAAGAGTGCCCAAAAATCTAGCTGCTGACTTACGCGAGAAGTAAATGTTGTATTCTAACCATTTAAGTTCAGCTGCATCAATCACAGCTGCGATTGCAGCATCTTCATCTTTCACTTCTGCGGAGGAACAAGATTTTGAGACTGATTCAGTAACCACTGATCTGTTTGAAGCTAATGAACCATCTTCTATGACTTTCCGCCTGCAATTGGTGGTATAATATTAGTATACGAAAAAGAGCATTTCCTTAGCCATCAGTTAAAGACCTCCCAAAGTTAGACCAAAGTCAAAATCTGTTTAGAGAAATAGAGTCATATAGAACATCTAGTGTAAAACAATATGCATGTCATTTTGGTTCATTCTTTGAAGGAAACAGGTAGAATGGAAAGAGGTAGTGCCTTCATCAGTCTCTATTTTTATTACAAACACGTGTTAAGAACCTAAGATACGTCTACGCATAGAAGATAATCAATCAACAAAGTTAAAGGCGGAAAATTTCACATGTAATTTCAGTTCCATCCGTTAAATTTCCTACAATGAATCACCAACACCTCCACCTTCCCGACCTCTCTGTACACACAGGAATACAGTGACTTACGAGGACATCACGACGATATTCTCTGACTCTTGCCCAGCAGTTCGACGGACCAGCACGGTTACATTCTGTGGTATCATTGTCTCTTCATCTGCATATTCTGCACTCAAGAATAAGAACACAAAACAATATGTCAAAGCATTACACTAAAATACCCATCTAGCTTTTAAGTGTGAAATAAAATATTCTCCAGTATAACCAAAATATGCAATTAAATAGCAACACTAGCATTTTTAAATTGAAACTAAGATCTTCAAATAACATCACAATAATCAAAATAACAGGTTAATTTCCGTTTAGAAAACTGGGAACCTACGGGCTACTGAGATGTGCAGGATGGGAAAATATACAAGGATTACTCGCAATCACGATATGCAAATTGAACTATCCATAGTACAGGGGATCTATCGTGCTAGAGAACGAGTATAGCAGCTCTTCGACTACAACAACAGTATGTCCTAGTACATCATGAAGAGACCTCCATTAGAGTCGTAGTACATAAGCAAATATCAGTACAGCAGGACACGGGGTAGTATTGACAACCATGGTCGAGGGTTGCACAATTCACATAACAGTTATGTGAACACAGCCATAGCAGAACTGACCATCAATATATGTACATAAACAGTACAACACAAAAGGATAAACATGCTGAATCAGCATTACTACAGAAATAAGTCACATTAAAATAACTGATCAAACAAAAAGGTATAGGCTTTGTCCAGAGCAACATGAAATCCATCATTGCTTTGCTTGAAGCTAAAGTTCAGTTGTGCACTTAAACCCCACATTTAAACTACAATATATGATGAGCGGACAGGAATCCTTGAAAATAAGATCTGCTATGGCTGTATTCACATAACTGTTATGTGAATTGTGCAACCCTCGAGCCATATCCAGATTTTCACTCGCGTAAAAATGTGCATCTTGCAGGGCATCCAGGTCCCCCTGGCAACTAAATTGGTTGATCTTAACTCAAGTGGGCACGATTTCTAGTGGACTCAAATATCACTTGTTCTGGTACTTTGGCTTTGTATTAACACTGAAACAATTTGCTTGATGGATACATTTCATTGTAAATTAGGTGATATGCCTAGCAAATAAGATATATTAACCAAAAGGCTACAAGAAAATTGGTTGATCTTAACTCAAGTGGGCACAATTTCTAGTGGACTCAAATATCACTTGTTCTGGTATTTTGGCTTTGTATTAACACTGAAACAATTTGCTTTATGGATACATTTCAGTGTAAATTAGGTGATATGCCTAGCAAATAAGATACTCCCTCCGTCCCAAAATTCTTGTCTTAACTTTTTCTAGATACGGATGTATCTAACATTAAAATATAACTAGATACATCCGTATTTGGACAAATGTAAGACAAGAATTTTGGGACGGAGGGAGTATATATTAACCAAAAGGCTACAACAAAATTGGTTGATCTTAACTCACGTGGGAGCAATTTCTAGTGGACTCAAATACCACTTATTCCGGTATTTTGGCTTCGTATTACCACTCAAATAATTTGCTTGATGGATGCATTTCATTGTAAACTAGGTGATATGCCGCAAATAAGAACTTAACCTAAAGGCTACAGCAAAATTGGTTGATCTTAACTCATGTGAGACTGAGAGCAATTTCTAGTGGACTCAAATATCACTTATTCTGGTATTTTGGCTTTGTATTAACACTCAAACAACTTGCTTGATGGATGCATTTCATAGTAAATTATGTGATATGCCTATCAAATAAGAACTTAACCTAGAGGCTACAACAACAAAAATTAAAAAAACCCGCCAATGATGTGATACTGGCAATAAAGCTAGCACCACTTCTGATACAGATTCACAGGATTACAGGTCTCAAAGAGGCAAAAAAGACCTAGCTTGGGCGCGTAGGGCGTCATTTTATCAGATTGAACAATTTATGCAGGTAAGCAACAACGCAGCACCCAAATCCCAAGAAATTTACAAGATTGACTGCTGCTGTATATATAGATTAACTAACAGGCTACTCGGCATCAAAACGAACCTTCGCCGGTCTGGGCGTTGGAGAGGGCGATATCCTCGCGGGGGCCGCGGCCGCGGCTACGGCCAGTGCCGTGCCGGTTACTCGACAAGATGAGCTGCTTGAGTTCAGACACAGATATAAACGAGTAGGGCAACGTCACAGGGTAGGTTTCCTTTGCACTCTTATATTTGTAATACAAGACACCCATGGTGAATAAATCCGAGTCTGTCTGCGCCCACTCTCCGGGCCTCTCGCTTTGCACACACACACACAGGCAATTCGCGAGAGGTCCGGCGAGGGTTTCTCACAGATCGATCGATCGATCGAAATACTACAGAGAGAGCCGCGAATTAGCGGGTGAAGTTACAGATCCGACGCGAGCGGCGGCGGCGGCGGGTCCCTCGGAGACGGCGCGGAGTCGAATCCCTCGGACGGCACGGCGCGGCGCGGATCCTGGCGGTGTGGGCGGACGGGTGGAGGAAGGAGCCGGCCGCGGAGCTTGGACGGGGACGGCGGGGGATGACGCCGGACGGCAGCGCGGGCGTCTCCGGAGCGTGCTTGGCGCCGGGGGAGGGGGCCGGCCGCCGATTCCGCCGGAGGAGAGTCCCGGCCTGCGAGTCGCGCCGCAGCTAGGGTTCCGTCGGCCGAAGATTGGGGATTGGGGGAATCGGTGGGGATTGGGATTGGGGAATCGGCGGGGGCGGGCGGGTGGTTTATAGGCGGCCGCCCGCGCGCCCGCTGGATACGATGCGTCCGGTGCGGTCCGACGCGGGGTGGGTATCGCTTTCCTTTTCCTACTCGGTTTCCTTTTCTTTTTTCCCTTGGCTGCGAAGCTTCCGGCTCTTCGTGAGGTGGAAACGCCTCCGCCTTTTTCGGTGAGATAACAATTCATGGTGTGTATTTTCTCATATTTAAATTTGTAATAAATTCGACCAATTTTTTGTGTTTTTTGTGGATGTGGATTTTTTTTTTCTAAAAAAGATCCAGTGTTTTTTTTTTTTGAGAAAAGCAAAGCTTTATTGGACCTTAACGGTGCTTAGGCAAATCGCCTTGAGCACAAACAGCCACAGGGGCTGGTACATCTGACTCCCACTCAATGTAGTGGTTTGGTTCATACATTCGCCCCAAGGCAGCTAGTTCATGAGCTACATGGTTTGCACTCCGCCTACACGCAGATATCACATGGTTGGAGAACCACAGCTTCAGTTGGAATTTCGAGTCCTCAATAATCGCAGCGTAAGGTGATGAATCAATCTTCTGCAAAGTAAAGATGAAATGCAAGGCGGGTCGGGGGGGGGGGG
>LR738712.1:8215769-8261864 GCA_902687465.1 Secale cereale
ACGGCGGCCCGGGACGAGGTGGGATGATGTCGTAAACATATACCATAAATGGTTTGTAAGAAAAATGCAAGGTGGGACGAGGGTGGGGGTTTCGGGCAACGCGAACCTTCCGAAGCGTGTGTGGTGACGGGGGAGAAGCGAGCCGCCGGAGTTGGCGTCCCGGTCTGCAAGTCACTCTGTATCTAGGGTTCCGCCGGTGATTGAAGATTTTTGTTCCGGGGGTGGGAGTGGGGGATCGGAGAGGGGTGGGGGCTGGTGGTTTATAGGTGGTCGCGCCGCCCACTGGATATGATGTGTTTGACGCGCGATGCGTCGCGCTTTCCTTTTTCCTCCTCGCTTTTCCTTTTGCTTGGTTGCGAAGCTTTGAGCTTTTCGGTGAGATGATTTATGACATGTATGTTCTCATATTTGAATATGTTTCTATTTGATCGAGTTTTGGGGAGGGGGCGGGCCGCTAATTCCGCCGGAGGGGAGTCCCGGTCTGCGAGTCGGGTCGCAACTAGGGCTCCGCCGGCCAAAGATTGGGGATTGGGGAATCGATGGGCAGGGCGGGAATTGGGATTGAGGAATCGATGGGGCGGGTGGTTTATAGCCACCCGTACGCCCACCGGATACGATGCGTCCGACGTGGGGGGGGGGCACGCTTTTCCTTTTTCTCCGTGTTTCCTTTTTCTTTTCCTTGGATGTGAAGCTTCTGCTCTCCGTGTGGTGGAAACGCCCTCGCCTTTAAGTGGGAGAAAAGATATTTGTGATGAATTTAAATTTGCAAATTCGATCAAATGTTGATGTTTTTGCGGCAATAGTTATTTCCCAAAACAAACATATCTATTATAAAGGATCATAAGAAAATACAATGCGTTAGAAACATAATATACAAGGCGGGGCAATAGTTAATTATATAGTTTCTAGAAACCGTTGCCTTGAGTGTTGGCTATCATGCTTTTGGTCCAGAGGAATGGGCCAATTGAAATTTGGAGAAATTCATTTTACCCCTATTTCATAGGAATAATACGGGAATCTAACACCCACTCGGATCTCTTTTTAAAATTCTTATGCACGTAGAACCAAACTAATATCCTTAGTGACATATTAACATTTTTAATTGTACATTTTCATATGGTTTTACTCTTATTTGACCATGATTATCATGATTTTTGTGTTGTTTTCAATCATGTGAGCGAGACTCCCAAGTTGAATATTACCCTATTTTCCATCATTTGTTTTGCACACACATTTTTATCATGTTGTTGTATATTGAGAATTCTACTAACCAAATGAGCCCGAAATGAAGGGCTCTTTTGTTTCAAACGAAAAGTGAATGAAAGAAGTGAGAGTAGTTTTTTTTCCAAAGATGGCACTATTAATAATTTTGATTAAAAGAAATGTGGAAAATAAAAAATTAAGGAAATTTTCATTTGAACTCGATTTCAAAGGAAAAACTTAGGAGTTCTAACATGCACTTGGACCTCCTTTTCATATTTATATGCACAAAGAACGATCTAAGATCCCTGCTGGCATAACATTATTAATGTACAAGTGGGTTTGACCTTGTTTTACCATGTTTATTAGAATTCTCGCGTTTTCCAAATTATTGTAAACCAAACAAAAAAATGGTCATAATTTATATGTTTAGCAATCATCTGTTTTGTGCATGCATTTATATCTTGTTAATGTTTTTTTTCTATTCATGTGTTTTTAGTATCCTCCGCACCAAAGGAGACCATAGTACAAGAAAATCATGCTTTCTTTGTTTTTCTGGATTCTTTAGGCATCAAACGGGTGAGCAATCTCTTAATAATTTTTCTGGTTGTTAGTTTGCTCTTATTTTTGACCTTGCTTATCACTCAAGAAAATCCTATATGATTCAATTATATAAATCAAACGACCGATGTAGGATTTTTTTCTATGGATTCCGATTCTTCAAATTTCCCGAAAATGTTTTAGATAAAACAGTCACTTAGGGATTATTTGGTTTTGATTTGTGGGATTTTAAAAATGCAGGAACTGGGAAAAAATAGGGCCACAATGTCATGCCCACTTAAATCCTATAGGGATTTTTGTTTGTTTGATTGCATCACGGGAAAAACAAAGGATTCTTCCTCGAGGTGTGAGTTGATGTTTATGGAACGTAGTACAAAGGATCCCTTAAGAAAATAATAATTATAGAACAATCTTATGAATCAAACGACCAACGTAGATAACATTAGCAAGGCCTCATTTGGTTCATAGGATAGGGACATCATAGGAATATAAAAATTATAGGAAGTGAGATGACATGTATCACAATTTTTATATAAAAATAGAAGTCACCTGATGCATAGAATAAGAAATTTTCCGTTGAGTCTAGGCTAATATTTTTCCTTTAAAATGTGAATGGGTGGTTCCTATACTACATAGGAATAATAATTCATTCCCACAAACCAGAATACTCCAGGGAGTTTTTCTTTTGAAAAGCTCATTATGTAGGCCTAAGAATTTCCTTCAAAACTCCTACACAAAATCCTTCTGAATCAAATCCTACGATCCAAATGGCTTTTATAGGAAAAAAAACCTTAGTATTAAATAAAATAAAATTCTACAATCCAAATAGGCCCTTAGTGAGGAGTGTAAAGTTGTAGTGCTCGGGCACCTTGGTGCCTTAGAAAAACATATTTAAATGATTAAAAATAAAAAATAATTATGCAGAGACTTGTATGTATTCACCATGAATCCATAAAATTCCGTTTTGACAAAATGTATTTTGTAAGGTGTACAAAAATAACAAAATTCCAGCCAAATAACGAAAAAAGAAGCCCATTTGAAAATACATATTTGTCTTTTTTCTGCACGTCACGTGTGAAAGTAGAATGATATGTATTGGAGATTTTGCAGGTACATAATATACATGTCTGCGTGTCCACTCCTCCCATTCCTAAATATAAGTCTCTCTAGAGATTTCAAATGGACTACAAAATACGGATGTATGTAGACATATTTTGAAGTGTAGATTCACTCATTTTGCTCCGTATGTAGTCCCTTTTTGAAATCTCTAGAAAGACTTATATTTGGGTAAGGAGGGAGTACAAAATAAATTTTTTTTTTTTTGTGTTGTAGAGAAATGTTTTTTTCTTGAAACGGGCACGAAGGTGCCCGTGCACCATTGCTAATTTTCGCTTAGTGAGGCCCAGCCCAAGTACAATCCCGGCCTATACCTCCAACCAAACCCTAATCTTACCCCCTACCAGACTTTCAGTCTCTCGCCTCCACCAGCCGTGGCACCCGAGCGCCTCCACGCCGCCGAGAAACGCAGGACGCCGGAGGAGGACCCTCTGCTCGTCGTCCGCCGCGTCTCGCCCCCCGTCCAACCCAAGCACCCCCAAAAGGCCACCCGCACCATGTCGGCATCCACCAGCGGCGGCGGGGGGCTCTCGCCGCAGGCGGCCGCGGCGCTCCAGGAGGGCGTCGGGCTGGTGTTCGCGCGGTGGACGGCGCTGCAGATGGCGGTGGAGAACGAGTGGGGCGGCCGCGACTCCCGCGCCAAGGCCAACCAGCTCGCCGCCGACGTCCTCGCCTTCTTCACCACCTCCAAAGGTGCCCGCTCATCCGCCCCCTTCAGCGCCCTCGTTCGATTGCGCGTATCAGCTTTGAGCTCCTTCATTCTGTTCACTGGTTAATTCTAAGTACTTCTCAAATGAATATCCACACACATCTGTTAGGGACACTCTTCTAGTCACTCAATACCACTGGATTACAGAGCGGAGGTAGCTGAATTGAGATACAAGTAGCAGCAAGAAGAGGGGATGGAAGGAGAGAGAGCCGGAGGTAGGAGAAGAAGGTGCCGCCGTGCCTGTTCGTGATCCCAGCCAGCCAGGATAACTTCCCCATAGGCTCCTCTCCTGTACTTGTAGTTTGCAGCTCCTTGACAGTGCCTTGAGCCAGACCCACGTCGGAGGCCCAAGGGACCAGCCCACACGGTGTACCGTAGGAGATACAAGGCCCCTGACAACAGCATTCTATTTATTCATGCACTTCTGTTTAGTTAAGATTAACAGTGGATTTCAGTTACTGAATTTCCCAACATCTCTTGCACTCACTGTTTATTTTAGGAAGTTACCGTTACTTCCTTTTCCATCTAGTACTAGTATACTGTAGGTGCAAAATGTGGTTTTGGCATGGCTGGCTTGTTTCTACCACGATTGGTTTTATCCGCTTCGTTCATTTTTCATGTCTGGGTAGGCATGTAATATTCCTTTGGTTTATTTTCCAGGTCCATATTATTACGATGACTTGGAGGAGATGATGTTTGACAGCATATCCGAATTCTTCAATGCTGACTTTGAGGATGGAAGTGTTGGGGAGGTAATTATTGGTTGTTTCCGTCATGTTTAGCACCAGCCATAGGCCTTGAACTAGCCCTTTTGCTTTTCTAGTATGTACCTTTACTTGCAATTTCTTATCGCAAAAGTAGGCTGGGACTTGATCTAGCATTAATGCAGTAAATTTGGTCTGACAGCATCTGGCCCTTGGTAACCATGGGGGAGGTTTAGGACAATGAGTTGGCCTACGTGGTGTCCCTCTTGTGATACCAGTGAGCCGCGGTCATGGGCCCATACTGCTGTTAGCTTGAAACAGTAGAGAGGCCACTTGAAGTGAATCAAGATGGTAAAACCTTCCAATTCACACTACAAATGCAAGAAAATAAAAAACGCAAACAAAATATAAAAGACATGACTGCTGTTTACTGAATCAACCCTTGGTAGCTCCCACTCCATTTTCTCTTCTCTCTTTCTGTTCTAGTATATGCACCAGCCATCACAGTGTACGTGTGTATCAAGAAATAGTTGTATTATTATCACACTTGTTCAATTCAAAATCTAGAGGCAAGCGACACAACAGGGAAGAAAGACTATCTTCTATGCGAATGTAGAGAAGTAATGAATATCTGAGGCAGCGCATGTTGTTGTGGGTGAACGGGTTGACCTGCTCGGATCAAAGGACCTTTAGTTGCTTGGCCCGATTCACCTATTGTACTTGAGGGTTGCTACTGTGGCCCTTCGTTTGCTATTTTACAGGACTGTTAAGCGCGGCGATGGACCAACCCTCCCCATCGCCAAGCTTATGTAGCAGAAAATCTGAAACTTCCTAGCCATAATTAAGTCGGAACGTACTGCTTTTTTCAGTTTATGTAAATGCTGTATTTGCTTTGCTTGTACATGGCACCATGTGTGTTTATTAATTCAACGCTCTTTGTGGTAAACAGGTTGCTGAACAAGTATTGATTATGCATGAAGAATGCCTGCAAAACAACTATTCGTCGATTGAGAAGCTAAGGAACACACGTGCTCAAGGAAATGCTGTTTCCCAAAGTAGAATGGTACCTATTTATATGTCAATTTTATTGTGATTAAGTGCTCTTTTTTCTTGCTATGTAATTTCTGCCGCCTCTCTTCTCACATTTGAGCTCACTAATGCTGCAACTTGATTCAACAATGTTCTATCAAAGTTAACTTCCAAAATCCAATTGATAAATTGACTTTTACTTAATTACCACGTGGCGTTCTTGATATGATTGTATTTTGCTCCATTGGGGAATAATTAGAGAATGCTAGATTCAGTGTTTTTTTTTTTTGCTTTGCCATGGGGATCTTGACGTTGTCTTCTAACTAGAATTGGGGATCAGTGCTCTTTTGAGCCTGAAGTCATCCTTTCATCATCACGGATTTCGTGGACATTCCTGAACTGCTGACAGTATCGGCATTGCACAAGCTAACCGATTTGGTTTACTGGTTGCTTTGACTCAGTTTTGTGTATTTCTCCCCCCATTTTGGTCCTGTTTGTTCCATATACATATCAGATAAATGTGTGAATAGCTGGAAATAATGTTACAAGCCAACTTAAGACAAAATACCAAATAGTCAGCAGAAAAAACCACAACTTGATTTTGTATTTCTTATTAATATTCGTCTCTTCTTCATATGAGTCTCACCTTGTTGAACAACTTCTAATTTGTTTCGGTATACTTCAAACTTCGATGGCAGCCTTCTGCTGAAAATTAGTCAAATTTAGAATACAGCCCCACTGTATCTAATTGATTTTCTTTCATGAACAGATGGTAACTGATGAAGACGATGATAGCTCGGACGACGACGATGACGACGAACCGTCAATGATGGACAATGAACCAGCCAAGTCAGATGACATGTCGGTGGATGAGCCAAAGCCTTCCAGGCCTGCCCCTGACGCCGATGGGTGGACTGTTGTGCCACCGAAGCGCGGCGGCCGGGGAAAGAATTAAAAGCACAGAAGCAAGCCTTGGCAACAAACTGCCATCTGAGAGGCCGTTTTGGTCTGAAGGCTTTGAAGTGTGATTAGCAAATCCTTGGCAGCCACTTCCTGCCACTTGTGCCATTTTGGTCTTGGAGGCTTTGAAGTGTTGCGCTCTACCTGTATTACTTGGATTTTGTCAGGAATGTTGGTTGTGTAGCATGTTTTCCTTGCTTACTCTCTTGGTGTTGGACCTGGCGACGAAAGATCTGGATATTGTAAACTGGTCTAAAATATCCTTATGCGCATTTTGAACTGGTGCTTGTCTATATCGTCGTGTAATGCCCGTTTGAATTCAGCTGCTATTTCGTGTTTCTTTTGCTCAAACAATGTCATGCATGTGTAGGTTTTGTTTATCTAAAAACCAAGCATGTCATCAAGTATCTGAATTGCCTATGTTATTGTCCAGCCTGATGCGTGCTGTTTACGTGTAATTCTGTGACTATGGAGTGCCTTGGCTGCACCTGCACTGCACCCGTTGCGCGAACCGTTTGTTAGCAGAGCAGTACACTGTAGACGCACACAATCCCAGCTTCTTTTACAAGGGGAAAAAAGGGCATTCTTTGGGTAGAGCTCAAGTAACAGAGGCATGATCCATCCAAGATGTTAAGGCCCCGTTCGGAAATCCACCGCTTCTAGAATCTGCGGAGCGGCTGTTTGCTGGCAGCCGAACGGGGCCTAAATCACCAGCAGTGAGAGATATGGACGGGTCTGGATGTATGTTATGGCTGGCGCATCAACAGTGCAGGTTACTACCTCCTTCCAGCGTTGGATATCCACTCGCTTCCTTCCGCTCGGTCATTTATGGGATTGACTTTTTTCAAATGATTATTATGGTTGGGTTTAAATACTCCCTTAGTCCGGAAATACTTGTCATCAGAATGACTAAAAGGGGTTGTATGTAGATGTATTTTGATTCTAGATACATCATTTTTTATCCATTTTGATAACGAGTATTTTCGGACGGAGGGAGTATGTTCCAACAGCTGTTATTTTACCGTATATGTATATCATGTTGGGCTACCGTTGGAGACGATATTTGTTATGGAGGAGAGTATAATTGTTAAATACGTGGTCCTAATATCATTACATGTTTCAATCTTGGTGTCACCCGGTGGTGGTTGTGTGAGCCTTTTGGATGTTTTATTTCACGTTGAAACAGTGGAATTGCTACTATAACGCTCATATGGGCCAGCTCATGAAGCAATTGCTCGCTCAGTTCGGCTCCCTGCTCCGCTTGCTCGCTTATTTTTTTTCACTCCCTTCGTTGCTAGCTCAGAAAAAAAATGGTTGTCGTCTTTTTTATTTGAATAACTTCATTGCATAAAAATAATTTCATGTATTTAATGTTTTCTGAATTTTTAAAAATATTGACTATTTTTTAAAAACATGAATTTGAAAAACTTCGGAGATTTTAAAATGTTCACATACTTTAGAAATGTTCATCAATTCAAAAACAATGTTTGTGAACTCTAGAAAATGTTCTTGACTTTTATTCAATATTCATGAAATTAAAATTTGAACCAATGATCAAACAACACTTGGGATGGGGATGATAGACCCGTGAATCGCTAGGCTAGATCAGATCCGGTGAACCTACCTTCGGGCTGACCAGAGGAGCTCGATCCAGCGCCGGCCATGGTGAAGTAGGGGCCGGTGATGGCAGAGAGATGGCGGCGGTGGTGGCGGTGCTTCCCGTCACTACTGCGAACCCTAGATCGGAAGGGGTTATCGGTGGGGTGTGCGGCTTCGCGACGAACCTCGTGTTGCGAGCCGCCGGCCCCCACCTCTTTATATAGCGCAGTGTGACAGGGGGCCATCAGCCATAGTGGGCTGGGCGCCCCCGATCAGGGCGCAGATCTAAGGGTCCGGTGGGCCGTTGGGCCCACGCGGAGGAGATCAACCTAACATTGTCCCCCTTGATCTCAACTTTACTTTTAACCTTATACTTTCTAGTTTATTTGTTTCATCACATATTGGTACATAGAGCATGTTTCATCATCACGGCTTAATTGCCGATATAGTCATACAGCTACAACATACGTTTTGTTCAGAAACAAATTCCGTTCCTTTTGGGCATATCCAGGAATCATAGGCTTTCCCTTAAACCCATGCCGACTAAGTGTTCCTTGAACACATTGGGTGGTAAGCCTTTCGTTAGCGGATCCGCAAGCATATCTTTTGTCCTTATATGCTCGAGACTTATAGTGTGATCCTGGATTTTATCCTTCACAACATAATACTTTATCTCTATTGTTTTCGCAGTATTACTCGACTTGTTGTTGTGAGCATAGAATACTGCGGGCTCGTTGTCACAGTACATCTTTAGTGGTTTGTCAATACAATCTACCACTTTTAAGTCGGGTATAAATTTCTTTAGCCATATCGCCTGCCCTGTGGCTTCGAAGCATGCTATGAATTCTGCATACATCGTGGATGATGCAACTATTGACTGTTTGGAGCTTTTCCACGAAATAGCTCCCCCAGCGAGAGTGAATACGTATCCTGACGTGGATTTTCTATCATCCCTGTCCCCCGCAAAATCTGCGTCTGAATACCCCTTTATCTCTAGGGATTCACATCTGCTGTATGTTAGCATGTAGTCCTTCATGCCTTGCGCATAACGCAATGCTTTCTTTACCATCTTCCAGTGCTCTATGCCTGGATTGGATTGATATCTACCGAGTACTCCGGTGATAAAAGCTAAGTCAGGGCGAGTGCACACTTGTGCATACTGTAAGCTTCCAACGGCCGAAGCATATGGTATTCCTTTCATTTGATCGATCTCGTACGGATTCTTGGGAGATTGGAATTTCCCAAAACTATCGCCCTTGACTATAGGAGCAGGTGTGGCTTTACTCGCATGCATATTATACTTTTTAAGAACCTTTTCTAAATATGCTTTCTGCGATAGTCCTAAGACTCCATTGTTCCTATCTCGGTGAATTTCTATGCCCAAAACATATGATGCTTCACCAAGATCTGTTATGTCAAAATTTGAGGATAAGAACTTCTTTGTTTCTTGTAGTAGACTAAAATCACTGCTAGCAAGCAGGATATCATCCACATACAAGATTAGGAAAATATATTTCCCATTTTTAAACCTTGCATAAATGCAATTATCCTCAACATTTTCTTTAAATCCAAAACTTTTAATTGTCTCATTAAACTTTAGATACCATTGTCTAGAGGCTTGCTTTAATCCATAAATGCATTTCTTCAGGCGGCATCCCATATCTTCCTTGCCTTCCATGATAAAACCCTTGGGTTGTTTCATGTAGACATTTTCTTTTAAATCCCCATTGAGAAAAGCCGTCTTACATCCATTTGATGTAACTCTAAATCAAAATGAGCAACTAATGCCATTATGATTCTGAAGGAATCCTTACATGAGACTGGAGAAAATGTCTCATTGTAATCTATCCCTTCTCTTTGTGTAAATCCTTTTGCCACGAGTCATGCTTTATACTTTTCTATATTCCCTTTAGAGTCATACTTAATTTTGTAGACCCATTTACAACCTACTGTTTTGGCTCCTTTAGGAATTTCCTCTAAGTCCCAAACATCTTTGGAACTCATCGATTTCATCTCGTCTTCCATTGCCTTCATCCACTCCGATGAATGAGGGCTTCTCATGGCTTCTTCATATGAGGTGGGATCTTTTTCCATATGAACCATTTCTGTGTTATAAACTTTAAAGTCAGTAGAAATAGCTGACTTTCTTGGTCTTGTAGACCTTCTAAGGACCTCAGTTTCTGGCACATTCTGTGCCTCAACGTCTGGCACTTCTTCTAAAATTTGCTGCTGCACCTCCCTTTCATGCTCAACAACGGGTCCAGTCGGCTCCTGACGGACAGGTTCCGGGTCTTCTCCCATAGTTGTCATGGGTGGAGTTGCAACTGGTAGTGAGAAAAATGGCTCCTGAATCATCGGATTAGGTGCATGCACCCTCTTCTCCTCAAGATCAATTTTCCGAGCTACCAAGCTCCCCCTCATCATTTCGTCCTCTAAGAAGACTGCATGTCTTGTTTCTACAAACTTTGTATATTTGTCTGGACAGTAGAAACGAAAACCTTTTGATCTGTCTGGGTAGCCAATGAAGTGGCAACTCACTGTTTTGAGATCTAACTTTGCAATGTTTGGATTAAACATTTTGGCCTCTGCGGGGCACCCCCACACCCTGAAGTGTTGTAGGGAGGGCACTTTTCCTGTCCATAGCTCGTACGGTGTTTTGGGCACCGACTTGCTTGGTACTCTATTGAGAATGTGAATGGCGGTTTTAAGCGCCTCCATCCATAATCCCAATGGCAAGGTGGAGTAACTCATCATGCTGCGCACCATATCCATAAAGGTACGGTTACGCCTTTCAGCTACTCCATTTTGCTGAGGCTCGCCCGGCATTGAATACTGGGCGACTATGCCAGTCTCCTGCAAGAACTTTGCAAAAGGTCCAGGGACTTGGCCATATGGAGTGTGCCGACCGTAGTACTCCCCCCCGGTCGGACCTTACTATCTTTATTCTTTTGTCATGCTGATTTTCAACTTCAGCTTTGAATATTTTAAATTTATCCAATGCTTCTGATCTTTCTTTGATTGGATAAATATAACCATAGCGAGAGTAATCATCTGTGAATATTATGAACGAGTCATAGCCATCCACACTTTTCACCGGAAATGGTCCACAAATGTCAGTGTGGATGATTTCTAGTGTTGCTGTGCTACGGTTTGCACCCTTTTTGATTTGTTTTACATACTTTCCTTTAATGCAATCTATGCATTGTTCTAAGTCTGAGAACTCTAATGGAGGAAGAATTTCACTTTTAACCAGTATCTCTATTATCCCCTTGGAAATATGGCCCAAACGACAGTGCCATAATTTCGATGAGTCGTGAATTCTCTTTCTTTTCTTTTGTTCTTTATTCGACGCGGAAATATGCTCATTCACATTGCATACAAAATAAACTTTTTCACGAAGTGATAATAAATAAAGCTCATCGTGGAGTAAAGCATCACCCACATAAGCATTATTAAACCATATGGCACATTTGCCATGTCCAAAATAACACTCATAATGATCTTTGTCCAAGCAAGAAACATTAATCAAATTTCTATTACATGAAGGAACATATAAAACATCTCTAAGTAGAAGCTTGAATCCATCAGCTAACTCCAAGGAGATGTCGCCGACAGCTTCAACTTCCGCTTGAATTCCATTTGCTACTTCAATTCCTCTTTCTCTTCTTTGCGTAGTCCGGGTCGAATGGAATCACTGTAAAGAATTTGCAACATGAACAGTTGCTCCTGAGTCAATCCACCAAGTGGATTTCGAAAACTGTGTATATAGGGATTCATTAACTAAGGAAACGACATTGTTACCTTGCTTTGCCATTATGGACTTCAGCCAATCAGGGCAGTCCTTCTTGTAGTGACCAGACTGGTGATAGTGGAGACATGTGTCTTTGTCCACAGCAAAATGCTTTGGCTGATGCTGACGCTGATAGGGAGCTTTTCCATGAGGTTTTGAGGGAGAACTGTGACGACCCCGGCCCGACCGTGCACTAATCATACACGCAAATGCACACGATCAAGCCTAAGGACTCACGTGAAGGAATCACAGCACAACTCTAAAACATAAATAATACATACAAGTCATATATTACAAGCCAGGGGCCTCGAGGGCTCGAATACATAACATGATGTCATACACATAATCAGCGGAAGCGTTAGGTATCTGGGTACAGATACAACACAGAAGAAGATAGGCCTTTTACAAAGGCGGGGCAAAATAAAAGCTACGATCGAAAAGGCGCAGGCCTCCTGCCTGGGACCTCCGATCCTACTCCTGGTCGTCGTCCGCCGGCTCCTCGTAGAAGTACTCGCCGGCCGGGTAGTAGTAGTAACCAGCCTCGGGCTGGTAGTAGTAGTCGTCAACAGGGGCTGCAGGCACCATGGCTCCGTCGTCTGGTTTATCAAGCGGGTAGGACAAAAGAGGAAGCAAAGCAACCGTGAGTACTCATCCAAAGTACTCAGCAAGACTTACATCAGATCTATACTAGCAATGCATTATTTTCAAAGGAGGCTTTATGTGGGTGGACTAGACTGCAGATAGCCAGAGAAGAAAAGGGAAAAGCCTAGTCCTGACGAAGACTAGCATCTTCAGCGTCTTGCAGTAATTAGAAGGGGGTAGAATAGCTCATCATAATAATGTATAGTGTTTGCAGCAATATCAACCTCATATCTCAAGTCACCAGTTCTAGTTGTACCGAAGTGGATACAACTCCGAGTGTCCGTTACCGTAGGACAGGCTATCGATAGATTGTTTCTTCCCTGCAGGGGTGCACCAAGTTACCCACCACGCTTGCTTAACTCCGGCCGGACACACCATCAGGTCGTGCCCGCCCTCGGCTAAACAATACGACGCAACCCGACCGGATACCGCCAGAGAGGATCGAGCACGTCGGACTAATCCTATGCCCCCGGGGGTCGGGGCCATCGCCCCGGACGCTCCGCACGTTGCGAGGCCATTCGGTAGCAGACCTAGCAACCCCTTATACAAGCACGCAGTTGCATCCTAAGTCCAATCCGAACAGCCCGCTCAATCGCTGACGTCGTGACGACTCCGGCTGATGTATACGACGCAGAGCACCCACTCACACCCACGTGGTGGTTAGTGCTATCGGACCCGGAGGCCCCTCGGATCAAATATCCAAATCGCTTAGTGATTTGGGAGCGCGCGGTAACGAGCAGAGCCTACGATACTGTTGGCCCCGTCGTCCCGTCTCGAGGACTTGTGACAAGGACTGGAAAAGACCGGCCACGCCTCGTAGTTATCTCGCGGGTACCCTCACTGGTCACCCGACTCCACAGCTCACGCCTCAAAGGCACTCGCGGGTACCCCTCTGGGTCAACCCGCCTCCATCCAACATGTGTAGTAGTAACTTCAAAGTGTCATCAGACGCACGATACCTCTGGCCGCACGCCTTTGTTCCTGGCGACGTTCGGCCTCGGGGATCGATACGTCTTTAAACACGGTACAGTAAACCAGGGCATCCGTGTGGTTTTCATGCCGCTGAGGAATCCGAGGAATCACCCTCGTTGGATTACTAAACGACAAGTCCCGTTAAGGTGGTACCGGAGGAATCACCCTCGGCGGTAATCACCATAGCGGATGCACGACAAAAGCTAAGTCGGAAGTGGGAAGAGGAATCACCCTCGGTAACCCACAACGAGCTAGCTATACAGGGACAACATCAGAAGTGAGTTCGGAGGTATCACCCTCGTCACCCGATGTTAACTCTGCGGAGTCGAGCATATTAGGGGGGTTGTGCGGTGATGTGAAGAAGGTCAGGGGAAGGGGCTCGATCGCTTGATCGAGGCAAGGGTACTATGCGAGGCAACTACGAGAGTGTGGGTCCATAGCAGTGCTACCCAACCTATACTAAGCAGTTAATGAATAAATACAGGTATCAACAGTTTAGCAAAGACAGGCTATGCAACAGTAATAGGAGCAGTAGCAGTAGCAGCAATTCTAATGCAAGAATAAGAGAGAATAGACATAGGCGATATCGGAAATGCTCAAGGGGGGGTTGCTTGCCTGGTTGCTTGGCAAATGAAAAGGAACAACGGCGGTGAAGTAGTCGATCACCAGGGTACCGTCAGCGGTCTCGGGGACTACCGGGAAGAAAGGGGGAGAGGAAACAATATAAATACACAGTAACGAAAGTAATCACAAAGCACGACGATCTAACGCAGTGCTACCGATAACGGAGAAGGGGAACCCATCCGGGAAAGTATTCCCGGTTCCGGACCTGTGTCGGACAGATTACCGGAGGGGGACGGTTGCAGGTTAGTGGTGTCAGAGTCAAGTGGCAACTGGGGTGCAGTGCAGGGTTGCCTAAAAACATGTCTAAGTCATTTAGCTATTTTAGGAATTTGTTTGGATTTATTTTATTAAAGTTGAGCACTATTCATTTATCGAAAACAGGCCGAAAGTTCCATGTTCATCTAGCTAGGGGCATCTGACGAGAATACTGAGGGTGTATCTAGATTCGTATCGAAATTCTGAGCAACTTTCATATATAAATTATTTTCATCGGAGTTACGGATTAAAAGATATGAATTTTCGAAGTTTAAATGATTTTCTGAATTTTATTTAAATTAACAGAAAAAGGAAATATGACATCAGCATGATGTCATGCTGGCATCAGCGAGTCAACATGACGGCTAACCAGTCAAATCTGACATGTGGGTCCAGTGGGACCCACATGTCAGCCTCTGTTATTTTTAACAGTGGATTATTTAAACTAGCAGAGAGATTAGTGAGGTGGGCCCCATATGTCAGCGAGCGTTTAGGTTAGTTAATTATTTTATTTATCTAAAATGCTTAATTAGCTTAATTAGTTGAGGTGGCCCACATGTCAGCGGCACACGTGAACAGTAAGCGCGCGTTGACTCGGTCAACGAAGTCTAACGCGCTGCGGGGCCCATCGGTCGGTGACTCAGGTGGGCCCCAGTGGTCAGTCCACGCGGCGGTGGCGCCGGAGACGGCTCCGGCGAGCTCCAAGCGCGACGGCGATCGCCGGAGCAGCTCGGAAATGCGCCACGGAGGACCATTTCGCGCGCGCCCGGGCTCGTTCGAACGGGCAGTTCAACCCGCGTCCAACCGTGGTGGTCGGAGCGGCTGAAGTGGCCGGTAAGGGCGCCGGCGTTGAGGTTTGCGGCGGCGCCCGCACGGGCTAGCGCGGGCATGCGAATGCAGAGTGCGGCAAGGTAAACTCGAGCGCGTGTTCGCTCCTTGGCGATGCAAGGAGCACTCCTAAATGCTTAGACTCGACAGGCATGAGCTCTAGCGACGGCGGGGATGACCGTCCGCGGCGGCCGGAGCACGTCGGTGGAACAAGCTACCTACCGTGCGTTCAGGAGCATGGAGAGAGAGGGGAAAAGAGGCGGTGCTCACTGGGATCTCATCGGAGGGCTCGGGGAAGCGAGGGGGTGTCGGGGTCGAGCGAATCGACCGAGAATGGCCGCCGGAGCCGAGGACGAGGAAGAGCTCGGAGAAGCGCGCGCAGCATGCCTCAGCTTCAATGACTGAGCGAGGTTGATGAGGGAGAGGGCGACGGACCCCCAGGACTTGCTCCGGGGACGTGGGGTCGACGGTGGCCGCGAGTACGGGCGGCGCACGGCGATGGCAGCGCTCGGGTCCGATCCAAAACGAGAGGGGGACAAGGGAGAAGGAAGCGAGGGGAGGAACTGGGTTTAGGGTTAGATCCAGGGTGCTCGGCCTCGACTTTATCCATTCGGGGAGGGCGGCGGATGCCCGGCGCGTGGAGATCGCCGGTGCGGGCGGCTGCGGTGGCGACAGCAGGCGGGAGCAGTTGGAGACGAACGAGAAATGGGCTGGGCCGGCCACTGTTGCCGCGGCCTAGTCGCAGGTAAGTGGGCCGTTGCCCTTTTCTTTTGTTTTCTTTATTTCTTTTCTGTTTTTGCTGTTTTTATTTGTTACAGAGAGAGTAACAGAATTAATTGGGCATCAAAAAGAGTAAGGAATAATATGGGACTTGGCCCATTAAATCCTTTGTATTTTTAGGCACTGCCAGAAATTGGTTTAGGGATTTTTGGAACTCCTTTGAATTTACCAAAAATAGAATAGCATTTAAATATGCTGAATAGGTGCTGTTACAACTTATTACGCCCATCTTTGCTCCAGTGAGATGTTGTATTCCTTAACATATAATTGTTTTGGAATATTAGCAAGATGATGAACATTTTTCCAGCAACTTTTGTGCAACCTCAAATTGCAATACCAACCTGTGACGACCCCGGCCCGACCGTGCACTAATCATACACGCAAATGCACACGATCAAGCCTAAGGACTCACGTGAAGGAATCACAGCACAACTCTAAAACATAAATAATGCATACAAGTTATATATTACAAGCCAGGGGCCTCGAGGGCTCGAATACATAACATGATGTCATACACATAGTCAGCGGAAGCGTTAGGTATCTGGGTACAGATACAACACAGCAGAAGATAGGCCTGTTACACAGGCGGGGCAAAAGAAAAGCTACGATCGAAAAGGCGCAGGCCTCCTGCCTGGGACCTCCGATCCTACTCCTGGTCGTCGTCCGCCGGCTCCTCGTAGAAGTACTCGCCGGCCGGGTAGTAGTAGTAGCCAGCCTCGGGCTGGTAGTAGTAGTCGTCAACGGGGGCTGCGGGCACCATGACTCCGTCGTCTGGTTTATCAAGCGGGAAGGACAAAAGGGGAAGCAAAGCAACCGTGAGTACTCATCCAAAGTACTCAGCAAGACTTACATCAGATCTATACTAAGCAATGCATCATTTTCAAAGGAGGCTTTATGTGGGTGGACTAGACTGCAGAAAGCCAGAGTAGAGAGGGGAAAAGCCTAGTCCTGACGAAGACTAGCATCTTCAGAGTCTGACGAAGACTAGCATCTTCAGGGTCTTGCAGCATTGGAAGGGTGCAGATTAGTACATCATAATGTAAAGTGTTCATAGCAATATCAACCTCGGCCGGGGATCCTTCCTCGACTCCCTGCGAGAAAGCAATCCCAGAGCCCTACCTCATATCTCAAGTCACCAGTTCTAGTTGTACCGAAGTGGATACAACTCCGAGTGTCCGTTACCGTAGGACAGGCTATCGATAGATTGTTTCTTCCCTGCAGGGGTGCACCAAGTTACCCACCACGCTCGCTTAACTCCGGCCGGACACACCATCAGGTCGTGCCCGCCCTCGGCTAAACAATACGACGCAACCCGACCGGATACCGCCAGAGAGGATCGAGCACGCCGGACTAATCCTATGCCCCCGGGGGTCGGGGCCATCGCCCCGGACGCTCCGCACGTTGCGAGGCCGTTCGGTAGCAGACCTAGCAACCCCTTATACAAGCACGCAGTTGCATCCTAAGTCCAATCCGAACAGCCCGCTCAATCGCTGACGTCGTGACGACTCCGGCTGATGTATACGACGCAGAGCACCCACTCACACCCACGTGGTGGTTAGTGCTATCGGACCCGGAGGCCCCTCGGATCAAATATCCAAATCGCTTAGTGTATTGGGAGCGCGCGGTAACGAGCAGAGCCTACGATACTGTTGGCCCCGTCGTCCCGTCTCGAGGACTTGTGACAAGGACTGGGAAGACCGGCCACGCCTCGTAGTTATCTCGCGGGTACCCTCACTGGTCACCCGACTCCACAGCTCACGCCTCAAAGGCACTCGCGGGTACCCCTCTGGGTCAACCCGCCTCCATCCAACATGTGTAGTAGCAACTTCAAAGTGTCATCAGACGCACGATACCTCTGGCCGCACGCCTTTGTTCCTGGCGACGTCCGGCCTCGGGGATCGATACGTCTTTAAACACGGTATGGTAATCCAGAGCATCCGTGTGGTTTTCATGCCGATGAGGAATCCGAGGAATCACCCTCGTTGGACTCCTAAACGACAAGTCCCGTTAAGGTGGTACCGGAGGAATCACCCTCGGCGGTAATCACCATAGCGGATGCACGACAAAAGCTAAGTCGGAAGTGGGAAGAGGAATCACCCTCGGTACCCACAACGAGCTAGCTATACCACAGGGACAACATCGGAAGTGAGTTCGGAGGTATCACCCTTGTCACCTGATGTTAACTCTGCGGAGTCGAGCATATTAGGGGATGTGCGGTGCTGTGAAGAAGGTCAGGGGAAGGGGGCTCGATCGCTTGATCAAGGCAAGGGTACTATGCGAGGCAACTACGAGAATGCGGGACCATAGCAGTGCTACCCAACCTATACTAAGCAGTTTATGAATAAAGGCAGGTATCAACAGTTTAGCAAAAACAGGCTATGCAACAGTAATAGGAGCAGTAGCAGTAGCAGCAATTCTAATGCAAGAATAAGAGAGAATAGACTTAGGCGATATCGGAAATGCTCAAGGGGGGGTTGCTTGCCTGGTTGCTCGGTGGCAAAAGCAAGGTCGTCGGAGGGGGAACCAATCACCGGGACAGCGTCGGTCTCGGGATCTGCGTCAGCGCCGGACTCTACCGAGAGAGAAGAGGGGGAAGAAACAGATAAATACACAAAACATATGCAACACAGAGCGTGCTAAGCTAACGTGCAGTGCAGGGTTGCCTAAAAACATGTCTAAGTCATGTTGATTATTTTTAGGATTTATCTGGAATTATTATCCGGTGAAAGTGCACTATTCATCTACCGGAAACAGGCTAAAAGTTGCGGGTTCACCTCCGTAGAGGGTCCCGATACGGAAACGGATAGTACGGTTAGATTCGTCTCGTCGTTCTGAGCAACTTTCATATAGAAAGTTTTTCGATCCGAGCTACGGTTTAAAAGATATGAATTTTCAAAGTTTATTTGAATTTCTGGAATTATTTTAAATAACAGAAAAGATTTATTGCGTCATCATTGCATCAGCATGACATCAACAGCCATTTGACTCGGCTGACTGGTCAAACCTGACCTGTGGGTCCAGTGGGACCCACATGTCAGTCTCTGTTACTTTAACAGAGTTTTAAACTAACTAAACAGGTTAATTAGGGGTGTGGGACCCACCTGTCATAGACTTATTAGTTAAACTAAATAGTTTTTATTTTTAAAACGTTTTAATTAGCTTTTAACCGCAGGGGCCCCACATGTCAGTGACTGGGGTTGCCCAGTCAGCAAAGTTGACTGGTCAAACCAGTCAACGGGGCCCCCAGGGCCCACTGGCAGTGACTCTGGGGGTGGCCCCAGGTCAACCACGTCGGCGGCGGCCGGTGTTTCGCCGCCGGCGACCTCCAAACGCGGCGGAGGGCCACGGCCCTCGTCGGAAATCGGCCACAGGCCACCGTTTTGACCGTGCGCGGGCGCGTTCGAACGGGCACTCCACGCCGCGTCCAACCGTGGTGGTCGGAGCGACTGGGGTGGTCGGTACGGGCGCCGGCGTTGAGCTCGGCGGATGCCGGAGTTCGGGCGTCACTGCAGTCGGGGCTACGGCGAGCAAAACGGGCGGAAGGTGGGTTCAACAGCGCCTACGCGTTCTAGCGAAGCGAGCGGGCACACGCGCATGGCTTAAGGCCCACCTGAACCTCACCGGCGACGAGCTAGGCGGCGATGCGTTCGGGCGCGAGCTGCGCCGCGTCTACTGGCAGCTAACGGCGACGAGGGGAGACGGAGAGGGGAGAACGGGACTTACAGAGAGGGGAGCCGGGCAAAGCCTGCTCGGAGCAGGCTCGGGGAGGTCGAATGCGTCGCCGACTCGCCGGAGACCGTGAAGAAGGGGGCGACGAGTAGCGGTCGGTGCAGTACTCCCCGGCCCCAGTCAGCAGGCGCAGTGGACGTAGTCGAGCTCGGCGCGCGTCCCAGACATGGGGGCGGCTCGCGGGGACGCCGGGGTGCGCGAGGTCGACGGAGTCGGGGCGGCGGCTGCGCTCGGGCTCGGAGCCAGAGAGGAAGAGAGAGGCGAGCGAGCGATGGAGGAGAGGGGAGAGTGAGCGAGGCGACCAGGGGGAGCGGGAGGGAGTCGCCCTTATCCTCTCCCTCACCTGCCCCTGCCGCGGTGTCGAGCGGCGACGGCGCCGAGCGCGCGCCGGATGCGGTGGTGGTGACGCGCGGGCGGGAGCAGGTAGGGGACTGCTCCCGTGGGCTGGCTGGGCCGGCTGAGTGAATAAATACTTCAAACTTTGGTGATCAGTATAAATCTCACACCGGTTACCGAGAAGGTAATGTCGCCATAGTTTCAGCGCAAAGATCAATGCAGCAAGTTCAAGATCATGCACTGGATAATTCTCTTCATGCGGACGCAATTGACGCGATGCATAAGCAACTACTCTTCGTTCTTGCATTAGGACACAGCCTAAGCCTTGACGAGAGGCGTCACAATATATCACGAAGTCCTTGCGAGAATCTGGAGGAGCAAGCACTGGAGCAGAAACGAGCTTGTCCTTAAGAGCTTGAAAGCTTTCCTGGCATTTATCTGTCCACTGAAACTTGACGCCTTTGTGAAGCAGATTAGTCAGGGGCTTGGCAATCTTGGAAAAGTTCTCAACAAAGCGACGACAATAGCTTGCAAGGCCGAGAAAACTTCTCACTTGCTTGACATTCTTCGGAGGAGTCCAGTCAAGAATAGCCTGAACCCGTTCCGGATTAACAGCAATGCCATCCTTGGAAATCACATGTCCAAGGTAGGTCACTTCAGAAAGCCAGAACTCGCATTTGGAAAACTTAGCATAAAGCTGATGCTCTCACAGCTTCTCCAGAACAAGGCGAAGATGTTCGGCGTGTTCTTCCTTGTTCTTTGAGAATACCAGAATATCATCCAGATAAACCACGACGAACTTGTCGAGGTAATCCATGAATATATAATTCATCAGGCGGGAGAAGGTAGCTGGAGCATTAGTCAGTCCAAAAGACATGACGGTGTACTCATAAGAGCCATAGCGAGTAACAAATGCAGTCTTTGGAATATCCTCTTCGCGAACACGGATCTGGTGATAACCCAACCTCAAGTCGAGTTTAGAAAACACTGATGATCCGGCCAGTTGATCATATAAGTCATTGATCCGAGGTAGCGGATATTTATTCTGGATGGTTGCCTGGTTAATAGGTCGGTAATCTTGTACCAGCCTATTCGTACCATCTTTCTTCTTGACGAAAAGAGACGGTGCTCCCCAGGCAGAGGAACTAGGACGGATGAAGCCCTTCTTGAGAGACTTGTCGATTTCCTCCTTAAGCTCGAGGAGCTCATGCGGTGGCATCTTGTAAGGACGCTTCGCAATAGGAGTAGTACCCGGCTTCAAGTCGATAACAAATTCGACGGCTCGAGCAGGGGGTATTCCTGGAAGTTCTTCTGGGAAGACATCCGGGAATTCACATACAACTGGTATGTTCTCGAGCCCTTCAAGTGGTGAAGCATTCAATGCATTTAAGGCATAGATTTGAGCTTCGGCATTATGGGATACACGAGCGCGGCAATTCACGAGTTGATTCGAGGGGTGCCGAAGACGTACAGTCTTGGTGGCACAATCAATTTGGGCCTCGTGAGCCTCCAACCAATCCATTCCTAGGATAAGGTCGATGCCGCAGGATTTCAGGACAATGGGGTGTGCCTGAAACTTCCTTTCTTCTATCTCCACTACCACTTCCGGACAGAATAAGGTAGATAAGCACTGACCCGCGGAGGTTTGTATGGATACCGTGTGATGTAGTTTATCTTGTTTAAAGCCGTGTTTAAATGCAAATGGTTCTGATATGAATGAATCAGATGCACCGGTATCAAACAAAACATTAGCAAATACTGAGTTGACAAGAAGTGTACCCATCACTGTGGCTGGCTGCTCTGGGTCTTCGCTCAGATTGACGTGGTGAAGCTGACCACCACGAGCATTTGAAGGCCTGACACTATTGTTGCGCTGCGGAGGAACTCCACGTCCACTGCCACGGCCAGCAGATGGAAGAGCCAGCTGACCCTGAGCCTGCGGACAGTCTTTGGCACGGTGACCCGGACGGCCACACTTGAAGCAGAGTCCACTCTCTGGACGAATCGCAGGTGCTCGAGGTGCTGGGACAGCAGGCCTGTACTGCATTGGCGGTGGAGGAGGCAGACGAGGTGCAGCATAAGAAGGCCTGTACACTGGAGCGTTTGGACGATACATGCTCTGAGGAATCCATATGCGGCGCTTCTGAGAAGACGAGCCCGAAGATGAGCCCGACTCGCGAGAGCGCTTAAGAGCATCCTTGTGCAGCTTGAGTCCAGTTTCAACCTGAATGGCCTTGTTCACTAGAGTGGCGAAGTCCGGAAAATCCAGTGCCACTAGAGCAAGCAGAATATCATGATGAAGTCCGCGCCTGAACTTCTCTTGGCGTCTAGCGTCAGTAGCGATATCCTCCTCAGCATAGCGGGACAGTTCCAGGAACTCCCGCTGATAGGCATCAACTGACTTGTTGCCCTGAATCAGGTTACGGAACTCCGTACGCTTGCGGTCGATAACCCCTTCCGGGATGTACCGAGCACGGAAGGCAGTCTTGAAGTCTGCCCAGGTGATGACAGTTCCAGCAGGCACTGTGTTCCGGTGAGTGTCCCACCATTGGGCCGCCGGACCCTTCAGGAAATATGTCGCGAACTTGACATAGTTGTCAGGGGACACGGCGGCAGAATCCAGCTCAAAGAAGATGTCACGCAGCCAATCATCGGCATCCAAGGGGTTGGCGGCACTGCGAAATACCGTTGGATTGAGCCGCAGAAATTCTTGCAGAGTGATAGCGGCTGGCTGATGTTGAGCATTGGCGTTGGCTTGGGGTATCTGGTTGAGCATACCCTGCAGCACCTGACGCTGCATGTCAAGGGTCTGCATTACGGCAGCCATATATTCAGGCGGCGGAGGCGGAGGCGGAGGTGGAGGTGGATCACCGTTACCAGCCATCCTGATAATTCCAACAGGGGTGGTTTAGAGTCAAGAATACACGTTGCATGAATTCAACAATGAAGTAAATATGCACGACATAAGAGAAGTGCATTAATACCACATCATACACATCATGACATACGGGTTCGTACATAACGTCGGTTACAAACGGGCAGCATAACGGCGCAAAATCAAAGCTAGACATAGTAGGCGGCGTGCAGACCGCGGTAAGGAAGTACACAACGAGACATAGCAAAGGCTACATCAACGTCGGAGAAAGGAACTGAAACGGGGTAGCTGCAAGTGCGGACGGCGGATCTCGATCGCAGAAGGATCCTGAGCTCCATGTGCACTCTGATGCAGAACCCGGTCTCGGACGGGAATCAGAGGTCCACGAACTGGCGTGTGACCTCCAACCGCAGGCCACTCGACACCTGGAGGTGTGTTGATCCTGCGCGGGCAAAGGATAGACTGAGGAAGTGTCCCTGCTTGGACAGCCGGTACCAACTGCGTCAACGTCTGGTAGAGAGTTGTCCGAGTGATGGACAACTCAACCGCCAGGGCCCGAGCAGTTCGATCCAGCGCCTGAGTGTGCTGAATCAGAACCTGCGGGTCATAACGTCGACTCTCATACGGGGCACAGATAGCTGTGTAGTATCCAGTCTCATCTCCAGCAGGTGCATACGGAATGTACCGAAACTCAGAGGCATCCAAGCTATCTCTGTGCTCTCCTCGGAGGCGTGCGACAGCAGCGTAGGCAGCATCATGGACTGCCATCGCAACCGTCACGCCACTACCGCGAAAGCGGTACAGCTCAGTGTCTGAGTCATCCTGCCGGTCGTAGATACGAACAACAGCATAATACTGCTCCTGGTTGAACTCGCGATACTCCTCGTAGACCATGTACTCGGGGTACCAGCGGTAGCCCAGTCTGGTCAGGAGAGCGACTAGAATGGCCGGAAACCCAGGGGCATCTCGAGCCCAGGTGCGAAGCACAAGCTGAGTCTCCGGGTGAGGTGGAAACAGAGGATTCATCTGTAAGAAGAAGAATCAGACTTGTCAAGTTCCGATGATAATTAAACAGAGCTTGATAGGAAAGGTTAAACAAACAAATGGAAAGGAAAGATTATCAGACTATCCAGGTCAATGATAAGAAATCGCACTGACATCCAGCTCTCCGGGTAGATGTGAAAACGAGAACCTAATGGAGTTAGTAAAATCATTTAACCCGAATAGAAGAGAGATTCAGAGTCCCAGAGTATAGACGAGGAATAAAAGATACTATACCACCCAATTGGCGACGTGGGGCCATAAGCCACACAGCCAAGTTAGTAAAACATTTTTGGACCTCTAGACTCGACTTCGGCCAAGGAGTTGGAAAGGGTTCCTACAGGCAGTCGGCTCTGATACCAACCTGTGACGACCCCGGCCCGACCGTGCACTAATCATACACGCAAATGCACACGATCAAGCCTAAGGACTCACGTGAAGGAATCACAGCACAACTCTAAAACATAAATAAATACATGCAAGTTATATATTACAAGCCAGGGGCCTCGAGGGCTCGAATACATAACAAGTGTAATACACATAGTCAGCGGAAGCATTAGATGTCTGGGTACAGACATAGAACACAAGTTTAGATAGGCCTCATACGAGGCGGGGCAAAATAAAAGCTACGATCGAAAAGGCGCAGGCCTCCTGCCTGGGACCTCCGATCCTACTCCTGGTCGTCGTCCGCCGGCTCCTCGTAGAAGTACTCGCCGGCCGGGTAGTAGTAGTAGCCAGCCTCGGGCTGGTAGTAGTAGTCGTCAACAGGGGCTGCGGGCACCATGGCTCCGTCGTCTGGTTTATCATGCGGGTAGGACAAAAGAGGAAGCAAAGCAACCGTGAGTACTCATCCAAAGTACTCAGCAAGACTTACATCAGATCTATACTAGCAATGCATCATTTTCAAAGGAGGCTTTATGTGGGTGGACTAGACTGCAGAAAGCCAGAGTAGAGAGGGGAAAAGCCTAGTCCTGACGAAGACTAGCATCTTCAGCGTCTTGCAGCAATTAGAAGGGAGCAGAATAGTACATCATAATGTAATGGGTTTATAGTAATATCAACTTCATATCTCAAGTCACCAGTTCTAGTTGTACCGAAGTGGATACAACTCCGAGTGTCCGTTACCGTAGGACAGGCTATCGATAGATGTTTTCTTCCCTGCAGGGGTGCACCAAGTTACCCACCACGCTCGCTTAACTCCGGCCGGACACACCATCAGGTCGTGCCCGCCCTCGGCCAAACAATACGACGCAACCCGACCGGATACCGCCAGAGAGGATCGAGCACGCCGGACTAATCCTATGCCCCCGGGGGTCATGGCCGTCGCCCCGGACACTCCTGCACGTTGCGAGGCCGTTCGGTAGCAGACCTAGCAACCCCTTATACAAGCACGCAGTTGCATCCTGGGTCCAATCCGAACGGGCCGCTCAATCGCTGACGTCGTGACGACTCCGGCTGATGTATACGACGCAGAGCACCCACTCACACCCACGTGGTGGTTAGTGCTATCGGACCCGGAGGCCCCTCGGATCAAATATCCAAATCGCTTAGTGTATTGGGAGCGCGCGGTAACGAGCAGAGCCTACGATACTGTTGGCCCCGTCGTCCCGTCTCGAGGACTTGTGACAAGGACTGGAAAAGACCGGCCACGCCTCGTAGTTATCTCGCGGGTACCCTCACTGGTCACCCGACTCCACAGCTCACGCCTCAAAGGCACTCGCGGGTACCCCTCTGGGTCAACCCGCCTCCATCCAACATGTGTAGTAGTAACTTCAAAGTGTCATCAGACGCACGATACCTCTGGCCGCACGCCTTTGTTCCTGGCGACGTCCGGCCTCGGGGATCGATACGTCTTTAAACACGGTATGGTGAAACAGGGCAACCGTGTGGTTTCCATGCCGATGAGGAATCCGAGGAATCACCCTCGTTGGACTCCTAAACGACAAGTCCCGATAAGGTGGTACCGGAGGAATCACCCTCGGCGGTAATCACCATAGCGGATGCACGACAAAAGCTAAGTCGGAAGTGGGAAGAGGAATCACCCTCGGTACCCACAACGAGCTAGCTATACCACAGGGACAACATCGGAAGTGAGTTCGGAGGTATCACCCTCGTCACATGATGTTAACTCTGCGGAGTCGAGCATATTAGGGGATGTGCGGTGCTGTGAAGAAGGCCAGGGGAAGGGGGCTCGATCGCTTGATCGAGGCAAGGGTACTATGCGAGGCAACTACGAGAAAGCGGGACCATAGCAGTGCTACCCAACCTATACTAAGCAGTTTATGAATAAAGACAGGTATCAACAGTTTAGCAAAAACAGGCTATGCAACAGTAATAGGAGCAGTAGCAGTAGCAGCAATTCTAATGCAAGAATAAGAGAGAATAGACATAGGCGATATCGGAAATGCTCAAGGGGGGTTGCTTGCCTGGTTGCTTGGCAAATGAAAAGGAACAACGGCGGTGAAGTAGTCGATCACCAGGGCACCGTCAGCGGTCTCGGGGTCTACCGGGAAGAAAGGGGGAGAGGAAACAATATAAATACACAGTAACGAAAGTAATCACAAGGCATGACGATCTAACGCAGTGCTACCGATAACGGAGGAGGGGAACCCATCCGGGAAAGTATTCCCGGTTCCGGACCTGTGTCGGACAGATGACCGGAGAGGGGAAGGTTTCAGGGTTGCGGTGTTAGAGGCACGTGACAGCTAGGATGCAGTGAAGGGTTGCCTAATGTGATGTTAGGTGCTACAGACGGAGCGGGAGGATATCCGGGAATATTTTCCCAGGCTCCGGACGTTTATCGAACAGATGAAACGGAGGGGAAACTTCCATGTTCTTCATGCTAGAGGCATGTGATAGGTATGAGGAGGGCATATTCGGGTTCGTCTCATTTTTCTGATCGTTTTTCATATATAAACTTTTTCGATCCGAGCTACGGTTTAAAAGATATGAATTTTCAAAGTTTATTTGAATTTCTGGAATTATTTTAATTAACAGAAAAGATTTATTACATCAGCATGAGGTCAGCATTGCGTCAGCAGTCAGCTGAGCTGCTGACTGGTCAAACTGACAGGTGGGACCCACCTGTCAGCCACTGTGATCTTAACAGAGACTTAATTTAGATTAACAGAACTAATTAGGGGTGTGGGCCCCAGGTGTCAGTGGCTATACTAATTGAAAGATTAGTTTTAAAAAAACCTAATTAGCCTAATTAAGCGCAGGGGGCCCACACATCAGTGTCAGGGGGTGAACAGGACCCGCGTTGACCCTGGTCAACGTGGTGAAACAGGCGCAGGGGCCCACTCGTCAGTGACCTGGGGTGGACCCCACACGGCGCCAGCTCAGCGGAGCCGCCGGAGTAGCTCCGGCGAGCCTGCGTGCGGCGGCCAAACGCCGGCGAGCGTCGGGATTGCTCTACAGAGGGCGAAATCGCGCGCTCTTGAGCGCGTTCGAACGGCCACTCCACCCCGCTTCGAACTACGGTGTCGGGACGGTCGGGGGTGGCCGGAAAACACGCCGGCGTCGAGCTAAGCGGCGGCGTTTTCGGGTGATCTACGGGAACGGCAACTTCGGGCACGACAAGCAGTGGCAACTGGCGCGTTCGACTCCTACGGCGATGGCAAACACAACTGCGAGCTCAGACGAGCTCGACAGCGTCTACAGCAACGGCAGCAACCACGGCGGCGGAGCTCCGCTCGGGCAGTCATGGCGCGGCGGCTACGGGCGGCGATAGGCAGTGCAGAGAGATGGGAAGGACGCGGTTGCTCACCGGGAGGGCACACGGTGGCCCGGCGAAGATTTAGGAGCAGCAGAGGTGCTCAAGGTCGCCGGCGAGCGTCGGGGGCAGAGACGAAAGGGAACGGCGGCGATTGGCAGCTGCAGGGGCCCCCATCTCCAACGAAGAGTGCCAGGCGATGTGGATGGCGACGGCTGAGCGGACGGACAGGTCCAGCGGCCACGGGGCCGCCGGTGGCCGCGGAGACGTCGGAGATGCAGGCCTTTTCGATCGTAGCTTTTCTTTTGCCCCGCCTCGTATGAGGCCTATCTGAATTTGTGTTCTATGTCTGTACCCAGACATCTAATGCTTCCGCTGACTATGTGTGTGACATCATGTTATGTATTCGAGCCCTCGAGGCCCCTGGCTTGTAATATATAACTTGTATGTATTTATTTATGTGTGGCTTATGGCCCCACGTCGCCAATTGGGTGGTGTAGCTTCTTTTATTCCTCTTCCTTACTCTGGGACTCTGAATCTCTCCTCTATTCGGGTTAAACGATTTTACTAACTCCGACATTAGGTTCTCGTGACCACTTCTTCCCGGAGAGCCCCCTCGTTCCAGATGATGGCATGTCATCATCAGAAGACTCCGAAGATACTCGTTGGAGTTTCCCGAGACCATTATGCCCACTGCTTTTGCAAGTGCCCTATTACCGATAATCACCGTGAACAACTACACATCCTTACCGTTTGAATCTTCGTTCCCAGCCACCCCTTTCTGAATAAGATACCCCGAAGTACTCCTTGTAATCCGAGAATCCTTTGAGCCTACTGCCGTGCAGTTTCTTTCGCACTGTGGTTAATTCCTCACAACACCGGGGATTTGTTCATCCCCAGTTGTTCCTATGTTCCCTGAAATATTTCTTATTGCTGTCCGCTCTCCCGAGTATCCTCTGCAATCTATTGCTTTCAAGGTTTTGCCTGTCTGTATCATGGTAAATCCTATATAACCTTCGTTGACATCCTTGTCGCTATCATTATGCGTCCCTTGATTCAATATATTGCGAATATACGTAATCATCAGTTGATTCCTACTAATCCATCCTTCCGGCTCAGACGTCCCTCAGGATGATATGAGCTGGTTCTCGGTAAATCAATCCATGATTGATTGGTCATCAAATTCTATTCAGCCTATCCTTCTTTTGATCAGAGCCTTAGCTTCTGGTCTTTCGTCTTGGAATTATAATTCCCCTGTACCCAAACGTCGAATTATTCCGATGTTTCTATAATTCGATGACTTTGCATTCCTTCTTCTTCTGGTTGAGTACCGATACTCACATCAGATTCTTTACCGACCATCTGGTCCTTTGTTGGATTTTATCCGACAACATCTTCCATTTTTCAATAACCCTGTGAGTCTTTCCTCGGATACATAATACCTTTGGTAAATTGTATCCTCTGTCCCGTCAACCATGCTCTACTATCGGGCCTGAGTTATTTACTCCTAAAATTTCTGGTATATGGTCCTAAGTTGCCCTGATGGGTTGAACATATGCCTTCTCTAGTCTGTGTGAATCAAAAGCTATGCGGGTTATATCTACTCGCATTCCGTCGGATAAAATTTCGACTCTACAACTTCTTCAAAGACGAGAAGTCAATGAAAAGATTATGCGTTGGACAAGTGGGAGTCGACCTTGGACCTTTGTGTTCATGCCCATGGAACCGATGTAGAACTTATCATGGAAGCTGCTCGTAAAAATAATTACTTCCTTGGTACAAGTTCATCTTGTATCTCTGAATTGATCCTTTGCAATCATGGTTTCGACCATATCCTCTCCTTGATTCCCTTTCCCGGACAAGCTAAAATACTTGTCCTCTGCAGATCTTTTCACCCGTCCAACCTCGACTCTGATTGACCTCCGGGTATTACCCCTAGTAACTGTTACTGGGAAGATTATCACTCCATCACCTCATTCCTAGCCCGATCGGCTATATCATCATCATGCTAAATTTTAATCGTGTTACCTGGTCTTTATGCCCAGAGCACAACTTCCGACGATGAGCGAAGCTCACTTCGATCTTCTTCATTTTATCTTTTCACCTAGAACAACAAGTTTGTTACGAGCCTGTGTAGTATCCGTGGCTCCATAACCTTTTGCTTCATCATTCCTTTGACTGGATGCCATCGCCGATCGATTGCATCTTCATGAAATCTCTCGACAAAGATGTCGTGGTCATCACCAATATTTGATTTGTTCCAAGTTATCAATTAAATTCATGGTGATAAATACCATCCCTACCCTTCGATAATTTGTGATGTCATCGATGACGTCCCTGACTTCTACCAACACAGACCTGGTTGTGTTCGGTTAATCCTCGTGTTCCGAGATAATTTTGGAAGTGTTCCTTTGTATCTTTTGTGATCTTCAGTTCCAAACCTTGCTTGGAACACCATGTTAATGCTATCTCGAAGCATGACTGTGGTATCCCAAATAACGACAATAACATTGTAAGCACATGGCCAAATATTTCTTGATCTATTATCCAAACACCATGGTATGGGTAATATCATGATTCTTCCCTCGCCCCTTTACCTAAATGCTTTTGAGCTTGCTGTCCTATCATGTATATCATGCTCCGCTTTTCCTTAGGAAATGATATCCCCCTAATCCTCCTGTATAAACACATTTTCCTTTCCATTGGTTTGTTTAACCTCTCCTGAGATCATTATGACATAAGCAGGAATAACTCCCTGCTTGTGAAGATGTCTCGGTCTACCACTCTGTCAATGAGACCCTGTTACTATTGTTGATGATTTTCCGGTAACCACCGATGGACGAGAACTTTGCCTTTTGGTCCGCCTCGTTCAACGAGCAGGAAAATGGTTCTCTTCGTCCCTCGCCCTTGGTACCGACGATGTTACCGACATAACTGACAGACTGCCCCTGACATACCTTGTTGTCGTGACCGGTAAAATGTCACCGTTCTCCCTACTTTCGATCGTCCCTCGCCACGGTTCTACACGATCGGAACCTGACCCTCCTGTACATCCTCGATTCCGAACTATCTTTTGGTTCTTGGTTTTGTGTGTTACCACGAGCCACCCTTCGAGAGTTGACCCCTTCCCGAAGCTCTGGACCCTTTTCATACTATGTTCAGGTATCGATCGAATGTCCATTAGATTGAAACTTCTTATGGTACTTTCACACTTTACTCTCGATGTTTTCCTAAGTTTCAACTCGAGAGATTCTTTCTGCCGCATCCCCTGAGTTATCTGTCAGATGTTCGACCTTGTAAGGGTCAGTTCCTCCGAAGTTACTCCTTTTCTTCCCCACTTAAATCTCGGGACGAGATTTCTTGTAGTGGAGGAGATTTGTAACATCCTCAGATCTTGACCCTGTCATCAAGCAAAATAAATTGCCATGTCATCATATTTTACCAAGTCAAATGCCACTTGACTCAAATCAAATTCAAATTCAATTTCAAAACTCAAGTCAAATTATTATTTCTTCAAACAACAAAAGAAAAATGTTCATATTATTGCAAATAATCCAAAAATAATTGTAAAAATAAAATCAACATTAACTGAATCATTTGATTGGCCCTAACCTACTTAAAACAGTAGCTAAATCAGTTATCTAAATCCAATTCTAATCAAATAAAATTCAAATGATTTTCAAATGACCCAAAAACATTTGAGGCAGTGAGGTATAATACATATTAAGTATTAGGACCAATTACACATCTTACAAAAGTATTCTAGTAGCTTAACTAAATGCTAACAGTGGCTAAAAGAAATAGCAGAAAAAGAAAACAAAAAGGAAAAGAGTAAAAGCTTACCTGGCGCTCACCCGTTGCCAGCGACGGCCCAGCCCTATTTTCCCCACCTCCCACCTGCTCCCGCCTCTCTGTCGAGCTCACCGTGGCTGGGGGCGCGCCGCTCCGCCCACCGGCCGCCACGACGATGGAGTGGTTGGCTGGGAGGGGATAAGGCCTCCCCGGACCGCCTTGCCTCCCCTGCTCACCCCATTCCTCCCTCGAGCTCCCCCCCCCTCTCTGCTTTTCTCTGTTTCGGGCGGGCTCGCCGCCGCGCCACCTCACCGACGTGGCCGCTGGCCTCCCCACGGCCATCTGAGACGCCCAGGAGGACCGCCACCGTCGCCCGCTTCTCCTACGAGGAACCGCAAGGGCTCAGGCGCCCCCGAGCCGTCGTATCCGTCGAGGATCGCCGGATGCATCCGCCGCAACGTCGCCGGTCGATTCGGTCGCCCCCGACCACTCCGGCCTCCCCGAGCTGTTCCCCGACACCACTGTGAGCCCCGTCTCTTTTTCCCCCCCTGCCTCCTTGCCGCTTGCTTGCCGTAGCGGGATCCCGCAGCTCGCCGTGCGCTAGCCGCCGCTGAGCTCCTCACCTCCGCGGCCTCGGTCGTTGTCGCGCCCGTCGGAGCCCACCGTTGTGCTCCTGGGGTTCCCAGGAGCACAACGCGCCCATGCACGCATCTCCCCGAGCCCCCCTAACCGCGAACGCGACGGACGCCGAGCGCCACCGCCGCCTAGGTCGTCGCCGGCCACATCTCCGGCCACCTCCGGTCCAACGGCGGCCACCACTAGAACCGCCGCAATACGCGGGTTCGAACGGACCCAACCACGCGTGCTCTCGTGCCCGGAAACGGCCGGCCGGCGATCGCCGGAGCCGCCGGCTTAGCGCCGGAGTTAGCCGCTGACCTGGCTGGCTAATGAGCCACTAACCCCCCTAATTAACTAACCCACTGCCTAACCCCTCGCTGACAATTGGGCCCCAGCGCCTCTAATTAGATCAATTAGTTTTATTTAAAACTGTTAGCTGTAAATGTAGCAATGACATGTGGGTCCCCCTTATCCTTTGACTGGACAACTGTGGACCAGTCAACTGCTGAGTCAGCAGTTGACTGGCCCCACCTGGCAGCCTCACAGTGCTCCTCTGGTGCACTGCACCGGGTGCACCTAGCCTTTTATGCACTGTGCAAAATTCGAATTAAATAAATCCAGTAAATTCCAGAATATTGTTAAAACTTGCAAAATTCATAGAAAATAAACCGTAGCTCGGATCGAAAAACTTTCTACATGAAAGTTGCTCAGAACGACGAGACGATTCTAACCGTACTATCCGTTTCCGTATCGGGACCCTCTACGGAGGTGAACCCGCAACTTTTAGCCTGTTTCCGGTAGATGAATAGTGCACATACACCCGGTAAATAATTCCAGTTAATCCCTAAAAATAACTAATAAGACTTAGACATGTTTTTAGGCAACCCTGCACTGCACCCCAGTTGCCACTTGACTCTGACACCACTAACCTGCAACCGTCCCCCTCCGGTAATCTGTCCGACACAGGTCCGGAACCGGGAATACTTTCCCGGATGGGTTCCCCTTCTTCGTTATCGGTAGCACTGCGTTAGTTTGTCACGCTTTGTGATTACTTTTGTTACCGTGTATTTATATTGTTTCCTCTCCCCCTTTCTTCCCGGTAGACCCCGAGACCGCCGACGATGCCCTGGTGATCGACTACTTCACCGCCGTTGTTCCTTTTCATTTGCCAAGCAACCAGGCAAGCAACCCCCCCCTTTGATCATTCCGATATCGCCTATGTCTATTCTCTCTTATTCTTGCATTAGAATTGCTGCTACTGCTACTGCTCCTATTACTGTTGCATAGCCTGTTTTTGCTAAACTGTTGATACCTGTCTTTATTCATAAACTGCTTAGTATAGGTTGGGTAGCTCTGCTGTGGTCCCACTTTCTCGTAGTTGCCTCGCATAGTACCCTTGCCTCGATCAAGCGATCGAGCCCCTTCCCCTGACCTTCTTCACATCACCGCACACCCCCTAATATGCTCGACTCCGCAGAGTTAACATCGGGTGACGAGGGTGATACCTCCGAACTCACTTCCGATGTTGTCCCTGTAGTATAGCTAGCTCGTTGTGGGTTACCGAGGGTGATTCCTCTTCCCACTTTCGACTTAGCTTTTGTCGTGCATCCGCTATGGTGATTACCGCCGAGGGTGATTCCTCCGGTATCACCTTAACGGGACCTGTCGTATAGGAGTCCAACGAGGGTGATTCCTCGGATTCCTCATCGGCATGAAAACCACACGGATGCCCTGATTTACCATACCGTGTTTAAAGACGTATCGATCCCCGAGGCCGGACGTCGCCAGGAACAAAGGCGTGCGGCCAGAGGTATCGTGCGTCTGATGACACTTTGAAGTTACTACTGCACATGTTGGATGGAGGCGGGTTGACCCAGAGGGGTACCCGCGAGTGCCTTTGAGGCGTGAGCTGTGGAGTCGGGTGACCAGTGAGGGTACCCGCGAGATAACTACGAGGCGTGGCCGGTCATTTCCAGTCCTTGTCACAAGTCCTCGAGACGGGACGACGGGGCCAACAGTATCGTAGGCTCTGCTCGTTACCGCGCGCTCCCAATACACTAAGCGATTTGGATATTTGATCCGAGGGGCCTCCGGGTCCGATAGCACTAACCACCACGTGGGTGTGAGTGGGTGCTCTGCGTCGTATACATCAGCCGGAGTCGTCACGACGTCAGCGATTGAGCGGACCGTTCGGATTGGACTTAGGATGCAACTGCGCTTGTATAAGGGGTTGCTAGGTCTGCTACCGAACGGCCTCGCAACGTGCGGAGCGTCCGGGGCGATGGCCCCGACCCCCGGGGGCATAGGATTAGTCCGACGTGCTCGATCCTCTCTGGCGGTATCCGGTCGGGTTGCGTCGTATTGTTTAGCCGAGGGCGGGCACGACCTGATGGTGTGTCCGGCCGGAGTTAAGCGAGCGTGGTGGGTAACTTGGTGCACCCCTGCAGGGAAGAAACAATCTATCGATAGCCTGTCCTACGGTAACGGACACTCGGAGTTGTATCCACTTCGGTACAACTAGAACTGGTGACTTGAGATATGAGGTTGATACTGCTATAAACACTATATATTATGATGAACTATTCTGCTCCCTTCTAATTGCTGCAAGACCCTGAAGATGCTAGTCTTCGTCAGACCCTGAAGATGCTAGTCTTCGTCAGGACTAGGCTTTTCCCCTCTCTACTCTGGCTTTCTGCAGTCTAGTCCACCCACATAAAGCCTCCTTTGAAAATAATGCATTGCTAGTATAGATCTGATGTAAGTCTTGCTGAGTACTTTGGATGAGTACTCACGGTTGCTTTGCTTCCTCTTTTGTCCTACCCGCATGATAAACCAGACGACGGAGCCATGGTGCCCGCAGCCCCTGTTGACGACTACTACTACCAGCCCGAGGCTGGCTACTACTACTACCCGGCCGGCGAGTACTTCTACGAGGAGCCGGCGGACGACGACCAGGAGTAGGATCATGTATACGACGCAGAGCACCCACTCACACCCACGTGGTGGTTAGTGCTATCGGACCCGGAGGCCCCTCGGATCAAATATCCAAATCGCTTAGTGTGTTGGGAGCGCGCGGTAACGAGCAGAGCCTACGATACTGTTGGCCCCGTCGTCCCGTCTCGAGGACTTGTGACAAGGACTGGGAAAGACCGGCCACGCCTCGTAGTTATCTCGCGGGTACCCTCACTGGTCACCCGACTCCACAGCTCACGCCTCAAAGGCACTCGCGGGTACCCCTCTGGGTCAACCCGCCTCCATCCAACATGTGTAGTAATAACTTCAAAGTGTCATCAGACGCACGATACCTCTGGCCGCACGCCTTTGTTCCTGGCGACGTCCGGCCTCGGGGATCGATACGTCTTTAAACACGGTATGGTAATCCAGAGCATCCGTGTGGTTTTCATGCCGATGAGGAATCCGAGGAATCACCCTCGTTGGACTCCTAAACGACAAGTCCCGATAAGGTGGTACCGGAGGAATCACCCTCGGCGGTAATCACCATAGCGGATGCACGACAAAAGCTAAGTCGGAAGTGGGAAGAGGAATCACCCTCGGTACCCACAACGAGCTAGCTATACCACAGGGACAACATCGGAAGTGAGTTCGGAGGTATCGCCCTCGTCACCTGATGTTAACTCTGCGGAGTCGAGCATATTAGGGGATGTGCGGTGCTGTGAAGAAGGTCAGGGGAAGGAGCTCGATCGCTTGATCGAGGCAAGGGTACTATGCGAGGCAACTACGAGAGTGCGGGACCAAAGCAGTGCTACCCAACCTATACTAAGCAGTTTATGAATAAAGACAGGTATCAACAGTTTAGCAAAAACAGGCTATGCAACAGTAATAGGAGCAACAGCAGTAGCAGCAATTCTAATGCAAGAATAAGAGAGAATAGACATAGGCGATATCGGAATGATCAAAGGGGGGGTTGCTTGCCTGGTTGCTCGGTGGCAAAAGCAAGGTCGTCGGAGGGGGAACCAATCACCGGTACAGCGTCGGTCTCGGGATCTGCGTCAGCGCCGGGCTCTACCGAGAGAGAAGAGGGGGAAGAAACAGATAAATACACAAGCATATGCAACACAGAGCGTGCTAAGCTAACGTGCAGTGCAGGGTTGCCTAAAAACATGTCTAAGTCATATTGGTTATTTTTAGGATTTATCTGGAATTATTTACCGGTGTATGTGCACTATTCATCTACCGGAAACAGGCTAAAAGTTGCGGGTTCACCTCCGTAGAGGGTCCCGATACGGAAACGGATAGTACGTTTAGATTCGTCTCGTCGTTCTGAGCAACTTTCATGTAGAAAGTTTTTCCATCCGAGCTACGGTTTAAAAGATATGAATTTTTGAAGTTTATAACAATTTCTGGAATTATTTTTATTAACAGAAATGATTTATGACGTCAGCATGTGGTCATCACTGCGTCAGCAGTCAACAGCCGCACTGGTCAGGTCAAACCTGACCAGTGGGTCCCACATGTCAGCCTCTGTTATTAAACAGAGTTAATAAAAACTAAACCAGAGATTAAATAGCTTCAGGGCCCCACATGTCAGTGTCTTATTAGTATTTCTAATTAAGTTTAATTATAAAACGTTTTTAATTAACTACCTGTGCGGTGGGGCCCGCGTGTCAGTGGGTCAGGAGTGCCCAGTCAGCCAGTTGACCAGTCAACGTGGTCAACTGGGCGCTGGGGCCCGCTGGCAGTGACCCTGGGGGGTGGCCCCAGGTCAGCCTCGGCGGCCGGCCGGCGTTTGAACGCCGGTGGGCGTCAAAACGCGGCGGCGACCACGGGAGCTCACCGGAAATGCGCTACGGTGGCCCGTTTGGCGCGCGGCTAGGCGCGTTCGAACGGGGAGGAAGTACCGCATCTGGTGGTGGTGGCCGTTGGGCCGGAGGTGGCCGGAATCAACGCCGGCGACGAGCTAAGGCGGAGGTGCGTTCGGGCGTGCGACGGAAATGGAGCTACGGTGTTCGAGAGCTCGAGCGCGAGGGCTAGGCGTGCTCTACGTGATGCGGGGAGTGTGTTGGACACGGCCCCGAGCTCGTTGGGTCAACGGTGGCTCGCCGGCGACGAGCTCCGCGGCGATGCGTTCGGGCTCTAGCTGCGCGACTACTACGGCTAGCCGGAGCGGGGAAAGAGAGTGGGGAGGGGCGGTGGCTCACCGAGCGGCACACACGGTGGCCCTTGGGGGTTTAGTAGCAGCAGACGTCGCCGGAGACGGAGAAGACCACCGGAGCCCGACGCGGAAGGGGGCTCGAATACATAACATGATGTCTTACACATAGTCAGCGGAAGCGTTAGGTATCTGGGTACAGATACAACACAGCAGAAGATAGGCCTGTTACACAGGCGGGGCAAAAGAAAAGCTACGATCGAAAAGGCGCAGCGCCGCCGCATCGTCCGTCGTCGACACGGCCACCGGCGACCTGCGGCCCCATCACCGTGTCCAGCAGGCGCGCCGTGGACTTCCACGTCGCCTGGTGCCCGCCGTTGGAGCGGGGAGCCTCTGCAGCCCCGGATCCGCCTCGCCCCCTTCCGCCTCGGCCGTCGACGAACGCCGACGACCTCGACCCTCCCCTGCGCTCCCGCTCACCCACGGGCCTTCCGTGTGCCGCTGCGGTGAGCTCCTCCCTCCCTCCATTCCTCCCTCCCGCAGCCGCATTCATCCCTAGCTAGCTCGCCGCCGTAGCCGTGCCTCTGCCTCCGCCGGTGTGCTCGTAGCCGAGCCACCGCTGCCCGTCGAGCTCAAGCGAGCTCGGGATCATGCTCAGCATGTCCGCACGGTCCCGTTGCACCCCTCCCCGCACTCTGTGGAGCCCCATAGCGCCGACCCCGTGTTCCGACCGAATGCGCCGCCGCAAACCTCAACGCCGGCGCCGTTCCGGCCATCCCCTGGTCCGACCAGTGGCACCACTCGACGCGCGAGAGCTCCAGCGTTCGAACGCGCCCGCCCGCACCCGTTTTGACCGCCTGTAGACGAGTTCCGGCGAGGCCCGAGGCTCTCCGCCGTTTTTTGGGTCGCCGGCGGTGAGATTCCGGTGAGTCTCCGGTCAGCGCCGACGTGGCCTGACGTGTGGGGCCCGGTGTGCCACTGACCAGTGGGTCCATTGACCTGTTGACCTGGTCAACTGCTGACCGGGCTGGCCCCGTGTCAATGACATGTGGGTCCCGCCAGTTAAACAAATTTAAATAAACAAAGTTCGTTTAGTTAATTAAGTTAATTAATTAGTAATACTAATGAGACACTGACAGATGGGGCCCACCCTTTAAATAACCCACTGTTAGTTTAATTTATTTCTGTTAAAGTCACAGAGGCTGACATGTGGGTCCCACTGGACCCACATGTCATATTTGACTTAGTCAGCCGCTGTTTGACCTGCTGATGTCAGCATGTCATCATGCTGACATCATAATTCCTTTTTCTGTTAATTTAAATAAAATCCAGAAAATGTTTAAACTTTAGAAAATCATATCTTTTAATCCGTAACTCCGATGAAAATAAATTATATATGAAAGTTGCTCAGAATTTCGATACGAAACTAGATACGCCCTCCGTATTCCCGTCAGATGCCCCTAGCTAGATGAACATGGAACTTTCGGCCTGTTTTCGATAAATGAATAGTGCTCAACTTTAATAAAATAAATCCAAACAAATTCCTAAAATAGCTAAATGACTTAGACATGTCTTTAGACAACCCTGCACTGCATCCTAGCCGTCACCTACCTCGAACTACCTGTACGTGAAACCGTTCCCCCTCCGGTTCATCTGACTGACAGACGTCCGGAACCGGGAATAATTCCCGGATGGGTTCCCCTTCTCCGTTATCGGTAGCACTGCGTTAGATCGCCATGCTTTGCGATTACTTTCGTTACTGAGTATTTATATTGTTTCCTCTCCCCCTTTCTTCCCGGTAGACCCCGAGACTGCTGACGGTGCCCTGGTGATCGACTACTTCACCGCCGTTGTTCCTTTTCATTTGCCAAGCAATCAGGCAAGCAACCCCCCCTTGAGCATTTCCGATATCACCTATGTCTATTCTCTCTTATTCTTGCATTAGAACTGCTGCTACTGCTACTGCTCCTATTACCGTTGCATAGCCTGTCTTTGCTAAATTGTTGATACCTGTTTTTATTCATAAACTGCTTAGTATAGGTTGGGTAGCACTGCTATGGTCCCACACTCTCGTAGTTGCCTCGCATAGTACCCTTGCCTCGATCAAGCGATCGAGCTCCTTCCCCTGACCTTCTTCACATCACCGCACACCCCCCCTAATATGCTCGACTCCGCAGAGTTAACATCGGGTGACGAGGGTGATACCTCCGAACTCACTTTCGATGTTGTCCCTGTAGTATAGCTAGCTCGTTGTGGGTTACCGAGGGTGATTCCTCTTCCCACTTCCGACTTAGCTTTTGTCGTGCATCCGCTATGGTGATTACCGCCGAGGGTGATTCCTCCGGTATCACCTTAACGGGACTTGTCGCTTAGGAGTCCAACGAGGGTGATTCCTCGGATTCCTCATCGGCATGAAAACCACACGGATGCCCTGGATTACCTTACCGTGTTTAAAGACGTATCGATCCCCGAGGCCGGACGTCGCCAGGAACAAAGGCGTGCGGCCAGAGGTATCGTGCGTCTGATGACACTTTGAAGTTACTACTACACATGTTGGATGGAGGCGGGTTGACCCAGAGGGGTACCCGCGAGTGCCTTTGAGGCGTGAGCTGTGGAGTCGGGTGACCAGAGAGGGTACCCGCGAGATAATTACGAGGCGTGGCCGGTCTTTCCCAGTCCTTGTCACAAGTCCTCGAGACGGGACGACGGGGCCAACAGTATCGTAGGCTCTGCTCGTTACCGCGCGCTCCCAATACACTAAGCGATTTGGATATTTGATCCGAGGGGCCTCCGGGTCCGATAGCACTAACCACCACGTGGGTGTGAGTGGGTGCTCTGCGTCGTATACATCAGCCGGAGTCGTCACGACGTCAGCGATTGAGCGGACCGTTCGGATTGGACTTAGGATGCAACTGCGTGCTTGTATAAGGGGTTGCTAGGTCTGCTACCGAACGGCCTCGCAACGTGCGGAGCGTCCGGGGCGATGGCCCCGACCCCCGGGGGCATAGGATTAGTCCGGCGTGCTCGATCCTCTCTGGCGGTTTCCGGTCGGGTTGCGTCGTATTGTTTGGCCGAGGGCGGGCACGACCTGATGGTGTGTCCGGCCGGAGTTAAGCGAGCGTGGTGGGTAACTTGGTGCACCCCTGCAGGGAAGAAACAATCTATCGATAGCCTGTCCTACGGTAACGGACACTCGGAGTTGTATCCACTTCGGTACAACTAGAACTGGTGACTTGAGATATGTGATATGAAGATGATATTGCTATAAACACTATACATTATGATATACTATTCTGCTCCCTTCTAATTGCTGCAAGACCCTGAAGATGCTAGTCTTCGTCAGGACTAGGCTTTTCCCCTCTCTACTCTGGCTTTCTGCAGTCTAGTCCACCCACATAAAGCCTCCTTTGAAAATAATGCATTGCTAGTATAGATCTGATGTAAGTCTTGCTGAGTACTTTGGATGAGTACTCACGGTTGCTTTGCTTCCTCTTTTGTCCTACCCGCTTGATAAATCAGACGACGGAGCCATGGTGCCTGCAGCCCCCGTTGACGACTACTACTACCAGCCCGAGGCTGGCTACTACTACTACCCGGCCGGCGAGTACTTCTACGAGGAGCCGGCGGACGACGACCAGGAGTAGGATCGGAGGTCCCAGGCAGGAGGCCTGCGCCTTTTCGATCGTAGCTTTTATTTTGCCCCGCCTTTGTAAAAGGCCTATCTTCTTCTGTGTTGTATCTGTACCCAGATACCTAACGCTTCCGCTGATTATGTGTAAGACATCATGTTATGTATTCGAGCCCTCGAGGCCCCTGGCTTGTAACATATAACTTGTATGTATTTATTTATGTTTTAGAGTTGTGCTGTGATTCCTTCACGTGAGTCCTTAGGCTTGATCGTGTGCATTTGCGTGTATGGTTAGTGCACGGTCGGGCCGGGGTCGTCACAGGTTAGTGCACGGTCGGGCCGGGGTCGTCACAGGTTGGTATCAGAGCCGACTGCCTGTAGGAACCCCCTTTCCAACTCCTTGGTCGAAGTCGAGTCTAGAGGTCCAAAAATGTTTTACTAACTTGGCTGTGTGGCTTATGGCCCCACGTCGCCAATTGGGTGGTGTAGCTTCTTTTATTCCTCGTCTATACTCTGGGACTCTGAACCTCTCCTCTATTCGGGTTAAATGATTTTACTAACACCGACATTAGGTTCTCGTGAACGATTCCTCCCGGAGAGCCCCCTCGTTCCAGAAGATGCATGACATCATCAGAAGACTCCGAAGATATTCCTCGAAGTTTCCCGAGACCATTAAGCCCACTGCTCTTACAAGTTCCCTGTTACCGGTATTCACCGTGAATAGCTACACATCTTTGCTGTTTGTTTCTTCATTCTCAGTTACTCCTTCGTGCACGAGATACCCGAAATACTCCTCGTTAATCTGAAAATCCTTTGAGCCTACTGCCGTGCAGTTTCTTTCGCACTGCGGTTAATTCCTCACAACACCAGGGATCCATTCATCCCCAGTTGTTCTTGCATTCCACGAAATACTTCGTATTGCTATCTGATCTTTCGAGAATCCCCTGCAGCCTACAGCTTTTGAGATTCTTTTTACCTGCTTGCATTATGGTTAGTTCCATATGTCAAGTAATCATCTTTGATATCCCTTGTCCCTATCATTCTGATTCCGTTGATTCAACATATGTTGCGAATTCTCGCAGTCAGCAGTTGTTTCCTACTTAGTCATCCTTCCGGCTCAGACGTTATTTAGTCATGAGTTGGATCCCGGCCAATCATGTTATAATTGATTGTCCCTCTAGCTCTATTCAACTTATCCTTCTTTTGATCAGAGCCTTGCTTCTGGTCCTTCGTTTTGGAATTATAATTCCCCTGTACCCAAGCGTCGAATTATTTCGATGTTTCTATAATCCGATGCTTTTTGCATCCTTTCTTCTTCTGGTTGAGTACCGATACTCACATCAGATCCTAAGTCGACCACCTGAATTTCGTTGGATTAATTATCCGACAATGTCCTTGTCATTCCACAATTCTTGTAAGCTCTTTCCCTGATACATAATGCCTCTGGCAAATTGTATTCCTTGCCTTTGTCAACTATGCTCTGCTTCCGAGCTTGAGTTCATTACTCCTGCAAGTTTGTGGTATATGTTCCTAAGATGCCCCGATGGGTCGAACATATGCTTTCCCCCAATATGTGTGAACTCAAAAGTTATGCGAGTCATACTCTTCTGGTGCTTCACCAGATAAATCTTCAGCACTACAATTTCTTCGAAAATGAGAAGTGAATGAAAGGTTATGCATTGGATAAGTGGGAGTCGACCTTGAACCTTTGTGTTCATGCCCATGGAACCGATGTAGAACTTGTCATGGAAGCATCTCGAAAAATCAATCGTTCCCTTGTTATAAGTTCGTCTCATATTTGTGTTTTGTTCCATGCAACCGTGGTCCTGACCATGATTGATCTCCCTTGACCCCATTTCCCGGACAAGTTAAAATACTTGTCTTCTACAGATCAACTCACCTATCCAACCTCTAGCCTGATCTACCTTCAAGTATTGCCCCATGTTATCTCGAGGATATTGCGTCATTGCACTACCTCTAGTGGGCTATTATTGGAATGATACTCCATCATATCATTCCTAGCCTGATCGGCTATATCATTATCAAACTACTCTTAACTGTGTTATCTGGTCCTTATGCCGGAGCACAACTTCTGACGACGAGCAAAACTTACGTCGATCATCCTCATCTTATCCTTTCACCTCGAACAACAAGCTTGATTTCGAGCTTGTGCCGTATCCGTGGCCCCATTAACCCTCTCGCTTCATCATTCCTTTTATCGATGCCGTCGCTGTTCGATGGCATCCTCGTGAAATCTCTCGACAAAATGTTTCTTGATCCATTATCCACACAACATCGTATGGGTAGTATCAAGACTCTTCTCTCGTCCCTTTATCCAAATGTTTTTGAACTTGCTGCCCTATCATGTATATCATGCTCCACTCTTTCTTGCGAAATGATATACCCCTAAAACTTGTGTGTAAACACATATTTCTTTCCATTGGCGTGATTAATCAATTAATCACATTTTCTTTTCCATTTGTTTGTTTAACCTTTTCTAAGATCATTATGACATAAGCAGGAATAACTCCCTGCTTGTGAAAACATCTTGGTCTACCACTCTGTCAGATAGACCCTGTTACTTTTGTTGATGACATTTCGGTAACCACCGATGGACGAGAACTTTGCCTATTGGTCCGCCTCGTTTAACGAGCAGGAAAATGGTTCTCTTCATCCCTCGCCCTTGGTACCGACGTTGTTACCAACATAACTGACAGGCTATACTCTGACATGCCTTAATGTCGTGACTGTGCAAGATGTCACCGCCCTCCCTACTCTCGATCGATACTCACCCTAGTTCCACAAGATCGGAACCTGACTCTTCTGTGCATCCTTGATTCCCTAAGTATCCGTTGCTCTTGGCTCTGTGTGTTATCACGAGCCACCTTCCGAGAGATGATCCATTCTCGATGCTATGAACCCCTTTCTCACTCTACTCCAAGCATCGAACGGTTGTCTGTCCGTTTGCAATCTCTTATAGTAACCTCTTACTTTGCTCTCGATGCTTTCCTAAGTTTTCAACTCGAGAGATTTTTTCTGCCACGTTCCCTGAAATTATCCGCCAGATAATCGACCTTGCAAGGGTCAGTTCTTCCGAAGTTACCCTTTTCTTCCTCACTTAAATCTCGGGACGAGATTTCTTGTAGAGGAGGAGATTTGTAACATCCCCAGCCTCACACCACAGTGACCACTTCTTAAACATGCCAAGTCATCTTCATTTGCCATGCTTGATCACTAAGGTGAAACATCTCAAATCAAAACTCCTCTCTGAAATCAATTCAAATTATAATTGCAATTTGAGGTTGCACAAAAGTTGCTGGAAAAATGTTCATCATCTTGCAAAAATTCCATAACAATTATTTGTTAAGGATAACAACATCACTCTTTGGCAAAAAATGAGCAGAACCAATTATTTCAGCACCATTTCAGCATTTTTAAATGCTAAACTATTTGTGAAAATTCCAAACAGATTCCAAAAATCCTCAAACTTGTTGAGGCAGTGCATAAAAATACCTTGGATTTATTGGGCTAGGTCCCATACTTATCCTAGGTCATTAGGGTGTCCAAATTTTTGTCTATCCCTTTCTGTTTTAAATAAAAGGAAATAAAACAGAAATAGAAAAGGGTTAGAGGGCCTACCTGGGCTTACCTGTTGCAGCCTGAGCAGGCCCAGCCCATCACCACCTGCTCCCCGTCCTTCTCCTCTCCGTGTCGCCACCGCCGTGGACCGAACGGCGCCGACCGCCCGCAGCTCGCCACCGCAACGGGGCAGGTGGCTGGGAGGATAAGGGAGAGCCCGGGGCGTCTCCCCTGACCCTCCTCCTCCATTTCCCCCCCTCTCTCCTTTCTCGCACGTCGCTCCTCCCCTCTCTGCCACATCTGCGGAGCGCCATCGCCGCCGCATCTCCGACGTCTCCGCGGCCACCGGCGGCCCCGTGGCCGCTGGACCTGTCCGTCCGCTCAGCCGTCGCCATCCACATCGCCTGGCACTCTTCGTTGGAGATGGGGGCCCCTGCAGCTGCCAATCGCCGCCGTTCCCTTTCGTCTCTGCCCCCGACGCTCGCCGGCGACCTTGAGCACCTCTGCTGCTCCTAAATCTTCGCCGGGCCACCGTGTGCCCTCCCGGTGAGCAACCGCGTCCTTCCCATCTCTCTGCACTGCCTATCGCCGCCCGTAGCCGCCGCGCCATGACTGCCCGAGCGGAGCTCCGCCGCCGTGGTTGCTGCCGTTGCTGTAGACGCTGTCGAGCTCGTCTGAGCTCGCAGTTGTGTTTGCCATCGCCGTAGGAGTCGAACGCGCCAGTTGCCACTGCTTGTCGTGCCCGAAGTTGCCGTTCCCGTAGATCACCCGAAAACGCAGCCGCTTAGCTCGACGCCGGTGTGTTTTCCGGCCACCCCCGACCGTCCCGACACCGTAGTTCGAAGCGGGGTGGAGTGGCCGTTCGAACGCGCTCAAGAGCGCGCGATTTCGCCCTCTGTAGAGCAATCCCGACGCTCGCCGGCGTTTGGCCGCCGCACGCAGGCTCGCCGGAGCTACTCCGGCGGCTCCGCTGAGCTGGCGCCGTGTGGGGTCCACCCCAGGTCACTGACGAGTGGGCCCCTGCGCCTGTTTCACCACGTTGACCAGGGTCAACGCGGGTCCTGTTCACCCCCTGACACTGATGTGTGGGCCCCCTGCGCTTAATTAGGCTAATTAGGTTTTTTTAAAACTAATCTTTCAATTAGTATAGCCACTGACACCTGGGGCCCACACCCCTAATTAGTTCTGTTAATCTAAATTAAGTCTCTGTTAAGATCACAGTGGCTGACAGGTGGGTCCCACCTGTCAGTTTGACCAGTCAGCAGCTCAGCTGACTGCTGACGCAATGCTGACCTCATGCTGATGTAATAAATCTTTTCTGTTAATTAAAATAATTCCAGAAATTCAAATAAACTTTGAAAATTCATATCTTTTAAACCGTAGCTCGGATCGAAAAAGTTTATATATGAAAAACGATCAGAAAAATGAGACGAACCCGAATATGCCCTCCTCATACCTATCACATGCCTCTAGCATGAAGAACATGGAAGTTTCCCCTCCGTTTCATCTGTTCGATAAACGTCCGGAGCCTGGGAAAATATTCCCGGATATCCTCCCGCTCCGTCTGTAGCACCTAACATCACATTAGGCAACCCTTCACTGCATCCTAGCTGTCACGTGCCTCTAACACCGCAACCCTGAAACCTTCCCCTCTCCGGTCATCTGTCCGACACAGGTCCGGAACCGGGAATACTTTCCCGGATGGGTTCCCCTCCTCCGTTATCGGTAGCACTGCGTTAGATCGTCATGCCTTGTGATTACTTTCGTTACTGTGTATTTATATTGTTTCCTCTCCCCCTTTCTTCCCGGTAGACCCCGAGACCGCTGACGGTGCCCTGGTGATCGACTACTTCACCGCCGTTGTTCCTTTTCATTTGCCAAGCAACCAGGCAAGCAACCCCCC
>LR738712.1:8262713-8283795 GCA_902687465.1 Secale cereale
CTCTGGCCGCACGCCTTTGTTCCTGGCGACGTCCGGCCTCGGGGATCGATACGTCTTTAAACACGGTATGGTGAAACAGGGCATCCGTGTGGTTTCCATGCCGATGAGGAATCCGAGGAATCACCCTCGTTGGACTCCTAAACGACAAGTCCCGTTAAGGTGGTACCGGAGGAATCACCCTCGGCGGTAATCACCATAGCGGATGCACGACAAAGGCTAAGTCGGAAGTGGGAAGAGGAATCACCCTCGGTAACCCACTACGAGCTAGCTATACTACAGGGACAACATCGAAAGTGAGTTCGGAGGTATCACCCTCGTCACCCGATGTTAACTCTGCGGAGTCGAGCATTTTAGGGGGTGTGCGGTGATGTGAAGAAGGTCAGGGGAAGGGGCTCGATCGGTTGATCGAGACAAAGGTACTATGCGAGGTAACTACGAGAGTGTGGGACCATAGCAGTGCTACCCAACCTATACTAAGCAGTTTATGAATAATGACAGGTATCAACAGTTTAGCAAAAACAGGCTATGCAACAGTAATAGGAGCAGTAGCAGTAGCAGCAATTCTAATGCAAGAATAAGAGAGAATAGACATAGGCGATATCGGAATGATCAAAGGGGGGTTGCTTGCCTGGTTGCTCGGTGGCAAAAGCAAGATCGTCGGAGGGGGAACCAATCACCGGGACGGCGTCGGTCTCGGGATCTGCGTCAGCGCCGGACTCTACCGAGAGAGAAGAGGGGGAAGAAACAGATAAATACACAAAACATATGCAACACAGAGCGTGCTAAGCTAACGTGCAGTGCAGGGTTGCCTAAAAACATGTCTAGGTCATTTAGCTATTTTAAGAATTTGTTTGGATTTATTTTATTAAAGTTGAGCACTATTCATTTATCGAAAACAGGCCGAAAGTTCCATGTTCATCTAGCTAGGGGCATCTGACGGGAATACGGAGGGCGTATCTAGATTCGTATCGAAATTCTGAGCAACTTTCATATATAAATTATTTTCATCGGAGTTACGGATTAAAAGATATGATTTTCTAAAGTTTATTTGAATTTCTGGAATTATTTTAAATAACAGAAAGGATTTATTGCATCAGCATGACGTCATCACTGCGTCAGCAGTCAACAGCCGCACTGGTCAGGTCAAACCTGACCAGTGGGTCCCACATGTCAGCCTCTGTTATTAAACAGAGTTAATAAAAACTAAACCAGAGATTAAATAGCTCCAGGGCCCCACATGTCAGTGTCTTATTAGTATTTCTAATTAAGTTTAATTATAAAACGTTTTTAATTAACTACCTGTGCGGTGGGGCCCGCGTGTCAGTGGGTCAGGAGTGCCCAGTCAGCCAGTTGACCAGTCAACGTGGTCAACTGGGCGCTGGGGCCCGCTGGCAGTGACCCTGGGGGGTGGCCCCAGGTCAGCCTCGGCGGCCGGCCGGCGTTTGAACGCCGGTGGGCGTCAAAACGCGGCGGCGACCACGGGAGCTCACCGGAAATGCGCTACGGTGGCCCGTTTGGCGCGCGGCTAGGCGCGTTCGAACGGGGAGGAAGTACCGCATCTGGTGGTGGTGGCCGTTGGGCCGGAGGTGGCCGGAATCAACGCCGGCGACGAGCTAAGGCGGAGGTGCGTTCGGGCGTGCGACGGAAATGGAGCTACGGTGTTCGAGAGCTCGAGCGCGAGGGCTAGGCGTGCTCTACGTGATGCGGGGAGTGTGTTGGACACGGCCCCGAGCTCGTTGGGTCAACGGTGGCTCGCCGGCGACGAGCTCCGCGGCGATGCGTTCGGGCTGTAGCTGCGCGACTACTACGGCTAGCCGGAGCGGGGAAAGAGAGTGGGGAGGGGCGGTGGCTCACCGAGCGGCACACACGGTGGCCCTTGGGGGTTTAGTAGCAGCAGACGTCGCCGGAGACGGAGAAGACCACCGGAGCCCGACGCGGAAGGGGGCGGCAGCTTGCGCTCGATGCAGGGGCTCCCGGCTCCTCCAAGCGGCACCGGACGACGTGGTCGAGCACGGCGGAGCCCCACGGCACGGTGGCGGGTCGAGGCGGTGTCGGTGGCCGCGGTGTGCGCGACGAACGGCGGCGGGAGCGCTCGGCTCCGCCGGATCTGAGAGGGGAGAGGGGAGGAGAACGAACCAGGCGAGGGGGGGAATGGCAGGGGAAGCCCAGGGGGGACGGCTCGGCGCGGCCTTATCCCCTCCGGCGCCCTGTAGCGGCAGCTGTCGACCGGAGCGGCGGCGAGTGCGCGGCGGCCAGCGCGCGGTCGACACGGCGAAGGGAGCAGGTGAGGGAGGTGGGCTGGGCCGGCTCGGCCCAGTAACAGGTAAGGCCTCCAGGCCCTTTCCCTTTATTTATTTACTGTTTTCCTTTATTTCAACAGCAAAGAAGAAAAAGAAAAGGTAGGGCCATCAGATGAGGTTTGAAAAAAAATGTGAGTTGGTCCTAAAATGATGTTGCAATATTCTTCATCACCAAAAATTGGTTTGAGCATATTTGGATTATTTTTGGAATTTACAAAAATGAAAAAGCATTTAATAGTGCTGTTATAACACTGTTTAAATGCCCTAGCCCATTATTTGAGTTGCTGGTGATGTTATTTTCAACAACAGCTTTTGTTTTGGAATATTTGCTAAATAATGAACATTATTCCATAATTTTTGGAACAACTTCATTTTGCATTGAATTTGAATTGGAGTTTTCAGGGGCAAATTTGAGTTGACTTGTTTAACCACTGTGATTAATATTGTAAATGACCATGACATGGCATGATTAGCAGTTGATCACAGTGATCATTACAAGGGGGTGTTACAAATTCTCCTCCTCTAAAAGAAATTCTCGTCCCGAGAATTTAGGAGGTAGCGGCAAAGAGGTCGGGGTATTCCGCCCGAAGATTTTCCTCGCGTTCCCAAGTGGCTTCATCTTCAGTATGATTTGACCACTGCACTTTCAGGAACTTGGTTGTCTTCTGGCGGGTCCGACGTTCAGTTTGATCGAGGATACGGATCGGATGCTCCTTATAAGACAGATCATCTTGAAGTTCGAGCATTTCGTGATCCACAGCACGATGCGGGGACTCCTTGAAAGATCGACGGAGTTGCGATACATGGAACACATCGTGGATATGCGAGAATTGCGGAGGCAATTCCAGTTTATAAGCCACAAATCCACGTCTAGCAACCACGGGGAAGGGACCAATGTAGCGTGGAGCTAACTTGCCCTTGATACCGAAACGGTGTGTGCCCTTCATAGGGGTGACACGAAGATAAACTTGATCACCTGGTTGATAAGTCAGACCCCATCGCTTGCGATCATAATTGCTCTTCTGGCGGTCCTGAGCCGCTTTGAGATTCTCACGCACGATACGGACTTGCTCTTCGGCGTGTTGAATGATGTCCGGACCAATAACTTGTCGTTCCCCAGTTTCTGACCAATTCAGAGGGGTTCGACACTTACGTCCGTACAGAACTTCAAAGGGGGCCATCTTCAAGCTTGCTTGATAGCTGTTGTTATACGAGAACTCGGCATATGGAAGGGATTCTTCCCATTTCTTACCGAATGATATAACACAAGCTCGCAACATATCTTCAAGCACTTGATTGACCCGTTCAACTTGACCTTGGGACTGGGGGTGATAAGCTGAACTCCAGTGGATATGAGTTCCCAAAGCTTCTTGAAAACTTTCCCAGAACTTGGAAGTGAACAGGGTGCCACGGTCCGAACTGATCTCCTTCGGAATTCCGTGGAGGGATACAATTCGGGAGATATAAAGTTCTGCTAACTGGCTAGCAGTGATAGTCTCCTTGACTGGCAGGAAGTGAGCAACCTTTGAGAGTTGGTCGATGACGACAAGAATGGCATCGTTACCCTTCTGGGACTTAGGAAAGCCAGTAATGAAATCCATCTGCACTTTATCCCATTTCCACAACGGAATAGGAAGAGGTTGCAGAAGTCCAGCAGGCTTCTGATGCTCTGCCTTCACGCGACGACAGACATCGCATTCAGCAACATATCGAGCAATATCCCGCTTCATATTAGGCCACCAGTACCTTTGGCGGAGATCACGATACATCTTAGTACTACCAGGATGAATAGACAGCGGTGTATCGTGCGCCTCCTTCATGACCTTGTCAGTCATTAGGTCGAAACGAGTTACCACAATGCGGCCTCGGAAATACAAGGTTCCATCTTCGGATATTGAGAAATCCCTGTTTTTCGGAAGATGCAGTTCCTGTTTTATAACATCAACGAAAGCATCTTTGGTTTGCGCTACCTTGACAGCCTTCTCAAGATCCGGCTGTATCACAAGGTCATTAAGCGAACCATGTGGAACGATATGTAGATTCAGCTTGCGTAACTCCTCATAAAGACGAGGCTGAGCTCGCCTAACCTTGAGGTTAGTGCTGTATGACTTGCGACTCAAGGCATCGGCCATCACATTAGCCTTGCCAGGGGTATAAGAAATACCGCAGTCGTATTCAGAAATAGTTTCCAACCATCGCTGTTGGCGGAGGTTAAGATCCGGCTGAGTGAATAAATACTTCAAACTTTGGTGATCAGTATAGATCTCACACCGGTTACCGAGAAGGTAATGTCGCCATAGCTTCAATGCAAAGATCACTGCAGCAAGTTCAAGATCATGCACTGGATAATTCTCTTCATGCGGACGTAGTTGACGCGATGCATAAGCAACTACTCTTCGTTCTTGCATTAGGACACAGCCTAAGCCTTGACGAGAGGCGTCACAATATATCACGAAGTCCTTGCGGGAATCTGGAGGAGCAAGCACTGGAGCAGAAACGAGTTTGTCCTTAAGAGCTTGAAAGCTTTCCTGGCATTTATCTGTCCACTCAAACTTGACGCCTTTGTGAAGCAGATTAGTCAGGGGCTTGGCAATCTTGGAAAAGTTCTCGACGAAGCGTCGACAATAGCTTGCAAGGCCGAGAAAACTTCTCACTTGCTTGACATTCTTCGGAGGAGTCCAGTCAAGAATAGCCTGAACCCGTTCCGGATTAACGGCAATACCATCCTTGGAAATCACATGTCCAAGGTAGGTCACTTCGGAAAGCCAGAACTCGCATTTGGAAAACTTAGCATATCCTTCTTTTGATCAGAGCCTTTGCTTCTGGTCCTTCGTCTTGGAATTATAATTCCCCTGTACCCAAGCGTCGAATTATTTCGATGTTTCTATAATCCGATGCTTTTTGCATCCTTTCCTCTTCTGGTTGAGTACCGATACTCACATCAGATCCTAAGCCGACCACCTGATTTTCGTTGGGTTAATATCCGACAAAGCCCTTTATATTCAACAAATCTTGAGCGCTTTTCCTCTGATACATATTGCCTTCGATACATTGTATCCCTTGACTTTGTCAACCATGCTCTGCTTCCGAGCTTGAGTTCGTTACTACTACAGTAGGTGGTATATGTTCCTAAGTTGCCCCGATGGGTTGAACATATGCTTTCTCTAGTCTGTGTGAATCAAAAGCTATGCGGGTTATATCTACTCGCGTTCCGTCGAATAAATTTTTCGACTCTACAATTTCTTCGAAGACGAGAAGTGAATGAAAGATTAAACATTGGATAAGTGGGAGTCGACCTTGAACCTTTGTGTTCATGCCCATGGACCCGATGTAGAACTTATCATGGAAGCTGCTCGTAAAAATAATTACTTCCTTGGTACAAGTTCATCTTGTATCTCTGAATTGATCCTTTGCAATCGTGGTTCTGACCATATTTTTCCCCTTGATCCCATTTCCCGGACAAGTTAAAATACTTGTCTTCTACAGATCAACTCACCTATCCAACCTCTATCCTGATCTACCTTCAAGTATTGCCCCATGATATCTCGAGGATATTGCATCATTGCACTACCTCTAGTGAACTCTTATTGGAATGATACTCCATCTTATCATTCCTTAACAGTTCGGCTAAATCATCTTCGTGCTAATTTTAACCGTGTTAATTGGCCCCCATGCCCGTAGCCAAACTTCCGACGATGAGCTAAGCTTACGTCGAACTTCTTCATCTTATCATTTCACCTCGAACAACAAGCTTGATTTCGAGCTTGTGCCGTATCCGTGGTTCCATTAATCTTTCGCTTCATCCTTCCTTTGCTTGATGTCGTCGCTATTCGATGGCATCTTCGCGAAACCTCTCGACAAATGTCTCTTGATCTATTATCCACACACCATTGTATGGGTAATATCACGATTCTTCTCTCGTCCCTTTATATAAATACTTTTGAACTTGCTGCCCCATCATGTATATCATGCTCCGTTTTTCCTCGGGAAATGATATACCCTAATTCATGTGTGTAAACACATTTTCCTTTCCATTGGTTTGATTAATCAATTAATCACATTTTTCCTTTCCATTGGTTTGTTTAACCTTTCTTGAGATCGTCATGACATAAGCAGGAATAACTCCCTGCTTATGAAAACATCTCGGTCTACAACTCTGTCAGTGAGACCCTGTTACTTTGTCGATGACATTCCGGTAACCACCGATGGACGAGAACTTTGCCCATCGGTCCGCCTCGTTTTAACGAGCAGGAAACTGGTTCTCTTCATCCCTCGCCCTTGGTACCGATGTTGTTGCCGACATAGCTGACGAGTCATCCTCTGACATACCTTGTTGTCATGACCGGTAATATGTCACCGCTCACTCTACTTTTGATCGACCCTCAACACAGTTCCACAGGATCGGAACCTGACCCTCCTGTGCATCCTTGACTCCCGAAGCATCCTGTGCACTTGGCTTTGTATGTTATCGCGAGCCACCCTCCGAGTAATGATCCATTCCCAATGCTTTGAACCCTTTTCACACTCTACTCCAAGCATCGTACGGTTGATTGTCCGCTGAAAACTTATTATTGCACTTTCGAACTTTGCTCTCGATGCTTTCCCTAAGTTTCAACTCGAGAGATTCTTTCTGCCGCATCCCCTGAATTATCTGCCGGATACTCGACCTTGTAAGAGGTCAGTTCCTCCGAAGTTACTCCTTTTCTTCCCCACTCAAATCTCGGGACGAGATTTCTTGTAGTGGAGGAGATTTGTAACATCCCCAGCCTCACACCACAGTGACCACTTCATAAACATGCCAAGTCATCTTCATTTGCCATGCTTGATCCCTAAGGTGAAACATCTCAAATCAAAACTCCTCTCTGAAATCAATTCAAATTATAATTGCAATTTGAGGTTGCACAAAAGTTGCTGGAAAAATGTTCATCATCTTGCTAATATTCCAAAACAATTATATGTTAAGGAATACAACATCTCACTGGAGCAAAGATGGGCGTAATAAGTTGTAACAGCACCTATTCAGCATATTTAAATGCTATTCTATTTTTGGTAAATTCAAAGGAGTTCCAAAAATCCCTAAACCAATTTCTGGCAGTGCCTAAAAATACAAAGGATTTAATGGGCCAAGTCCCATATTATTCCTTACTCTTTTTGATGCCCAATTAATTCTGTTACTCTCTCTGTAACAAATAAAAACAGCAAAAACAGAAAAGAAATAAAGAAAACAAAAGAAAAGGGCAACGGCCCACTTACCTGCGACTAGGCCGCGGCAACAGTGGCCGGCCCAGCCCATTTCTCGTTCGTCTCCAACTGCTCCCGCCTGCTGTCGCCACCGCAGCCGCCCGCACCGGCGATCTCCACGCGCCGGGCATCCGCCGCCCTCCCCGAATGGATAAAGTCGAGGCCAAGCCCCCTGGATCTAACCCTAAACCCAGTTCCTCCCCTCGCTTCCTTCTCCCTTGTCCCCCTCTCGTTTTGGATCGGACCCGAGCGCTGCCACCGCCGTGCGCCGCCCGTACTCGCGGCCACCGTCGACCCCACGTCCCCGGAGCAAGTCCTGGGGGTCCGTCGCCCTCTCCCTCATCAACCTCGCTCAGCCATTGAAGCTGAGGCATGCTGCGCGCGCTTCTCCGAGCTCTTCCTCGTCCTCGGCTCCGGCGGCCATTCTCGGTCGATTCGCTCGACCCCGACACCCCCTCGCTTCCCCGAGCCCTCCGGTGAGATCCCAGTGAGCACCGCCTCTTTTCCCCTCTCTCTCCATGCTCCTGAACGCACGGTAGGTAGCTTGTTCCACCGACGTGCTCCGGCCGCCGCGGACGGTCAACCCCGCCGTCGCTAGAGCTCATGCCTGTCGAGTCTAAGCATTTAGGAGTGCTCCTTGCATCGCCAAGGAGCGAACACGCGCTCGAGTTTACCTTGCCGCACTCTGCATTCGCATGCCCGCGCTAGCCCGTGCGGGCGCCGCCACAAACCTCAACGCCGGCGCCCTTACCGGCCACTTCAGCCGCTCCGACCACCACGGTTGTACGCGGGTTGAACTGCCCGTTCGAACGAGCCCGGGCGCGCGCGAAATGGTCCTCCGTGGCGCATTTCCGAGCTGCTCCGGCGATCGCCGTCGCGCTTGGAGCTCGCCGGAGCCGTCTCCGGCGCCACCGCCGCGTGGACTGACCACTGGGGCCCACCTGAGTCACCGACCGATGGGCCCCGCAGCGCGTTAGACTTCGTTGACCGAGTCAACGCGCGCTTACTGTTCACGTGTGCCGCTGACATGTGGGCCACCTCAACTAATTAAGCTAATTAAGCATTTTAGATAAATAAAATAATTAACTAACCTAAACGCTCGCTGACATATGGGGCCCACCTCACTAATCTCTCTGCTAGTTTAAATAATCCACTGTTAAAAATAACAGAGGCTGACATGTGGGTCCCACTGGACCCACATGTCAGATTTGACTGGTTAGCCGTCATGTTGACTCGCTGATGCCAGCATGACATCATGCTGATGTCATATTTCCTTTTTCTGTTAATTTAAATAAAATTCAGAAAATCATTTAAACTTCGAAAATTTATATCTTTTAATCCGTAACTCCGATGAAAATAATTTATATATGAAAGTTGCTCAGAATTTCGATACGAATCTAGATACACCCTCAGTATTCCCGTCAGATGCCCCTAGCTAGATGAACATGGAACTTTCGGCCTGTTTTCGATAAATGAATAGTGCTCAACTTTAATAAAATAAATCCAAACAAATTCCTAAAATAGCTAAATGACTTAGACATGTTTTTAGGCAACCCTGCACTGCACCCCAGTTGCCACTTGACTCTGACACCACTAACCTGCAACCGTCCCCCTCCGGTAATCTGTCCGACACAGGTCCGGAACCGGGAATACTTTCCCGGATGGGTTCCCCTTCTCCGTTATCGGTAGCACTGCGTTAGATCGTCGTGCTTTGTGATTACTTTCGTTACTGTGTATTTATATTGTTTCCTCTCCCCCTTTCTTCCCGGTAGTCCCCGAGACCGCTGACGGTACCCTGGTGATCGACTACTTCACCGCCGTTGTTCCTTTTCATTTGCCAAGCAACCAGGCAAGCAACCCCCCCTTGAGCATTTCCGATATCGCCTATGTCTATTCTCTCTTATTCTTGCATTAGAATTGCTGCTACTGCTACTGCTCCTATTACTGTTGCATAGCCTGTCTTTGCTAAACTGTTGATACCTGTATTTATTCATTAACTGCTTAGTATAGGTTGGGTAGCACTGCTATGGACCCACACTCTCGTAGTTGCCTCGCATAGTACCCTTGCCTCGATCAAGCGATCGAGCCCCTTCCCCTGACCTTCTTCACATCACCGCACAACCCCCCTAATATGCTCGACTCCGCAGAGTTAACATCGGGTGACGAGGGTGATACCTCCGAACTCACTTCTGATGTTGTCCCTGTATAGCTAGCTCGTTGTGGGTTACCGAGGGTGATTCCTCTTCCCACTTCCGACTTAGCTTTTGTCGTGCATCCGCTATGGTGATTACCGCCGAGGGTGATTCCTCCGGTACCACCTTAACGGGACTTGTCGTTTAGTAATCCAACGAGGGTGATTCCTCGGATTCCTCAGCGGCATGAAAACCACACGGATGCCCTGGTTTACTGTACCGTGTTTAAAGACGTATCGATCCCCGAGGCCGGACGTCGCCAGGAACAAAGGCGTGCGGCCAGAGGTATCGTGCGTCTGATGACACTTTGAAGTTACTACTACACATGTTGGATGGAGGCGGGTTGACCCAGAGGGGTACCCGCGAGTGCCTTTGAGGCGTGAGCTGTGGAGTCGGGTGACCAGTGAGGGTACCCGCGAGATAACTACGAGGCGTGGCCGGTCTTTTCCAGTCCTTGTCACAAGTCCTCGAGACGGGACGACGGGGCCAACAGTATCGTAGGCTCTGCTCGTTACCGCGCGCTCCCAAATCACTAAGCGATTTGGATATTTGATCCGAGGGGCCTCCGGGACCGATAGCACTAACCACCACGTGGGTGTGAGTGGGTGCTCTGCGTCGTATACATCAGCCGGAGTCGTCACGACGTCAGCGATTGAGCGGGCTGTTCGGATTGGACTTAGGATGCAACTGCGTGCTTGTATAAGGGGTTGCTAGGTCTGCTACCGAATGGCCTCGCAACGTGCAGAGCGTCCGGGGCGATGGCCCCGACCCCCGGGGGCATAGGATTAGTCCGACGTGCTCGATCCTCTCTGGCGGTATCCGGTCGGGTTGCGTCGTATTGTTTAGCCGAGGGCGGGCACGACCTGATGGTGTGTCCGGCCGGAGTTAAGCAAGCGTGGTGGGTAACTTGGTGCACCCCTGCAGGGAAGAAACAATCTATCGATAGCCTGTCCTACGGTAACGGACACTCGGAGTTGTATCCACTTCGGTACAACTAGAACTGGTGACTTGAGATATGAGGTTGATATTGCTGCAAACACTATACATTATTATGATGAGCTATTCTACCCCCTTCTAATTGCTGCAAGACGCTGAAGATGCTAGTCTTCGTCAGGACTAGGCTTTTCCCTTTTCTTGTCTGGCTATCTGCAGTCTAGTCCACCCACATAAAGCCTCCTTTGAAAATAATGCATTGCTAGTATAGATCTGATGTAAGTCTTGCTGAGTACTTTGGATGAGTACTCACGGTTGCTTTGCTTCCTCTTTTGTCCTACCCGCTTGATAAACCAGACGACGGAGCCATGGTGCCTGCAGCCCCTGTTGACGACTACTACTACCAGCCCGAGGCTGGTTACTACTACTACCCGGCCGGCGAGTACTTCTACGAGGAGCCGGCGGACGACGACCAGGAGTAGGATCGGAGGTCCCAGGCAGGAGGCCTGCGCCTTTTCGATCGTAGCTTTTATTTTGCCCCGCCTTTGTAAAAGGCCTATCTTCTTCTGTGTTGTATCTGTACCCAGATACCTAACGCTTCCGCTGATTATGTGTATGACATCATGTTATGTATTCGAGCCCTCGAGGCCCCTGGCTTGTAATATATGACTTGTATGTATTATTTATGTTTTAGAGTTGTGCTGTGATTCCTTCACGTGAGTCCTTAGGCTTGATCGTGTGCATTTGCGTGTATGATTAGTGCACGGTCGGGCCGGGGTCGTCACAGGTTGCTCCTCTCTGAAATCAATTCAAATTATAATTGCAATTTGAGGTTGCACAAAAGTTGCTGGAAAAATGTTCATCATCTTGCAAAAATTCCATAACAATTATTTGTTAAGGATAACAACATCACTCTTTGGCAAAAAATGAGCAGAACCAATTATTTCAGCACCATTTCAGCATTTTTAAATGCTAAACTATTTGTGAAAATTCCAAACAGATTCCAAAAATCCTCAAACTTGTTGAGGCAGTGCATAAAAATACCTTGGATTTATTGGGCTAGGTCCCATACTTATCCTAGGTCATTAGGGTGTCCAAATTTTTGTCTATCCCTTTCTGTTTTAAATAAAAGGAAATAAAACAGAAATAGAAAAGGGTTAGAGGGCCTACCTGGGCTTACCTGTTGCAGCCTGAGCAGGCCCAGCCCATCACCACCTGCTCCCCGTCCTTCTCCTCTCCGTGTCGCCACCGCCGTGGACCGAACGGCGCCGACCGCCCGCAGCTCGCCACCGCAACGGGGCAGGTGGCTGGGAGGATAAGGGAGAGCCCGGGGCGTCTCCCCTGACCCTCCTCCTCCATTCCCCCCCCCCCTCTCTCCTTTCTCGCACGTCGCTCCTCCCCTCTCTGCCACATCTGCCGAGCGCCATCGCCGCCGCATCTCCGACGTCTCCGCGGCCACCGGCGGCCCCGTGGCCGCTGGACCTGTCCGTCCGCTCAGCCGTCGCCATCCACATCGCCTGGCACTCTTCGTTGGAGATGGGGGCCCCTGCAGCTGCCAATCGCCGCCGTTCCCTTTCGTCTCTGCCCCCGACGCTCGCCGGCGACCTTGAGCACCTCTGCTGCTCCTAAATCTTCGCCGGGCCACCGTGTGCCCTCCCGGTGAGCAACCGCGTCCTTCCCATCTCTCTGCACTGCCTATCGCTGCCCGTAGCCGCCGCGCCATGACTGCCCGAGCGGAGCTCCGCCGCCGTGGTTGCTGCCGTTGCTGTAGACGCTGTCGAGCTCGTCTGAGCTCGCAGTTGTGTTTGCCATCGCCGTAGGAGTCGAACGCGCCAGTTGCCACTGCTTGTCGTGCCCGAAGTTGCCGTTCCCGTAGATCACCCGAAAACGCCGCCGCTTAGCTCGACGCCGGCGTGTTTTCCGGCCACCCCCGACCGTCCCGACACCGTAGTTCGAAGCGGGGTGGAGTGGCCGTTCGAACGCGCTCAAGAGCGCGTGATTTCGCCCTCTGTAGAGCAATCCCGACGCTCGCCGGCGTTTGGCCGCCGCACGCAGGCTCGCCGGAGCTACTCCGGCGGCTCCGCTGAGCTGGCGCCGTGTGGGGTCCACCCCAGGTCACTGACGAGTGGGCCCCTGCGCCTGTTTCACCACGTTGACCAGGGTCAACGCGGGTCCTGTTCACCCCCTGACACTGATGTGTGGGCCCCCTGCGCTTAATTAGGCTAATTAGGTTTTTTTAAAACTAATCTTTCAATTAGTATAGCCACTGACACCTGGGGCCCACACCCCTAATTAGTTCTGTTAATCTAAATTAAGTCTCTGTTAAGATCACAGTGGCTGACAGGTGGGTCCCACCTGTCAGTTTGACCAGTCAGCAGCTCAGCTGACTGCTGACGCAATGCTGACCTCATGCTGATGTAATAAATCTTTTCTGTTAATTAAAATAATTCCAGAAATTCAAATAAACTTTGAAAATTCATATCTTTTAAACCGTAGCTCGGATCGAAAAAGTTTATATATGAAAAACGATCAGAAAAATGAGACGAACCCGAATATGCCCTCCTCATACCTATCACATGCCTCTAGCATGAAGAACATGGAAGTTTCCCCTCCGTTTCATCTGTTCGATAAACGTCCGGAGCCTGGGAAAATATTCCCGGATATCCTCCCGCTCCGTCTGTAGCACCTAACATCACATTAGGCAACCCTTCACTGCATCCTAGCTGTCACGTGCCTCTAACACCGCAACCCTGAAACCTTCCCCTCTCCGGTCATCTGTCCGACACAGGTCCGGAACCGGGAATACTTTCCCGGATGGGTTCCCCTCCTCCGTTATCGGTAGCACTGCGTTAGATCGTCATGCCTTGTGATTACTTTCGTTACTGTGTATTTATATTGTTTCCTCTCCCCCTTTCTTCCCGGTAGACCCCGAGACCGCTGACGGTGCCCTGGTGATCGACTACTTCACCGCCGTTGTTCCTTTTCATTTGCCAAGCAACCAGGCAAGCAACCCCCCCTTGAGCATTTCCGATATCACCTATGTCTATTCTCTCTTATTCTTGCATTAGAACTGCTGCTACTGCTACTGCTCCTATTACCGTTGCATAGCCTGTCTTTGCTAAATTGTTGATACCTGTTTTTATTCATAAACTGCTTAGTATAGGTTGGGTAGCACTGCTATGGTCCCACACTCTCGTAGTTGCCTCGCATAGTACCCTTGCCTCGATCAAGCGATCGAGCTCCTTCCCCTGACCTTCTTCACATCACCGCACACCCCCCCTAATATGCTCGACTCCGCAGAGTTAACATCGGGTGACGAGGGTGATACCTCCGAACTCACTTTCGATGTTGTCCCTGTAGTATAGCTAGCTCGTTGTGGGTTACCGAGGGTGATTCCTCTTCCCACTTCCGACTTAGCTTTTGTCGTGCATCCGCTATGGTGATTACCGCCGAGGGTGATTCCTCCGGTATCACCTTAACGGGACTTGTCGCTTAGGAGTCCAACGAGGGTGATTCCTCGGATTCCTCATCGGCATGAAAACCACACGGATGCCCTGGATTACCTTACCGTGTTTAAAGACGTATCGATCCCCGAGGCCGGACGTCGCCAGGAACAAAGGCGTGCGGCCAGAGGTATCGTGCGTCTGATGACACTTTGAAGTTACTACTACACATGTTGGATGGAGGCGGGTTGACCCAGAGGGGTACCCGCGAGTGCCTTTGAGGCGTGAGCTGTGGAGTCAGGTGACCAGAGAGGGTACCCGCGAGATAATTACGAGGCGTGGCCGGTCTTTCCCAGTCCTTGTCACAAGTCCTCGAGACGGGACGACGGGGCCAACAGTATCGTAGGCTCTGCTCGTTACCGCGCGCTCCCAATACACTAAGCGATTTGGATATTTGATCCGAGGGGCCTCCGGGTCCGATAGCACTAACCACCACGTGGGTGTGAGTGGGTGCTCTGCGTCGTATACATCAGCCGGAGTCGTCACGACGTCAGCGATTGAGCGGACCGTTCGGATTGGACTTAGGATGCAACTGCGTGCTTGTATAAGGGGTTGCTAGGTCTGCTACCGAACGGCCTCGCAACGTGCGGAGCGTCTGGGGCGATGGCCCCGACCCCCGGGGGCATAGGATTAGTCCGGCGTGCTCGATCCTCTCTGGCGGTTTCCGGTCGGGTTGCGTCGTATTGTTTGGCCGAGGGCGGGCACGACCTGATGGTGTGTCCGGCCGGAGTTAAGCGAGCGTGGTGGGTAACTTGGTGCACCCCTGCAGGGAAGAAACAATCTATCGATAGCCTGTCCTACGGTAACGGACACTCGGAGTTGTATCCACTTCGGTACAACTAGAACTGGTGACTTGAGATATGTGATATGAAGATGATATTGCTATAAACACTATACATTATGATGAACTATTCTGCTCCCTTCTAATTGCTGCAAGACCCTGAAGATGCTAGTCTTTGTCAGGACTAGGCTTTTCCCCTCTCTACTCTGGCTTTCTGCAGTCTAGTCCACCCACATACAGCCTCCTTTGAAAATGATGCATTGCTAGTATAGATCTGATGTAAGTCTTGCTGAGTACTTTGGATGAGTACTCACGGTTGCTTTGCTTCCTCTTTTGTCCTACCCGCATGATAAACCAGACGACGGAGCCATGGTGCCCGCAGCCCCTGTTGACGACTACTACTACCAGCCCGAGGCTGGCTACTACTACTACCCGGCCGGCGAGTACTTCTACGAGGAGCCGGCGGACGACGACCAGGAGTAGGATCGGAGGTCCCAGGCAGGAGGCCTGCGCCTTTTCGATCGTAGCTTTTATTTTGCCCCGCCTCGTATGAGGGGCCTCCCAATACACTAAGCGATTTGGATATTTGATCCGAGGGGCCTCCGGGTCCGATAGCACTAACCACCACGTGGGTGTGAGTGGGTGCTCTGCGTCGTATACATCAGCCGGAGTCGTCACGACGTCAGCGATTGAGCGGGCTGTTCGGATTGGACTTAGGATGCAACTGCGTGCTTGTATAAGGGGTTGCTAGGTCTGCTACCGAACGGCCTCGCAACGTGCGGAGCGTCCGGGGCGATGGCCCCGACCCCCGGGGGCATAGGATTAGTCCGGCGTGCTCGATCCTCTCTGGCGGTATCCGGTCGGGTTGCGTCGTATTGTTTAGCCGAGGGCGGGCACGACCTGATGGTGTGTCCGGCCGGAGTTAAGCGAGCGTGGTGGGTAACTTGGTGCACCCCTGCAGGGAAGAAACAATCTATCGATAGCCTGTCCTACGGTAACGGACACTCGGAGTTGTATCCACTTCGGTACAACTAGAACTGGTGACTTGAGATATGAGGTAGGGCTCTGGGATTGCTTTCTCGCAGGGAGTCGAGGAAGGATCCCCGGCCGAGGTTGATATTGCTATGAACACTTTACATTATGATGTACTAATCTGCACCCTTCTAATGCTGCAAGACCCTGAAGATGCTAGTCTTCGTCAGACTCTGAAGATGCTAGTCTTCGTCAGGACTAGGCTTTTCCCCTCTCTACTCTAGCTTTCTGCAGTCTAGTCCACCCACATAAAGCCTCCTTTGAAAATGATGCATTGCTTAGTATAGATCTGATGTAAGTCTTGCTGAGTACTTTGGATGAGTACTCACGGTTGCTTTGCTTCCCCTTTTGTCCTTCCCGCTTGATAAACCAGACGACGGAGCCATGGTGCCCGCAGCCCCCGTTGACGACTACTACTACCAGCCCGAGGCTGGCTACTACTACTACCCGGCCGGCGAGTACTTCTACGAGGAGCCGGCGGACGACGACCAGGAGTAGGATCGGAGGTCCCAGGCAGGAGGCCTGCGCCTTTTCGATCGTAGCTTTTATTTTGCCCCGCCTTTGTAAAAGGCCTATCTTCTTCTGTGTTGTATCTGTACCCAGATACCTAACGCTTCCGCTGACTATGTGTAAGACATCATGTTATGTATTCGAGCCCTCGAGGCCCCTGGCTTGTAATATATGACTTGTATGTATTTATTTATGTTTTAGAGTTGTGCTGTGATTCCTTCACGTGAGTCCTTAGGCTTGATCGTGTGCATTGCGTGTATGATTAGTGCACGGTCGGGCCGGGGAAAATGTTCATTAAATGGCAAATAATCCAGGAACATTTGAAAAACCATCATCAAAATATTTGGAGCTAGAAAAATGAGTCAAACAACATGAAACAGTACCAAAGCAGCAATATTAAATCCATTTAAAATCATTCCAATTTTAAATGGGTTCCAAATCTGTCCAAACCACTTTTTGGTGAAAGACAATATTGCAATGTAATATTTGGGTCAACTACCATATTTTACAAAAATGCTAAAGTGTCCTAACTAATTCAAAACAGAAATGGAATAAAGAAAAAGAAAAAAAAAAGGAAAAGAGTAAGAGCTTACCTGGCGCTCACCCGTAGCCAGCGACGGCCCAGCCCATCACCACCTACCTCTACCTGCTCCCGTGCGTGTCGACGCCGGACCCGCCAGAGCGCGCCGCTCCGCCCACCGGCTGCCACGGCGATGGAGTGGTTGGCTGGGAGGGGATAAGGCAGCCCCCTTCCATTCCCCCTGGCCCCCTCCTCCATTCGCCGCCTCCTCCCTCTCCCTCGAGCTCGCCCTCTCCCTCTTTCTCCTCTATCACCGAACGCCATCGCCGCCGCATCGTCCGTCGTCGACACGGCCACCGGCGACCTGCGGCCCCATCACCGTGTCCAGCAGGCGCGCCGTGGACTTCCACGTCGCCTGGTGCCCGCCGTTGGAGCGGGGAGCCACTGCAGCCCCGGATCCGCCTCGCCCCCTTCCGCCTCGGCCGTCGACGAATGCCGACGACCTCGACCCTCCCCTGCGCTCCCGCTCACCCACGGGCCTTCCGTGTGCCGCTGCGGTGAGCTCCTCCCTCCCTCCATTCCTCCCTCCCGCAGCCGCATTCATCCCTAGCTAGCTCGCCGCCGTAGCCGTGCCTCTGCCTCCGCCGGTGTGCTCGTAGCCGAGCCACCGCTGCCCGTCGAGCTCAAGCGAGCTCGGGATCATGCTCAGCATGTCCGCACGGTCCCGTTGCACCCCTCCCCGCACTCTGTGGAGCCCCATAGCGCCGACCCCGTGTTCCGACCGAATGCGCCGCCGCAAACCTCAACGCCGGCGCCGTTCCGGCCATCCCCTGGTCCGACCAGTGGCACCACTCGACGCGCGAGAGCTCCAGCGTTCGAACGCGCCCGCCCGCACCCGTTTTGACCGCCTGTAGACGAGTTCCGGCGAGGCCCGAGGCTCTCCGCCGTTTTTTGGGTCGCCGGCGGTGAGATTCCGGCGAGTCTCCGGTCAGCGCCGACGTGGCCTGACGTGTGGGGCCCGGTGTGCCACTGACCAGTGGGTCCATTGACCTGTTGACCTGGTCAACTGCTGACCGGGCTGGCCCCGTGTCAATGACATGTGGGTCCCGCCAGTTAAACAAATTTAAATAAACAAAGTTCGATTAGTTAATTAAGTTAATTAATTAGTAATACTAATGAGACACTGACAGATGGGGCCCACCCTTTAAATAACCCACTGTTAGTTTAATTTATTTCTGTTAAAGTCACAGAGGCTGACATGTGGGTCCCACTGGACCCACATGTCATATTTGACTTAGTCAGCCGCTGTTTGACCTGCTGATGTCAGCATGTCATCATGCTGACATCATAATTCCTTTTTCTGTTAATTTAAATAAAATCCAGAAAATGTTTAAACTTTAGAAAATCATATCTTTTAATCCGTAACTCCGATGAAAATAAATTATATATGAAAGTTGCTCAGAATTTCGATACGAAACTAGATACGCCCTCCGTATTCCCGTCAGATGCCCCTAGCTAGATGAACATGGAACTTTCGGCCTGTTTTCGATAAATGAATAGTGCTCAACTTTAATAAAATAAATCCAAACAAATTCCTAAAATAGCTAAATGACTTAGACATGTCTTTAGACAACCCTGCACTGCATCCTAGCCGTCACCTACCTCGAACTACCTGTACGTGAAACCGTTCCCCCTCCGGTTCATCTGACTGACAGACGTCCGGAACCGGGAATAATTCCCGGATGGGTTCCCCTTCTCCGTTATCGGTAGCACTGCGTTAGATCGCCATGCTTTGCGATTACTTTCGTTACTGAGTATTTATATTGTTTCCTCTCCCCCTTTCTTCCCGGTAGACCCCGAGACTGCTGACGGTGCCCTGGTGATCGACTACTTCACCGCCGTTGTTCCTTTTCATTTGCCAAGCAATCAGGCAAGCAACCCCCCCTTGAGCATTTCCGATATCACCTATGTCTATTCTCTCTTATTCTTGCATTAGAACTGCTGCTACTGCTACTGCTCCTATTACCGTTGCATAGCCTGTCTTTGCTAAATTGTTGATACCTGTTTTTATTCATAAACTGCTTAGTATAGGTTGGGTAGCACTGCTATGGTCCCACACTCTCGTAGTTGCCTCGCATAGTACCCTTGCCTCGATCAAGCGATCGAGCTCCTTCCCCTGACCTTCTTCACATCACCGCACACCCCCCCTAATATGCTCGACTCCGCAGAGTTAACATCGGGTGACGAGGGTGATACCTCCGAACTCACTTTCGATGTTGTCCCTGTAGTATAGCTAGCTCGTTGTGGGTTACCGAGGGTGATTCCTCTTCCCACTTCCGACTTAGCTTTTGTCGTGCATCCGCTATGGTGATTACCGCCGAGGGTGATTCCTTCGGTATCACCTTAACGGGACTTGTCGCTTAGGAGTCCAACGAGGGTGATTCCTCGGATTCCTCATCGGCATGAAAACCACACGGATGCCCTGGATTACCTTACCGTGTTTAAAGACGTATCGATCCCCGAGGCCGGACGTCGCCAGGAACAAAGGCGTGCGGCCAGAGGTATCGTGCGTCTGATGACACTTTGAAGTTACTACTACACATGTTGGATGGAGGCGGGTTGACCCAGAGGGGTACCCGCGAGTGCCTTTGAGGCGTGAGCTGTGGAGTCGGGTGACCAGAGAGGGTACCCGCGAGATAATTACGAGGCGTGGCCGGTCTTTCCCAGTCCTTGTCACAAGTCCTCGAGACGGGACGACGGGGCCAACAGTATCGTAGGCTCTGCTCGTTACCGCGCGCTCCCAATACACTAAGCGATTTGGATATTTGATCCGAGGGGCCTCCGGGTCCGATAGCACTAACCACCACGTGGGTGTGAGTGGGTGCTCTGCGTCGTATACATCAGCCGGAGTCGTCACGACGTCAGCGATTGAGCGGACCGTTCGGATTGGACTTAGGATGCAACTGCGTGCTTGTATAAGGGGTTGCTAGGTCTGCTACCGAACGGCCTCGCAACGTGCGGAGCGTCCGGGGCGATGGCCCCGACCCCCGGGGGCATAGGATTAGTCCGGCGTGCTCGATCCTCTCTGGCGGTTTCCGGTCGGGTTGCGTCGTATTGTTTGGCCGAGGGCGGGCACGACCTGATGGTGTGTCCGGCCGGAGTTAAGCGAGCGTGGTGGGTAACTTGGTGCACCCCTGCAGGGAAGAAACAATCTATCGATAGCCTGTCCTACGGTAACGGACACTCGGAGTTGTATCCACTTCGGTACAACTAGAACTGGTGACTTGAGATATGTGATATGAAGATGATATTGCTATAAACACTATACATTATGATATACTATTCTGCTCCCTTCTAATTGCTGCAAGACCCTGAAGATGCTAGTCTTCGTCAGGACTAGGCTTTTCCCCTCTCTACTCGGGCTTTCTGCAGTCTAGTCCACCCACATAAAGCCTCCTTTGAAAATAATGCATTGCTAGTATAGATCTGATGTAAGTCTTGCTGAGTACTTTGGATGAGTACTCACGGTTGCTTTGCTTCCTCTTTTGTCCTACCCGCTTGATAAACCAGACGACGGAGCCATGGTGCCTGCAGCCCCCGTTGACGACTACTACTACCAGCCCGAGGCTGGCTACTACTACTACCCGGCCGGCGAGTACTTCTACGAGGAGCCGGCGGACGACGACCAGGAGTAGGATCGGAGGTCCCAGGCAGGAGGCCTGCGCCTTTTCGATCGTAGCTTTTCTTTTGCCCCGCCTTTGTAAAAGGCCTATCTTCTTCTGTGTTGTATCTGTACCCAGATACCTAACGCTTCCGCTGACTATGTGTAAGACATCATGTTATGTATTCGAGCCCTCGAGGCCCCTGGCTTGTAATATATAACTTGTATGTATTTATTTATGTTTTAGAGTTGTGCTGTGATTCCTTCACGTGAGTCCTTAGGCTTGATCGTGTGCATTTGCGTGTATGGTTAGTGCACGGTCGGGCCGGGGTCGTCACAGGTCGGCCCGACCGTGCACTAATCATACACGCAAATGCACACGATCAAGCCTAAGGACTCACGTGAAGGA
>LR738712.1:8295386-8320239 GCA_902687465.1 Secale cereale
GGCCCGACCGTGCACTAATCATACACGCAAATGCACACGATCAAGCCTAAGGACTCACGTGAAGGAATCTCAGCACAACTCTAAAACATAAATAAATACATACAAGTCATATATTACAAGCCAGGGGCCTCGAGGGCTCGAATACATAACATGATGTCACACACATAGTCAGCGGAAGCGTTAGGTATCTGGGTACAGATACAACACAGAAGAAGATAGGCCTGTTACACAGGCGGGGCAAAAGAAAAGCTACGATCGAAAAGGCGCAGGCCTCCTGCCTGGGACCTCCGATCCTACTCCTGGTCGTCGTCCGCCGGCTCCTCGTAGAAGTACTCGCCGGCCGGGTAGTAGTAGTAGCCAGCCTCGGGCTGGTAGTAGTAGTCGTCAACAGGGGCTGCGGGCACCATGGCTCCGTCGTCTGGTTTAACATGCGGGTAGGACAAAAGAGGAAGCAAAGCAACCGTGAGTACTCATCCAAAGTACTCAGCAAGACTTACATCAGATCTATACTAGCAATGCATTATTTTCAAAGGAGGCTTTATGTGGGTGGACTAGACTGCAGAAAGCCAGAGTAGAGAGGGGAAAGCCTAGTCCTGACGAAGACTAGCATCTTCAGCGTCTTGCAGCAATTAGAAGGGAGCAGAATAGTACATCATAATGTAATGGGTTTATAGTAATATCAACTTCATATCACATATCTCAAGTCACCAGTTCTAGTTGTACCGAAGTGGATACAACTCCGAGTGTCCGTTACCGTAGGACAGGCTATCGATAGATTGTTTCTTCCCTGCAGGGGTGCACCAAGTTACCCACCACGCTCGCTTAACTCCGGCCGGACACACCATCAGGTCGTGCCCGCCCTCGGCCAAACAATACGACGCAACCCGACCGGAAACCGCCAGAGAGGATCGAGCACGCCGGACTAATCCTATGCCCCCGGGGGTCGGGGCCATCGCCCCGGACGCTCCGCACGTTGCGAGGCCGTTCGGTAGCAGACCTAGCAACCCCTTATACAAGCGCAGTTGCATCCTAAGTCCAATCCGAACGGTCCGCTCAATCGCTGACGTCGTGACGACTCCGGCTGATGTATACGACGCAGAGCACCCACTCACACCCACGTGGTGGTTAGTGCTATCGGACCCGAAGGCCCCTCGGATCAAATATCCAAATCGCTTAGTGTATTGGGAGCGCGCGGTAACGAGCAGAGCCTACGATACTGTTGGCCCCGTCGTCCCGTCTCGAGGACTTGTGACAAGGACTGGAATGACCGGCCACGCCTCGTAGTTATCTCACGAGGAGCCGGCGGACGACGACCAGGAGTAGGATCGGAGGTCCCAGGCAGGAGGCCTGCGCCTTTTCGATCGTAGCTTTTATTTTGCCCCGCCTTTGTAAAAGGCCTATCTTCTTCTGTGTTGTATCTGTACCCAGATACCTAACGCTTCCGCTGATTATGTGTATGACATCATGTTATGTATTCGAGCCCTCGAGGCCCCTGGCTTGTAATATATGACTTGTATGTATTATTTATGTTTTAGAGTTGTGCTGATACCAACCTGTGACGACCCCGGCCCGACCGTGCACTAACCATACACGCAAATGCACACGATCAAGCCTAAGGACTCACGTGAAGGAATCACAGCACAACTCTAAAACATAAATAAATACATGCAAGTTATATATTACAAGCCAGGGGCCTCGAGGGCTCGAATACATAACATGATGTCTTACACATAGTCAGCGGAAGCGTTAGGTATCTGGGTACAGATACAACACAGTAGAAGATAGGCCTGATACACAAGCGGGGCAAAAGAAAAGCTACGATCGAAAAGGCGCAGGCCTCCTGCCTGGGACCTCCGATCCTACTCCTGGTCGTCGTCCGCCGGCTCCTCGTAGAAGTACTCGCCGGCCTGGTAGTAGTAGTAGCCAGCCTCGGGCTGGTAGTAGTAGTCGTCAACAGGGGCTGCAGGCACCATGGCTCCGTCGTCTGGTTTATCAAGCGGGTAGGACAAAAGAGGAAGCAAAGCAACCGTGAGTACTCATCCAAAGTACTCAGCAAGACTTACATCAGATCTATACTAGCAATGCATTATTTTCAAAGGAGGCTTTATGTGGGTGGACTAGACTGCAGATAGCCAGAGAAGAAAAGGGAAAAGCCTAGTCCTGACGAAGACTAGCATCTTCAGCGTCTTGCAGCAATTAGAAGGGGGTAGAATAGCTCATCATAATAATGTATAGTGTTTGCAGCAATATCAACCTCATATCTCAAGTCACCAGTTCTAGTTGTACCGAAGTGGATACAACTCCGAGTGTCCGTTACCGTAGGACAGGCTATCGATAGATTGTTTCTTCCCTGCAGGGGTGCACCAAGTTACCCACCACGCTTGCTTAACTCCGGCCGGACACACCATCAGGTCGTGCCCGCCCTCGGCTAAACAATACGACGCAACCCGACCGGATACCGCCAGAGAGGATCGAGCACGTCGGACTAATCCTATGCCCACGGGGGTCGGGGCCATCGCCCCGGACGCTCCGCACGTTGCGAGGCCATTCGGTAGCAGACCTAGCAACCCCTTATACAAGCACGCAGTTGCATCCTAAGTCCAATCCGAACAGCCCGCTCAATCGCTGACGTCGTGACGACTCCGGCTGATGTATACGACGCAGAGCACCCACTCACACCCACGTGGTGGTTAGTGCTATCGGACCCGGAGGCCCCTCGGATCAAATATCCAAATCGCTTAGTGATTTGGGAGCGCGCGATAACGAGCAGAGCCTACGATACTGTTGGCCCCGTCGTCCCGTCTCGAGGACTTGTGACAAGGACTGGGAAAGACCGGCCACGCCTCGTAGTTATCTCGCGGGTACCCTCACTGGTCACCCGACTCCACAGCTCACGCCTTAAAGGCACTCGCGGGTACCCCTCAGGGTCAACCCGTCTCTATCCAACATGTGTAGTAGTCACCATAAAGTGTCATCAGACGCACGATACCTCTGGCCGCACGCCTTTGTTCCTGGCGACGTCCGGCCTCGGGGATCGATACGTCTTTAAACACGGTACAGTAAACCAGGGCATCCGTGTGGTTTTCATGCCGCTGAGGAATCCGAGGAATCACCCTCGTTGGATTACTAAACGACAAGTCCCGTTAAGGTGGTACCGGAGGAATCACCCTCGGCGGTAATCACCATAGCGGATGCACGACAAAAGCTAAGTCAGAAGTGGGAAGAGGAATCACCCTCGGTAACCCACAACGAGCTAGCTATACAGGGACAACATCAGAAGTGAGTTCGGAGGTATCACCCTCGTCACCCGATGTTAACTCTGCGGAGTCGAGCATATTAGGGGGGTTGTGCGGTGATGTGAAGAAGGTCAGGGGAAGGGGCTCGATCGCTTGATCGAGGCAAGGGTACTATGCGAGGCAACTACGAGAGTGTGGGTCCATAGCAGTGCTACCCAACCTATACTAAGCAGTTAATGAATAAATACAGGTATCAACAGTTTAGCAAAGACAGGCTATGCAACAGTAATAGGAGCAGTAGCAGTAGCAGCAATTCTAATGCAAGAATAAGAGAGAATAGACATAGGCGATATCGGAAATGCTCAAGGGGGGGTTGCTTGCCTGGTTGCTTGGCAAATGAAAAGGAACAACGGCGGTGAAGTAGTCGATCACCAGGGTACCGTCAGCGGTCTCGGGGACTACCGGGAAGAAAGGGGGAGAGGAAACAATATAAATACACAGTAACAAAAGTAATCACAAAGCACGACGATCTAACGCAGTGCTACCGATAACGGAGAAGGGGAACCCATCCGGGAAAGTATTCCCGGTTCCGGACCTGTGTCGGACAGATTACCGGAGGGGGACGGTTGCAGGTTAGTGGTGTCAGAGTCAAGTGGCAACTGGGGTGCAGTGCAGGGTTGCCTAAAAACATGTCTAAGTCATTTAGCTATTTTAGGAATTTGTTTGGATTTATTTTATTAAAGTTGAGCACTATTCATTTATCGAAAACAGGCCGAAAGTTCCATGTTCATCTAGCTAGGGGCATCTGACGGGAATACTGAGGGTGTATCTAGATTCGTATCGAAATTCTGAGCAACTTTCATATATAAATTATTTTCATCGGAGTTACGGATTAAAAGATATGAATTTTCGAAGTTTAAATGATTTTCTGAATTTTATTTAAATTAACAGAAAAAGGAAATATGACATCAGCATGATGTCATGCTGGCATCAGCGAGTCAACATGACGGCTAACCAGTCAAATCTGACATGTGGGTCCAGTGGGACCCACATGTCAGCCTCTGTTATTTTTAACAGTGGATTATTTAAACTAGCAGAGAGATTAGTGAGGTGGGCCCCATATGTCAGCGAGCGTTTAGGTTAGTTAATTATTTTATTTATCTAAAATGCTTAATTAGCTTAATTAGTTGAGGTGGCCCACATGTCAGCGGCACACGTGAACAGTAAGCGCGCGTTGACTCGGTCAACGAAGTCTAACGCGCTGCGGGGCCCATCGTCGGTGACTCAGGTGGGCCCCAGTGGTCAGTCCACGCGGCGGTGGCGCCGGAGACGGCTCCGGCGAGCTCCAAGCGCGACGGCGATCGCCGGAGCAGCTCGGAAATGCGCCACAGAGGACCATTTCGCGCGCGCCCGGGCTCGTTCGAACGGGCAGTTCAACCCGCGTCCAACCGTGGTGGTCGGAGCGGCTGAAGTGGCCGGTAAGGGCGCCGGCGTTGAGGTTTGCGGCGGCGCCCGCACGGGCTAGCGCGGGCATGCGAATGCAGAGTGCGGCAAGGTAAACTCGAGCGCGTGTTCGCTCCTTGGCGATGCAAGGAGCACTCCTAAATGCTTAGACTCGACAGGCATGAGCTCTAGCGACGGCGGGGATGACCGTCCGCGGCGGCCGGAGCACGTCGGTGGAACAAGCTACCTACCGTGCGTTCAGGAGCATGGAGAGAGAGGGGAAAAGAGGCGGTGCTCACTGGGATCTCACCGGAGGGCTCGGGGAAGCGAGGGGGTGTCGGGGTCGAGCGAATCGACCGAGAATGGCCGCCGGAGCCGAGGACGAGGAAGAGCTCGGAGAAGCGCACGCAGCATGCCTCAGCTTCAATGGCTGAGCGAGGTTGATGAGGGAGAGGGCGACGGACCCCCAGGACTTGCTCCGGGGACGTGGGGTCGACGGTGGCCGCGAGTACGGGCGGCGCACGGCGGTGGCAGCGCTCGGGTCCGATCCAAAACGAGAGGGGGACAAGGGAGAAGGAAGCGAGGGGAGGAACTGGGTTTAGGGTTAGATCCAGGGGGCTCGGCCTCGACTTTATCCATTCGGGGAGGGCGGCGGATGCCCGGCGCGTGGAGATCGCCGGTGCGGGCGGCTGCGGTGGCGACAGCAGGCGGGAGCAGTTGGAGACGAACGAGAAATGGGCTGGGCCGGCCACTGTTGCCGCGGCCTAGTCGCAGTGATACCAACCTGTGACGACCCCGGCTCGACCGTGCACTAATCATACACGCAAATGCACACGATCAAGCCTAAGGACTCACGTGAAGGAATCACAGCACAACTCTAAAACATAAATAAATACATGCAAGTTATATATTACAAGCCAGGGGCCTCGAGGGCTCGAATACATAACAAGTGTAATACACATAGTCAGCGGAAGCGTTAGGTATCTGGGTACAGATACAACACAGAAGAAGATAGGCCTTTTACAAAGGCGGGGCAAAATAAAAGCTACGATCGAAAAGGCGCAGGCCTCCTGCCTGGGACCTCCGATCCTACTCCTGGTCGTCGTCCGCCGGCTCCTCGTAGAAGTACTCGCCGGCCGGGTAGTAGTAGTAGCCAGCCTCGGGCTGGTAGTAGTAGTCGTCAACAGGGGCTGCGGGCACCATGGCTCCGTCGTCTGGTTTATCATGCGGGTAGGACAAAAGAGGAAGCAAAGCAACCGTGAGTACTCATCCAAAGTACTCAGCAAGACTTACATCAGATCTACACTAGCAATGCAATATTTTCAAAGGAGGCTTTATGTGGGTGGACTAGACTGCAGAAAGCCAGAGTAGAGAAGGAAAAAGCCTAGTCCTGACGAAGACTAGCATCTTCAGTGTCTTGCAGCAATTAGAAGGGAAACAGAATAGCTTATCATAATAAAGTATAGTGTTTGCAGCAACATCAACCTCATATCTCAAGTCACCAGTTCTAGTTGTACCGACGTGGATACAACTCCGAGTGTCCGTTACCGTAGGACAGGCTATCGATAGATTGTTTCTTCCCTGCAGGGGTGCACCAAGTTACCCACCACGCTCGCTTAACTCCGGCCGGACACACCATCAGGTCGTGCCCGCCCTCGGCTAAACAATACGACGCAACCCGACCGGATACCGCCAGAGAGGATCGAGCACGCCGGACTAAACCTATGCCCCCGGGGGTCGGGGCCATCGCCCCGGACGCTCCGCACGTTGCGAGGCCGTTCGGTAGCAGACCTAGCAACCCCTTATACAAGCGCAGTTGCATCCTAAGTCCAATCCGAACGGTCCGCTCAATCGCTGACGTCGTGACGACTCCGGCTGATGTATACGACGCAGAGCACCCACTCACACCCACGTGGTGGTTAGTGCTATCGGACCCGAAGGCCCCTCGGATCAAATATCCAAATCGCTTGGTGTATTGGGAGCGCGCGGTAACGAGCAGAGCCTACGATACTGTTGGCCCCGTCGTCCCGTCTCGAGGACTTGTGACAAGGACTGGGAAAGACCGGCCACGCCTCGTAGTTATCTCGCGGGTACCCTCACTGGTCACCCGACTCCACAGCTCACGCCTCAAAGGCACTCGCGGGTACCCCTCTGGGTCAACCCGCCTCCATCCAACATGTGTAGTTGTAACTTCAAAGTGTCATCAGACGCACGATACCTCTGGCCGCACGCCTTTGTTCCTGGCGACGTCCGGCCTCGGGGATCGATACGTCTTTAAACACGGTATGGTGAAACAGGGCATCCGTGTGGTTTCCATGCCGATGAGGAATCCGAGGAATCACCCTCGTTGGACTCCTAAACGACAAGTCCCGTTAAGGTGGTACCGGAGGAATCACCCTCGGCGGTAATCACCATAGCGGATGCACGACAAAGGCTAAGTCGGAAGTGGGAAGAGGAATCACCCTCGGTAACCCACTACGAGCTAGCTATACTACAGGGACAACATCGAAAGTGAGTTCGGAGGTATCACCCTCGTCACCCGATGTTAACTCTGCGGAGTCGAGCATTTTAGGGGGTGTGCGGTGATGTGAAGAAGGTCAGGGGAAGGGGCTCGATCGGTTGATCGAGACAAAGGTACTATGCGAGGTAACTACGAGAGTGTGGGACCATAGCAGTGCTACCCAACCTATACTAAGCAGTTTATGAATAATGACAGGTATCAACAGTTTAGCAAAAACAGGCTATGCAACAGTAATAGGAGCAGTAGCAGTAGCAGCAATTCTAATGCAAGAATAAGAGAGAATAGACATAGGCGATATCGGAATGATCAAAGGGGGGTTGCTTGCCTGGTTGCTCGGTGGCAAAAGCAAGATCGTCGGAGGGGGAACCAATCACCGGGACGGCGTCGGTCTCGGGATCTGCGTCAGCGCCGGACTCTACCGAGAGAGAAGAGGGGGAAGAAACAGATAAATACACAAAACATATGCAACACAGAGCGTGCTAAGCTAACGTGCAGTGCAGGGTTGCCTAAAAACATGTCTAGGTCATTTAGCTATTTTAAGAATTTGTTTGGATTTATTTTATTAAAGTTGAGCACTATTCATTTATCGAAAACAGGCCGAAAGTTCCATGTTCATCTAGCTAGGGGCATCTGACGGGAATACGGAGGGCGTATCTAGATTCGTATCGAAATTCTGAGCAACTTTCATATATAAATTATTTTCATCGGAGTTACGGATTAAAAGATATGATTTTCTAAAGTTTATTTGAATTTCTGGAATTATTTTAAATAACAGAAAGGATTTATTGCATCAGCATGACGTCATCACTGCGTCAGCAGTCAACAGCCGCACTGGTCAGGTCAAACCTGACCAGTGGGTCCCACATGTCAGCCTCTGTTATTAAACAGAGTTAATAAAAACTAAACCAGAGATTAAATAGCTCCAGGGCCCCACATGTCAGTGTCTTATTAGTATTTCTAATTAAGTTTAATTATAAAACGTTTTTAATTAACTACCTGTGCGGTGGGGCCCGCGTGTCAGTGGGTCAGGAGTGCCCAGTCAGCCAGTTGACCAGTCAACGTGGTCAACTGGGCGCTGGGGCCCGCTGGCAGTGACCCCGGGGGGTGGCCCCAGGTCAGCCTCGGCGGCCGGCCGGCGTTTGAACGCCGGTGGGCGTCAAAACGCGGCGGCGACCACGGGAGCTCACCGGAAATGCGCTACGGTGGCCCGTTTGGCGCGCGGCTAGGCGCGTTCGAACGGGGAGGAAGTACCGCATCTGGTGGTGGTGGCCGTTGGGCCGGAGGTGGCCGGAATCAACGCCGGCGACGAGCTAAGGCGGAGGTGCGTTCGGGCGTGCGACGGAAATGGAGCTACGGTGTTCGAGAGCTCGAGCGCGAGGGCTAGGCGTGCTCTACGTGATGCGGGGAGTGTGTTGGACACGGCCCCGAGCTCGTTGGGTCAACGGTGGCTCGCCGGCGACGAGCTCCGCGGCGATGCGTTCGGGCTCTAGCTGCGCGACTACTACGGCTAGCCGGAGCGGGGAAAGAGAGTGGGGAGGGGCGGTGGCTCACCGAGCGGCACACACGGTGGCCCTTGGGGGTTTAGTAGCAGCAGACGTCGCCGGAGACGGAGAAGACCACCGGAGCCCGACGCGGAAGGGGGCGGCAGCTTGCGCTCGATGCAGGGGCTCCCGGCTCCTCCAAGCGGCACCGGACGACGTGGTCGAGCACGGCGGAGCCCCACGGCACGGTGGCGGGTCGAGGCGGTGTCGGTGGCCGCGGTGTGCGCGACGAACGGCGGCGGGAGCGCTCGGCTCCGCCGGATCTGAGAGGGGAGAGGGGAGGAGAACGAACCAGGCGAGGGGGGGAATGGCAGGGGAAGCCCAGGGGGGACGGCTCGGCGCGGCCTTATCCCCTCCGGCGCCCTGTAGCGGCAGCTGTCGACCGGAGCGGCGGCGAGCGCGCGGCGGCCAGCGCGCGGTCGACACGGCGAAGGGAGCAGGTGAGGGAGGTGGGCTGGGCCGGCTCGGCCCAGTAACAGGTAAGGCCTCCAGGCCCTTTCCCTTTATTTATTTACTGTTTTCCTTTATTTCAACAGCAAAGAAGAAAAAGAAAAGGTAGGGCCATCAGATGAGGTTTGAAAAAAAATGTGAGTTGGTCCTAAAATGATGTTGCAATATTCTTCATCACCAAAAATTGGTTTGAGCATATTTGGATCATTTTTGGAATTTACAAAAATGAAAAAGCATTTAATAGTGCTGTTATAACACTGTTTAAATGCCCTAGCCCATTATTTGAGTTGCTGGTGATGTTATTTTCAACAACAGCTTTTGTTTTGGAATATTTGCTAAATAATGAACATTATTCCATAATTTTTGGAACAACTTCATTTTGCATTTGAATTTGAATTGGAGTTTTCAGGGGCAAATTTGAGTTGACTTGTTTAACCACTGTGATTAATATTGTAAATGACCATGACATGGCATGATTAGCAGTTGATCACAGTGATCATTACAAGGGGGTGTTACAAATTCTCCTCCTCTAAAAGAAATTCTCGTCCCGAGAATTTAGGAGGTAGCGGCAAAGAGGTCGGGGTATTCCGCCCGAAGATTTTCCTCGCGTTCCCAAGTGGCTTCATCTTCAGTATGATTTGACCACTGCACTTTCAGGAACTTGGTTGTCTTCTGGCGGGTCCGACGTTCAGTTTGATCGAGGATACGGATCGGATGCTCCTTATAAGACAGATCATCTTGAAGTTCGAGCATTTCGTGATCCACAGCACGATGCGGGGACTCCTTGAAAGATCGACGGAGTTGCGATACATGGAACACATCGTGGATATGCGAGAATTGCGGAGGCAATTCCAGTTTATAAGCCACAAATCCACGTCTAGCAACCACGGGGAAGGGACCAATGTAGCGTGGAGCTAACTTGCCCTTGATACCGAAACGGTGCGTGCCCTTCATAGGGGTGACACGAAGATAAACTTGATCACCTGGTTGATAAGTCAGACCCCATCGCTTGCGATCATAATTGCTCTTCTGGCGGTCCTGAGCCGCTTTGAGATTCTCACGCACGATACGGACTTGCTCTTCGGCGTGTTGAATAATGTCCGGACCAATAACTTGTCGTTCCCCAGTTTCTGACCAGTTCAGAGGGGTTCGACACTTACGTCCGTACAAAACTTCAAAGGGAGCCATCTTCAAGCTGGCTTGATAGCTGTTGTTATACGAGAACTCGGCATATGGAAGGGATTCTTCCCATTTCTTGCCGAACGATATAACACAAGCTCGCAGCATATCTTCAAGCACTTGATTGACTCGTTCAACTTGACCTTGGGACTGGGGGTGATAAGCTGAACTCCAGTGGATATGAGTTCCCAAAGCTTCTTGAAAACTTTCCCAGAACTTGGAAGTGAACAGGGTGCCACGGTCCGAACTGATCTCCTTCGGAATTCCGTGGAGTGAAACGATTCTGGAGATATACAATTCTGCTAACTGGCTAGCAGTGATAGTCTCCTTGACTGGCAGGAAGTGTGCAACCTTTGAGAGTTGGTCGATGACGACAAGAATGGCATCGTTACCCTTCTGAGACTTAGGAAATCCAGTAATGAAATCCATCTGCACCTTATCCCATTTCCACAGCGGAATAGGAAGAGGTTGCAGAAGTCCAGCAGGCTTCTGATGCTCTGCCTTCACGCGACGACAGACATCGCATTCAGCAACATAACGAGCAATATCCCGCTTCATATTAGGCCACCAGTACCTTTGGCGGAGATCACGATACATCTTAGTACTACCAGGATGAATAGACAGCGGTGTATCATGTGCCTCCTTCATGACCTTGTCAGTCATTAGGTCGAAACGAGTTACCACAATGCGGCCTCGGAAATACAAGGTTCCATCTTCGGAGATTGAGAAATCCCTGTATTTCGGAAGATGCAGTTCCTGCTTTATAACATCAACGTGAGCATCTTTGGTTTGCGCTACCTTGACAGCCTTCTCAAGATCCGGCTGTATCACAAGGTCATTAAGCGAACCATGTGGAACGATATGCAGATTCAGCTTGCGTAACTCCTCATAAAGACGAGGCTGAGCTCGCCTAACCTTGAGGTTAGTGCTGTATGACTTGCGACTCAAGGCATCGGCCATCACATTAGCCTTGCCAGGGGTATAAGAAATACCGCAGTCATATTCTGAAATAGTTTCCAACCATCGCTGTTGGCGGAGATTAAGATCCGGCTGAGTGAATAAATACTTCAAACTTTGGTGATCAGTATAAATCTCACACCGGTTACCGAGAAGGTAATGTCGCCATAGTTTCAATGCAAAGATCACTGCAGCAAGTTCAAGATCATGTACTGGATAATTCTCTTCATGCGGACGTAGTTGACGCGATGCATAAGCAACTACTCTTCGTTCTTGCATTAGGACACAGCCTAATCCTTGACGAGAGGCGTCGCAATATATCACGAAGTCCTTGCGAGAATCTGGGGGAGCAAGCACTGGAGCAGAAACGAGCTTGTCCTTAAGAGCTTGAAAGCTTTCCTGGCATTTATCTGTCCACTCAAACTTAACGCCTTTGTGAAGCAGATTAGTCAGGGGCTTGGCAATCTTGGAAAAGTTCTCGACGAAGCGACGACAATAGCTTGCAAGGCCGAGAAAACTTCTCACTTGCTTGACATTCTTCGGAGGAGTCCAGTCAAGAATAGCCTGAACCCGTTCCGGATTAACGGCAATGCCATCCTTGGAAATCACATGTCCAAGGTAGGTTACTTCAGAAAGCCAGAACTCGCATTTGGAAAACTTAGCATAAAGCTGATGCTCTCGCAGCTTCTCCAGAACAAGGCGAAGATGTTCGGCGTGTTCTTCCTTGTTCTTTGAGAATACCAGAATATCATCCAGATATACCACGACGAACTTGTCGAGGTAATCCATGAATATATAATTCATCAGGCGGGAGAAGGTGGCTGGAGCATTAGTCAGTCCAAAGGACATGACAGTGTACTCATACGAGCCATAGCGAGTAACAAATGCAGTCTTTGGAATATCCTCTTCGCGAACACGGATCTGGTGATAACCCAACCTCAAGTCGAGTTTAGAAAACACCGGAATAATTCGACGTTTGGGTACAGGGGAATTATAATTCCAAGACGAAAGACCAGAAGCAAAGGCTCTGATCAAAAGAAGGATAGCCTGAATAGAATTTGATGACCAATCAATCATGGATTGATTTACCGAGAACCAGCTCATGTTCAAAATAATGTCTGAGCCGGACGGATGAGTTAGTAGGAAACAACTGATGATTGCGAGTATTCACAACATATTGAATCAGGGGACGCAACAAGATAGCGACAAGGATGTCAACAAAGGTTACATGGAATTTACCATGATGTATACAGACAAGAATTTCAAGAGCAAGAGCCTGCAGAGGACTTTTGGGAGATCGGATAGCAATGCGAAGTATTTCATGGAACACAAGAACAACTGGGGATGAATGGATCATCGGTGTTGTGAGGAATTATCCGCAGTGCGAAAGAAGCTGCACGGCAGTAGACTCAAAAGATTCTCGGATTACAAGGAGTACTTCGGGGTATCTTATTTAGAAAGGGGTGGCTGGGAACGAAGATTCAAACGGTAAGGATGTGTAGTTGTTCACGGTGATTATCGGTAATAGGGCACTTGCAAAAGCAGTGGGCATAATGGTCTCGATGAACTTCGAGGAGTATCTTCGGAGTCTTCTGATGATGTCATGCCATCTTCTGATCAAGGGCTCTCCGGAAGAAAGCGGTTACGAGAACCTAAGGCCGGTGTTAGTAAAATCACTTAACCCGAATAGAGGAGAGATTCAGAGTCCCAGAGTATAGACGAGGAATAAAAGAAGCTACACCACCCAAGTGGCGACGTGGGGCCATAAGCCACACAGCCAAGTTAGTAAAACATTTTTGGACCTCTAGACTCGACTTCGGCCAAGGAGTTGGAAAGGGGGTTCCTACAGGCAGTCGGCTCTGATACCAACCTGTGACGACCCCGGCTCGACCGTGCACTAATCATACACGCAAATGCACACGATCAAGCCTAAGGACTCACGTGAAGGAATCACAGCACAACTCTAAAACATAAATAAATACATACAAGTTATATATTACAAGCCAGGGGCCTCGAGGGCTCGAATACATAACAAGTGTCACACACATAGTCAGCGGAAGCGTTAGGTATCTGGGTACAGATACAGAACACAAGTACAGATAAGCCTCATACGAGGCGGGGCAAAAGAAAAAAACTACGATCGAAAAGGCGCAGGCCTCCTGCCTGGGACCTCCGATCCTACTCCTGGTCGTCGTCCGCCGGCTCCTCGTAGAAGTACTCGCCGGCCGGGTAGTAGTAGTAGCCAGCCTCGGGCTGGTAGTAGTAGTCGTCAACAGGGGCTGCGGGCACCATGGCTCCGTCGTCTGGTTTATCATGCGGGTAGGACAAAAGAGGAAGCAAAGCAACCGTGAGTACTCATCCAAAGTACTCAGCAAGACTTACATCAGATCTATACTAGCAATGCATCATTTTCAAAGGAGGCTGTATGTGGGTGGACTAGACTGCAGAAAGCCAGAGTAGAGAGGGGAAAAGCCTAGTCCTGACGAAGACTAGCATCTTCAGGGTCTTGCAGCAATTAGAAGGGAGCAGAATAGTTCATCATAATGTATAGTGTTTATAGCAATATCATCTTCATATCACATATCTCAAGTCACCAGTTCTAGTTGTACCGAAGTGGATACAACTCCGAGTGTCCGTTACCGTAGGACAGGCTATCGATAGATTGTTTCTTCCCTGCAGGGGTGCACCAAGTTACCCACCACGCTCGCTTAACTCCGGCCGGACACACCATCAGGTCGTGCCCGCCCTCGGCCAAACAATACGACGCAACCCGACCGGAAACCGCCAGAGAGGATCGAGCACGCCGGACTAATCCTATGCCCCCGGGGGTCGGGGCCATCGCCCCGGACGCTCCGCACGTTGCGAGGACGTTCGGTAGCAGACCTAGCAACCCCTTATACAAGCGCAGTTGCATCCTAAGTCCAATCCGAACGGTCCGCTCAATCGCTGACGTCGTGACGACTCCGGCTGATGTATACGACGCAGAGCACCCACTCACACCCACGTGGTGGTTAGTGCTATCGGACCCGAAGGCCCCTCGGATCAAATATCCAAATCGCTTAGTGTATTGGGAGCGCGCGGTAACGAGCAGAGCCTACGATACTGTTGGCCCCGTCGTCCCGTCTCGAGGACTTGTGACAAGGACTGGAATGACCGGCCATGCCTCGTAGTTATCTCGCGGGTACCCTCACTGGTCACCCGACTCCACAGCTCACGCCTCAAAGGCACTCGCGGGTACCCCTCTGGGTCAACCCGCCTCCATCCAACATGTGTAGTAGTAACTTCAAAGTGTCATCAGACGCACGATACCTCTGGCCGCACGCCTTTGTTCCTGGCGACGTCCGGCCTCGGGGATCGATACGTCTTTAAACACGGTACGGTAAACCAGGGCATCCGTGTGGTTTCCATGCCGATGAGGAATCCGAGGAATCACCCTCGTTGGACTCCTAAACGACAAGTCCCGATAAGGTGATACCGGAGGAATCACCCTCGGCGGTAATCACCATAGCGGATGCACGACAAAAGCTAAGTCGGAAGTGGGAAGAGGAATCACCCCCGGTAACAACCTGTGACGACCCCGGCCCGACCGTGCACTAATCATACACGCAATGCACACGATCAAGCCTAAGGACTCACGTGAAGGAATCACAGCACAACTCTAAAACATAAATAAATACATACAAGTCATATATTACAAGCCAGGGGCCTCGAGGGCTCGAATACATAACATGATGTCACACACATAGTCAGCGGAAGCGTTAGGTATCTGGGTACAGATACAACACAGAAGAAGATAGGCCTGTTACACAGGCGGGGCAAAAGAAAAGCTACGATCGAAAAGGCGCAGGCCTCCTGCCTGGGACCTCCGATCCTACTCCTGGTCGTCGTCCGCCGGCTCCTCGTAGAAGTACTCGCCGGCCGGGTAGTAGTAGTAGCCAGCCTCGGGCTGGTAGTAGTAGTCGTCAACAGGGGCTGCGGGCACCATGGCTCCGTCGTCTGGTTTATCATGCGGGTAGGACAAAAGAGGAAGCAAAGCAACCGTGAGTACTCATCCAAAGTACTCAGCAAGACTTACATCAGATCTACACTAGCAATGCAATATTTTCAAAGGAGGCTTTATGTGGGTGGACTAGACTGCAGAAAGCCAGAGTAGAGAAGGAAAAAGCCTAGTCCTGACGAAGACTAGCATCTTCAGTGTCTTGCAGCAATTAGAAGGGAAACAGAATAGCTTATCATAATAAAGTATAGTGTTTGCAGCAACATCAACCTCATATCTCAAGTCACCAGTTCTAGTTGTACCGACGTGGATACAACTCCGAGTGTCCGTTACCGTAGGACAGGCTATCGATAGATTGTTTCTTCCCTGCAGGGGTGCACCAAGTTACCCACCACGCTCGCTTAACTCCGGCCGGACACACCATCAGGTCGTGCCCGCCCTCGGCTAAACAATACGACGCAACCCGACCGGATACCGCCAGAGAGGATCGAGCACGCCGGACTAATCCTATGCCCCCGGGGGTCGGGGCCATCGCCCCGGACGCTCCGCACGTTGCGAGGCCGTTCGGTAGCAGACCTAGCAACCCCTTATACAAGCACGCAGTTGCATCCTAAGTCCAATCCGAACAGCCCGCTCAATCGCTGACGTCGTGACGACTCCGGCTGATGTATACGACGCAGAGCACCCACTCACACCCACGTGGTGGTTAGTGCTATCGGACCCGGAGGCCCCTCGGATCAAATATCCAAATCGCTTAGTGTGTTGGGAGCGCGCGGTAACGAGCAGAGCCTACGATACTGTTGGCCCCGTCGTCCCGTCTCGAGGACTTGTGACAAGGACTGGGAAAGACCGGCCACGCCTCGTAGTTATCTCGCGGGTACCCTCACTGGTCACCCGACTCCACAGCTCACGCCTCAAAGGCACTCGCGGGTACCCCTCTGGGTCAACCCGCCTCCATCCAACATGTGCAGTAGTAACTTCAAAGTGTCATCAGACGCACGATACCTCTGGCCGCACGCCTTTGTTCCTGGCGACGTCCGGCCTCGGGGATCGATACGTCTTTAAACATGGTATGGTAAATCAGGGCATCCGTGTGGTTTTCATGCCGATGAGGAATCCGAGGAATCACCCTCGTTGGACTCCTATACGACAGGTCCCGTTAAGGTGATACCGGAGGAATCACCCTCGGCGGTAATCACCATAGCGGATGCACGACAAAAGCTAAGTCGAAAGTGGGAAGAGGAATCACCCTCGGTAACCCACAACGAGCTAGCTATACTACAGGGACAACATCGGAAGTGAGTTCGGAGGTATCACCCTCGTCACCTGATGTTAACTCTGCGGAGTCGAGCATATTAGGGGGTGTGCGGTGATGTGAAGAAGGTCAGGGGAAGGGGCTCGATCGCTTGATCGAGGCAAGGGTACTATGCGAGGCAACTACGAGAAAGTGGGACCACAGCAGAGCTACCCAACCTATACTAAGCAGTTTATGAATAAAGACAGGTATCAACAGTTTAGCAAAAACAGGCTATGCAACAGTAATAGGAGCAGTAGCAGTAGCAGCAATTCTAATGCAAGAATAAGAGAGAATAGACATAGGCGATATCGGAATGATCAAAAGGGGGGGGTTGCTTGCCTGGTTGCTTGGCAAATGAAAAGGAACAACGGCGGTGAAGTAGTCGATCACCAGGGCACCGTCAGCGGTCTCGGGGTCTACCGGGAAGGAAGGGGGAGAGGAAACAATATAAATACACAGTAACGAAAGTAATCACAAGGCATGACGATCTAACGCAGAGCTACCGACAACGGAGAAGGGGAACCCATCCGGGAAAGTATTCCCGGTTCCGGACCTGTGTCGGACAGATTACCGGAGGGGGTCGGTTGCAGGTTAGTGGTGTTAGAGGCAGGTGACAGCTAGGGTGCAGTGCAGGGTTGCCTAAAGACCTAGCTAAACCATTTTAGCTATTTTAGGAGATCAGCTGGAATTAATAGACGACAGTTAGGCACTATTCATCTACCGGAAAAGGGCTAAAAGTTGCGGGTTCACCTCCGTAGAGGGTCCCGACACGGAAACGGATAGCACGGTTAGAATCGTCTCGTCGTTCTGAGCAACTTTCATATAGAAAGTTTTTCGATCAGAGCTACGGTTTAAAAGATATGAATTTTCAAAGTTTATTTGAATTTCTGGAATTATTTTAATTAACAGAAAAGATTTATTACATCAGCATGAGGTCAGCATTGCGTCAGCAGTCAGCTGAGCTGCTGACTGGTCAAACTGACAGGTGGGACCCACCTGTCAGCCACTGTGATCTTAACAGCGACTTAATTTAGATTAACAGAACTAATTAGGGGTGTGGGCCCCAGGTGTCAGTGGCTATACTAATTGAAAGATTAGTTTTAAAAAAACCTAATTAGCCTAATTAAGCGCAGGGGGCCCACACATCAGTGTCAGGGGGTGAACAGGACCCGCGTTGACCCTGGTCAACGTGGTGAAACAGGCGCAGGGGCCCACTCGTCAGTGACCTGGGGTGGACCCCACACGGCGCCAGCTCAGCGGAGCCGCCGGAGTAGCTCGTGCGGCTGTTGACTGCTGACGCAGTGATGACGTCATGCTGATGCAATAAATCCTTTCTGTTATTTAAAATAATTCCAGAAATTCAAATAAACTTTAGAAAATCATATCTTTTAATCCGTAACTCCGATGAAAATAATTTATATATGAAAGTTGCTCAGAATTTCGATACGAATCTAGATACGCCCTCCGTATTCCCGTCAGATGCCCCTAGCTAGATGAACATGGAACTTTCGGCCTGTTTTCGATAAATGAATAGTGCTCAACTTTAATAAAATAAATCCAAACAAATTCTTAAAATAGCTAAATGACCTAGACATGTTTTTAGGCAACCCTGCACTGCACGTTAGCTTAGCACGCTCTGTGTTGCATATGTTTTGTGTATTTATCTGTTTCTTCCCCCTCTTCTCTCTCGGTAGAGTCCGGCGCTGACGCAGATCCCGAGACCGACGCCGTCCCGGTGATTGGTTCCCCCTCCGACGATCTTGCTTTTGCCACCGAGCAACCAGGCAAGCAACCCCCCTTTGATCATTCCGATATCGCCTATGTCTATTCTCTCTTATTCTTGCATTAGAATTGCTGCTACTGCTACTGCTCCTATTACTGTTGCATAGCCTGTTTTTGCTAAACTGTTGATACCTGTCATTATTCATAAACTGCTTAGTATAGGTTGGGTAGCACTGCTATGGTCCCACACTCTCGTAGTTACCTCGCATAGTACCTTTGTCTCGATCAACCGATCGAGCCCCTTCCCCTGACCTTCTTCACATCACCGCACACCCCCTAAAATGCTCGACTCCGCAGAGTTAACATCGGGTGACGAGGGTGATACCTCCGAACTCACTTTCGATGTTGTCCCTGTAGTATAGCTAGCTCGTAGTGGGTTACCGAGGGTGATTCCTCTTCCCACTTCCGACTTAGCCTTTGTCGTGCATCCGCTATGGTGATTACCGCCGAGGGTGATTCCTCCGGTACCACCTTAACGGGACTTGTCGTTTAGGAGTCCAACGAGGGTGATTCCTCGGATTCCTCATCGGCATGGAAACCACACGGATGCCCTGTTTCACCATACCGTGTTTAAAGACGTATCGATCCCCGAGGCCGGACGTCGCCAGGAACAAAGGCGTGCGGCCAGAGGTATCGTGCGTCTGATGACACTTTGAAGTTACAACTACACATGTTGGATGGAGGCGGGTTGACCCAGAGGGGTACCCGCGAGTGCCTTTGAGGCGTGAGCTGTGGAGTCGGGTGACCAGTGAGGGTACCCGCGAGATAACTACGAGGCGTGGCCGGTCTTTCCCAGTCCTTGTCACAAGTCCTCGAGACGGGACGACGGGGCCAACAGTATCGTAGGCTCTGCTCGTTACCGCGCGCTCCCAATACACTAAGCGATTTGGATATTTGATCCGAGGGGCCTCCGGGTCCGATAGCACTAACCACCACGTGGGTGTGAGTGGGTGCTCTGCGTCGTATACATCAGCCGGAGTCGTCACGACGTCAGCGATTGAGCGGCCCGTTCGGATTGGACTTAGGATGCAACTGCGCTTGTATAAGGGGTTGCTAGGTCTGCTACCGAACGTCCTCGCAACGTGCGGAGCGTCCGGGGCGATGGCCCCGACCCCCGGGGGCATAGGTTTAGTCCGGCGTGCTCGACCCTCTCTGGCGGTATCCGGTCGGGTTGCGTCGTATTGTTTAGCCGAGGGCGGGCACGACCTGATGGTGTGTCCGGCCGGAGTTAAGCGAGCGTGGTGGGTAACTTGGTGCACCCCTGCAGGGAAGAAACAATCTATCGATAGCCTGTCCTACGGTAACGGACACTCGGAGTTGTATCCACGTCGGTACAACTAGAACTGGTGACTTGAGATATGAGGTTGATGTTGCTGCAAACACTATACTTTATTATGATAAGCTATTCTGTTTCCCTTCTAATTGCTGCAAGACACTGAAGATGCTAGTCTTCGTCAGGACTAGGCTTTTTCCTTCTCTACTCTGGCTTTCTGCAGTCTAGTCCACCCACATAAAGCCTCCTTTGAAAATATTGCATTGCTAGTGTAGATCTGATGTAAGTCTTGCTGAGTACTTTGGATGAGTACTCACGGTTGCTTTGCTTCCTCTTTTGTCCTACCCGCATGATAAACCAGACGACGGAGCCATGGTGCCCGCAGCCCCTGTTGACGACTACTACTACCAGCCCGAGGCTGGCTACTACTACTACCCGGCCGGCGAGTACTTCTACGAGGAGCCGGCGGACGACGACCAGGAGTAGGATCGGAGGTCCCAGGCAGGAGGCCTGCTCCTTTTCGATCGTAGCTTTTATTTTGCCCCGCCTTTGTAAAAGGCCTATCTTCTTCTGTGTTGTATCTGTACCCAGATACCTAACGCTTCCGCTGACTATGTGTATTACACTTGTTATGTATTCGAGCCCTCGAGGCCCCTGGCTTGTAATATATAACTTGGGTAATCACCATAGCGGATGCACGACAAAAGCTAAGTCGGAAGTGGGAAGAGGAATCACCCTCGGTAACCCACAACGAGCTAGCTATACTACAGGGGCAACATCAGAAGTGAGTTCGGAGGTATCACCCTCGTCACCCGATGTTAACTCTGCGGAGTCGAGCATATTAGGGGGTGTGCGGTGATGTGAAGAAGGTCAGGGGGAAGGGGCTCGATCGCTTGATCGAGGCAAGGGTACTATGCGAGGCAACTACGAGAGTGTGGGACCATAGCAGTGCTACCCAACCTATACTAAGCAGTTTATGAATAAAGGCAGGTATCAACAATTTAGCAAAAACAGGCTATGCAACAGTAATAGGAGCAGTAGCAGTAGCAGCAATTCTAATGCAAGAATAAGAGAGAATAGACATAGGCCACCGCGAGCCTTCCCCGAGCTGGCTTTGAACGGCTACACGACGCTGTGAGCCCTCTCTCTCTCCCTGCTCCTTTCTCCTCGCCTTTGGTCGCCCGTAGCTAGTCGCCGTTGCACGGGTGCTCCGGTCGCCGCCGTGCACCTCGTCACCGTGTCCTCGGTTGTTGTCACGTCCGTCGGAGCCCACCGTTGTGCTCCTGGGGTTCCCAGGAGCACAACGCGCCCTGGCACGCATCTTCCCGAGCCCCCTAACCGCGAACGCGACGGACGCCGAGCGCCACCGCCGCCTAGGTCGACGCCGGCGACGTTCCGTCCACCCCCGCGCCTGTGCAATAGCCTAGATCGACGCGGCACCCTCTTGCCGTTCGAACGCGACCAGAACGGAGCCGAATAACCCCCTGTGGCGTTTTTCCGAAGCGCTCCGGCGAGCTCCGCCGCGGAAATGGTCGCCGGAGTTATCTCCGGCGCCGACGACGACGTGGCGCAGTGGGCCCCGCCCCTGGGTCGCTGACCAGTGGGTCCGGGTGGCCCCGTTGACTGGGTTGACCAGTCAACGTGCTGACTGGGCAGCCCCAGCCACTGACACGCGGGCCCCACCGCATATTTAGCTAAATAAAACATTTTTATAATTAAAACTTAATTAGTTAAACTATCAGTCACTGACATGCGGGGCCCAGCAACTAATTAATCTTTGTTTAGTTAATTTAAACCCTGTTAGGATCACTGTCTATGACAGGTGGGACCCACTGGTCAGGTTTGACCTGACCAGTGCGGCTGTTGACTGCTGACGCAGTGATGACATCATGCTGACGTCACAATTCACTTTTGTTAATTAGATTAATTCCAGAAATTCAAATAAACTTTGAAAATTCATAACTTTTAAACCGTAGCTCGGATCGAAAAACTTTCTATATGAAAGTTGCTCAGAACGACGAGACGATTCTAACCGTGCTATCCGTTTCCGTGACGGGACCCTCTACGGAGGTGAACCCGCAACTTTTAGCCCGTTTTCGGTAGATGAATAGTGCACTTTCACCGGATAATAATTCCAGATAAATCCTAAAAATAATCAACATGACTTAGACATGTTTTTAGGCAACCCTGCACTGCACGTTAGCTTAGCACGCTCTGTGTTGCATATGTTTTGTGTATTTATCTGTTTCTTCCCCCTCTTCTCTCTCGGTAGAGTCCGGCGCTGACGCAGATCCCGAGACCGACGCTGTCCCGGTGATTGGTTCCCCCTCCGACGACCTTGCTTTTGCCACCGAGCAACCAGGCAAGCAACCCCCCCTTTGATCATTCCGATATCGCCTATGTCTATTCTCTCTTATTCTTGCATTAGAATTGCTGCTACTGCTACTGCTCCTATCACTGTTGCATAGCCTGTTTTTGCTAAACTGTTGATACCTGTCTTTATTCATAAACTGCTTAGTATAGGTTGGGTAGCACTGCTGTGGTCCCGCTTTCTCGTAGTTGCCTCGCATAGTACCCTTGCCTCGATCAACCGATCGAGCCCCTTCCCCTGACCTTCTTCACATCACCGCACACCCCCTAATATGCTCGACTCCGCAGAGTTAACATCGGGTGACGAGGGTGATACCTCCGAACTCACTTTCGATGTTGTCCCTGTAGTATAGCTAGCTCGTTGTGGGTTACCGAGGGTGATTCCTCTTCCCACTTCCGACTTAGCTTTTGTCGTGCATCCGCTATGGTGATTACCGCCGAGGGTGATTCCTCCGGTATCACCTTAACGGGACTTGTCGTTAGGGATCCAACGAGGGTGATTCCTCGGATTCCTTATCGGCATGAAAACCACACGGATGCCCTGTTTCACCATACCGTGTTTAAAGACGTATCGATCCCCGAGGCCGGACGTCGCCAGGAACAAAGGCGTGCGGCCAGAGGTATCGTGCGTCTGATGACACTTTGAAGTTACTACTACACATGTTGGATGGAGGCGGGTTGACCCAGAGGGGTACCCGCGAGTGCCTTTGAGGCGTGAGCTGTGGAGTCGGGTGACCAGTGAGGGTACCCGCGAGATAACTACGAGGCGTGGCCGGTCTTTCCCAGTCCTTGTCACAAGTCCTCGAGACGGGACGACGGGGCCAACAGTATCGTAGGCTCTGCTCGTTACCGCGCGCTCCCAATACACTAAGCGATTTGGATATTTGATCCGAGGGGCCTCCGGGTCCGATAGCACTAACCACCACGTGGGTGTGAGTGGGTGCTCTGCGTCGTATACATCAGCCGGAGTCGTCACGACGTCAGCGATTGAGCGGGCTGTTCGGATTGGACTTAGGATGCAACTGCGTGCTTGTATAAGGGGTTGCTAGGTCTGCTACCGAATGGCCTCGCAACGTGCGGAGCGTCCGGGGCGATGGCCCCGACCCCCGGGGGCATAGGATTAGTCCGGCGTGCTCGATCCTCTCTGGCGGTATCCGGTCGGGTTGCGTCGTATTGTTTAGCCGAGGGCGGGCACGACCTGATGGTGTGTCCGGCCGGAGTTAAGCGAGCGTGGTGGGTAACTTGGTGCACCCCTGCAGGGAAGAAACAATCTATCGATAGCCTGTCCTACGGTAACGGACACTCGGAGTTGTATCCACTTCGGTACAACTAGAACTGGTGACTTGAGATATGAGGTAGGGCTCTGGGATTGCTTTCTCGCAGGGAGTCGAGGAAGGATCCCCGGCCGAGGTTGATATTGCTATGAACACTTTACATTATGATGTACTAATCTGCACCCTTCTAATGCTGCAAGACCCTGAAGATGCTAGTCTTCGTCAGACTCTGAAGATGCTAGTCTTCGTCAGGACTAGGCTTTTCCCCTCTCTACTCTGGCTTTCTGCAGTCTAGTCCACCCACATAAAGCCTCCTTTGAAAATGATGCATTGCTAGTATAGATCTGATGTAAGTCTTGCTGAGTACTTTGGATGAGTACTCACGGTTGCTTTGCTTCCTCTTTTGTCCTACCCGCATGATAAACCAGACGACGGAGCCATGGTGCCTGCAGCCCCTGTTGACGACTACTACTACCAGCCCGAGGCTGGCTACTACTACTACCCGGCCGGCGAGTACTTCTACGAGGAGCCGGCGGACGACGACCAGGAGTAGGATCGGAGGTCCCAGGCAGGAGGCATGCGCCTTTTCGATCGTAGTTTTTCTTTTGCCCCGCCTTGACAAAGGCCTATTTCTGTTCTGTGTTGTATCTGTACCCAGATACCTAACGCTTCCGCTGACTATGTGTGTGACATCATGTTATGTATTCGAGCCCTCGAGGCCCCTGGCTTGTAATATATGACTTGTATGTATTTATTTATGTTTTAGAGTTGTGCTGTGATTCCTTCACGTGAGTCCTTAGGCTTGATCGTGTGCATTGCGTGTATGATTAGTGCACGGTCGGGCCGGGGTCGTCACAGGTTTGTAACATCCCCAGCCTCACACCACAGTGACCACTTCTTAAACATGCCAAGTCATCTTCATTTGCCATGCTTGATCACTAAGGTGAAACATCTCAAATCAAAACTCCTCTCTGAAATCAATTCAAATTATAATTGCAATTTGAGGTTGCACAAAAGTTGCTGGAAAAATGTTCATCATCTTGCAAAAATTCCATAACAATTATTTGTTAAGGATAACAACATCACTCTTTGGCAAAAAATGAGCAGAACCAATTATTTCAGCACCATTTCAGCATTTTTAAATGCTAAACTATTTGTGAAAATTCCAAACAGATTCCAAAAATCCTCAAACTTGTTGAGGCAGTGCATAAAAATACCTTGGATTTATTGGGCTAGGTCCCATACTTATCCTAGGTCATTAGGGTGTCCAAATTTTTGTCTATCCCTTTCTGTTTTAAATAAAAGGAAATAAAACAGAAATAGAAAAGGGTTAGAGGGCCTACCTGGGCTTACCTGTTGCAGCCTGAGCAGGCCCAGCCCATCACCACCTGCTCCCCGTCCTTCTCCTCTCCGTGTCGCCACCGCCGTGGACCGAACGGCGCCGACCGCCCGCAGCTCGCCACCGCAACGGGGCAGGTGGCTGGGAGGATAAGGGAGAGCCCGGGGCGTCTCCCCTGACCCTCCTCCTCCATT
>LR738712.1:8324807-8354637 GCA_902687465.1 Secale cereale
TGTTCGATGGCATCCTCGTGAAATCTCTCGACAAAATGTTTCTTGATCCATTATCCACACAACATCGTATGGGTAGTATCAAGACTCTTCTCTCGTCCCTTTATCCAAATGTTTTTGAACTTGCTGCCCTATCATGTATATCATGCTCCACTCTTTCTTGCGAAATGATATACCCCTAAAACTTGTGTGTAAACACATATTTCTTTCCATTGGCGTGATTAATCAATTAATCACATTTTCTTTTCCATTTGTTTGTTTAACCTTTTCTAAGATCATTATGACATAAGCAGGAATAACTCCCTGCTTGTGAAAACATCTTGGTCTACCACTCTGTCAGATAGACCCTGTTACTTTTGTTGATGACATTTCGGTAACCACCGATGGACGAGAACTTTGCCTATTGGTCCGCCTCGTTTAACGAGCAGGAAAATGGTTCTCTTCATCCCTCGCCCTTGGTACCGACGTTGTTACCAACATAACTGACAGGCTATACTCTGACATGCCTTAATGTCGTGACTGTGCAAGATGTCACCGCCCTCCCTACTCTCGATCGATACTCACCCTAGTTCCACAAGATCGGAACCTGACTCTTCTGTGCATCCTTGATTCCCTAAGTATCCGTTGCTCTTGGCTCTGTGTGTTATCACGAGCCACCTTCCGAGAGATGATCCATTCTCGATGCTATGAACCCCTTTCTCACTCTACTCCAAGCATCGAACGGTTGTCTGTCCGTTTGCAATCTCTTATAGTAACCTCTTACTTTGCTCTCGATGCTTTCCTAAGTTTTCAACTCGAGAGATTTTTTCTGCCACGTTCCCTGAAATTATCCGCCAGATAATCGACCTTGCAAGGGTCAGTTCTTCCGAAGTTACCCTTTTCTTCCTCACTTAAATCTCGGGACGAGATTTCTTGTAGAGGAGGAGATTTGTACCCCGGCCCGACCGTGCACTAACCATACACGCAAATGCACACGATCAAGCCTAAGGACTCACGTGAAGGAATCACAGCACAACTCTAAAACATAAATAAATACATACAAGTCATATATTACAAGCCAGGGGCCTCGAGGGCTCGAATACATAACATGATGTCACACACATAGTCAGCGGAAGCATTAGGTATCTGGGTACAGATACAACACAGCAGAGGATAGGCCTGTTACACAGGCGGGGCAAAAGAAAAGCTACGATCGAAAAGGCGCAGGCCTCCTGCCTGGGACCTCCGATCCTACTCCTGGTCGTCGTTCGCCGGCTCCTCGTAGAAGTACTCGCCGGCCGGGTAGTAGTAGTAGCCAGCCTCGGGCTGGTAGTAGTAGTCGTCAACGGGGGCTGCGGGCACCATGGCTCCGTCGTCTGGATTATCATGCGGGTAGGACAAAAGAGGAAGCAAAGCAACCGTGAGTACTCATCCAAAGTACTCAGCAAGACTTACATCAGATCTATACTAGCAATGCATCATTTTCAAAGGAGGCTTTATGTGGGTGGACTAGACTGCAGAAAGCCAGAATAGAGAGGGGAAAAGCCTAGTCCTGACGAAGACTAGCATCTTCAGGGTCTTGCAGCAATTAGAAGGGAATAAGCCTGGTCCTGACGAAGACTGGCATCTTCAGGGTCTTGCAGCAATTAGAAGGGTGCAGATTAGTACATCATAATGTAAAGTGTTCATAGTAATATCAACCTCGGCCGGGGATCCTTCCTCGACTCCCTGCGAGAAAGCAATCCCAGAGCCCTACCTCATATCTCAAGTCATCAGTTCTAGTTGTACCGAAGTGGATACAACTCCGAGTGTCCGTTACCGTAGGACAGGCTATCGATAGATTGTTTCTTCCCTGCAGGGGTGCACCAAGTTACCCACCACGCTCGCTTAACTCCGGCCGGACACACCATCAGGTCGTGCCCGCCCTCGGCTAAACAATACGACGCAACCCGACCGGATACCGCCAGAGAGGATCGAGCACGTCGGACTAATCCTATGCCCCCGGGGGTCGGGGCCATCGCCCCGGACGCTCCTGCACGTTGCGAGGCCGTTCGGTAGCAGACCTAGCAACCCCTTATACAAGCACGCAGTTGCATCCTAAGTCCAATCCGAACGGGCCGCTCAATCGCTGACGTCGTGACGACTCCGGCTGATGTATACGACGCAGAGCACCCACTCACACCCACGTGGTGGTTAGTGCTATCGGACCCGAAGGCCCCTCGGATCAAATATCCAAATCGCATAGTGTATTGGGAGCGCGCGGTAACGAGCAGAGCCTACGATACTGTTGGCCCCGTCGTCCCGTCTCGAGGACTTGTGACAAGGACTGGAAAAGACCGGCCACGCCTCGTAGTTATCTCGCGGGTACCCTCACTGGTCACCCGACTCCACAGCTCACGCCTCAAAGGCACTCGCGGGTACCCCTCTGGGTCAACCCGCCTCCATCCAACATGTGCAGTAGTAACTTCAAAGTGTCATCAGACGCACGATACCTCTGGCCGCACGCCTTTGTTCCTGGCGACGTCCGGCCTCGGGGATCGATACGTCTTTAAACATGGTATGGTGAAACAGGGCATCCGTGTGGTTTCCATGCCGATGAGGAATCCGAGGAATCACCCTCGTAGGATTCCTAAACGACAAGTCCCGTTAAGGTGATACCGGAGGAATCACCCTCGGCGGTAATCACCATAACGGATGCACGACAAAAGCTAAGTCGGAAGTGGGAAGAGGAATCACCCTCGGTAACCCACAACGAGCTAGCTATACTACAGGGGCAACATCAGAAGTGAGTTCGGAGGTATCACCCTCGTCACCCGATGTTAACTCTGCGGAGTCGAGCATATTAGGGGGTGTGCGGTGATGTGAAGAAGGTCAGGGGGAAGGGGCTCGATCGCTTGATCGAGGCAAGGGTACTATGCGAGGCAACTACGAGAGTGTGGGACCATAGCAGTGCTACCCAACCTATACTAAGCAGTTTATGAATAAAGGCATGTATCAACAATTTAGCAAAAACAGGCTATGCAACAGTAATAGGAGCAGTAGCAGTAGCAGCAATTCTAATGCAAGAATAAGAGAGAATAGACATAGGCGATATCGGAAATGCTCAAGGGGGGGTTGCTTGCCTGGTTGCTCGGTGGCAAAAGCAAGGTCGTCGGAGGGGGAACCAATCACCGGGACAGCGTCGGTCTCGGGATCTGCGTCAGCGCCGGACTCTACCGAGAGAGAAGAGGGGGAAGAAACAGATAAATACACAAAACATATGCAACACAGAGCGTGCTAAGCTAACGTGCAGTGCAGGGTTGCCTAAAAACATGTCTAAGTCATGTTGATTATTTTTAGGATTTATCTGGAATTATTATCCGGTGAAAGTGCACTATTCATCTACCGAAAACGGGCTAAAAGTTGCGGGTTCACCTCCGTAGAGGGTCCCGTCACGGAAACGGATAGCACGGTTAGAATCGTCTCGTCGTTCTGAGCAACTTTCATATAGAAAGTTTTTCGATCCGAGCTACGGTTTAAAAGTTATGAATTTTCAAAGTTTATTTGAATTTCTGGAATTAATTTAATTAACAGAAAAGATTTATTGCATCAGCATGACGTCAGCCAACGGCTGACCAGGTCAAACCTGACCTGTGGGTCCAGTGGGACCCACATGTCATTCTCTGTTATAATAACAGTGAATTAAACTAACTAATTAGGTTAATTAGGGGTGTGGGACCCACCTGTCATAGACTTATTAGTTAAACTAAACAGTTTTTATTTTTTTTAAAACGTTTAATTAATTCTAATTTCGCAAGGGCCCACACGTCATTCACTGGGGCCTGCCCAGTCAGCCTGTTGACTTGGTCAACAGGTCAACGTGGGGCCCCAGGGCCCACTGGCAGAGACCCTGGGGGTGGCCCCTAGGCCTAGCCAGGTCAGCATGGCCGGCGGCTCGTCGCCGGTGACGCGTAACGCGGCGGCGAGGCTCGGGCGCCATCGGAAAATGGCCACAGGCCACCGTTTTGACCGCGCGCGGGCGCGTTCGAACGGGCACTCCACGCCGCGTCCAACCGTGGTGGTCGGAGCGACTGGGGTGGTCGGTACGGGCGCCGGCGTTGAGCTCGGCGGATGCCGGAGTTCGGGCGTCACTGCAGTCGGGGCTACGGCGAGCAAAACGGGCGGAAGGTGGGTTCAACAGCGCCTACGCGTTCTAGCGAAGCGAGCGGGCACACGCGCATGGCTTAAGGCCCACCTGAACCTCGCCGGCGACGAGCTAGGCGGCGATGCGTTCGGGCGCGAGCTGCGCCGCGTCTACTGGCAGCTAACGGCGACGAGGGGAGACGGAGAGGGGAGGACGGGACTTACAGAGAGGGGAGCCGGGCAAAGCCTGCTCGGAGCAGGCTCGGGGAGGTCGAATGCGTCGCCGACTCGCCGGAGACCGTGAAGAAGGGGGCGACGAGTAGCGGTCGGTGCAGTACTCCCCGGCCCCAGTCAGCAGGCGCAGTGGACGTAGTCGAGCTCGGCGCGCGTCCCAGGCATGGGGGCGGCTCGCGGGGACGCCGGGGTGCGCGAGGTCGACGGAGTCGGGGCGGCGGCTGCGCTCGGGCTCGGAGCCAGAGAGGAAGAGAGAGGCGAGCGAGCGATGGAGGAGAGGGGAGAGTGAGCGAGGCGACCAGGGAAGCGGGAGGGAGTCGCCCTTATCCTCTCCCTCACCTGCCCCTGCCGCGGTGTCGAGCGGCGACGGCGCCGAGCGCGCGCCGGATGCGGTGGTGGTGACGCGCGGGCGGGAGCAGGTAGGGGACTGCTCCCGTGGGCTGGCTGGGCCGGCTCGGTAGGTGAGCGACAGGTAAGGGGGGTCTCCCCTCTCTTTTTCTTTTAATTCAGAAGCAGAGAGGAAAGAAATAGATGGGGCCACCAAACCCTTTTTGTAAAATGTAAGAGTTGAACCAAAAATGACTTTGCAATAATCCCTAACACCAAAAATTGGTTTGGGTAATTTTGGAAGACTTTTGAATTTACCAAAAATTGATATGGCATATTTAAGTGCTGTTTTGGCACTGTTTTAAATGCCATGGCCCAAACAAAGTTGATGGTGATGTTGTTTTCATTAACAACATTTGTTTTGGAATATTGCCAGTAAGATGAACATTTTTCCATAATTTTTGAAGCAACTTCATTTTTGCATTTTGGTTTGAGTTTGAATTTTCAGGGGCAACTTGATTTGGTTTGATTAACCACTGTGATTAACTTTGCTAATGAGCATGACAAGGCATGATTAAGATTATGACACAGTGTTTAATACAAGGGGGTGTTACAAATTCTCCTCCTCTAAAAGAAATTCTCGTCCCGAGAATTTAGGAGGTAGAAGCAAAGAGGTCGGGGTATTCCGCCCGAAGATTCTCCTCGCGTTCCCAAGTGGCTTCATCTTCAGTATGATTTGACCACTGCACTTTCAGGAACTTGGTTGTCTTCTGACGGGTCCGACGTTCAGTTTGATCAAGAATGCGGATCGGATGCTCCTTATAGGACAGATCATCTTGAAGCTCGAGCATCTCGTGATCCACAGCACGATGCGGGGACTCCTTGAAGGATCGACGAAGTTGCGACACATGGAACACATCGTGGATATGCGAGAATTGCGGAGGCAATTGCAATTTGTAAGCCACGAATCCACGTCTAGCAACCACGGGGAAGGGACCAATGTAGCGTGGAGCTAACTTGCCCTTGATACCGAAACGGTGCGTGCCCTTCATAGGGGTGACACGAAGATAAACTTGATCACCTGGTTGATAAGTCAGACCCCATCGCTTGCGATCATAGTTGCTCTTCTGGCGGTCCTGAGCCGCCTTGAGATTTTCACGCACGATACGGACTTGCTCTTCGGCGTGTTGAATAATGTCCGGACCAATAACTTGTCGTTCCCCAGTTTCTGACCAGTTCAGAGGGGTTCGACACTTACGTCCGTACAGAACTTCAAAAGGAGCCATCTTCAAGCTTGCTTGATAGCTGTTGTTATACGAGAACTCGGCATATGGAAGGGATTCTTCCCATTTCTTACCGAATGATATAACACAAGCTCGCAGCATATCTTCAAGCACTTGATTGACTCGTTCAACTTGACCTTGGGACTGGGGGTGATAAGCTGAACTCCAGTGAATATGAGTTCCCAAAGCTTCTTGAAAACTTTCCCAGAACTTGGAAGTGAATAGGGTGCCTCGGTCTGAGCTGATCTCCTTCGGAATTCCGTGGAGGGATACAATTCGGGAGATATACAGTTCTGCTAACTGGCTAGCAGTGATAGTCTCCTTGACTGGTAGGAAGTGTGCAACCTTTGAGAGTTGGTCGACGACGACAAAAATGGCATCGTTACCCTTCTGGGACTTAGGAAATCCAGTAATGAAATCCATCTGCACCTTATCCCATTTCCACAGCGGAATAGGAAGAGGTTGCAGAAGTCCAGCAGGCTTCTGATGCTCTGCCTTTACGCGACGACAGACATCGCATTCAGCAACATATCGAGCAATATCCCGCTTCATATTAGGCCACCAGTACCTTTGACGGAGATCACGATACATCTTAGTACTACCAGGATGAATAGACAGCGGTGTATCATGTGCCTCCTTCATGACCTTGTCAGTCATTAGGTCAAAACGAGTTACCACAATGCGGCCTCGGAAATACAAGGTTCCATCTTCAGACATCGAGAAATCCCGGTATTTCGGGAGATGCAGTTCCTGTTTCACAACTTCAACGTAAGCATCTTTGGTTTGCGCTACCTTGACAGCCTTCTCAAGATCTGGCTGTATCACAAGGTCATTAAGCGAACCATGTGGAACGATATGCAGATTCATCTTGCGTAATTCCTCATAAAGACGAGGCTGAGCTCGCCTAACCTTGAGGTTGGTGCTGTATGACTTGCTACTCAAGGCATCGGCCATCACATTAGCCTTGCCAGGGGTATAAGAAATACCACAGTCATATTCAGAAATAGTTTCCAACCATCGCTGTTGGCGGAGATTAAGATCCGGCTGAGTGAATAAATACTTCAAACTTTGGTGATCAGTATAAATCTCACACCGGTTACCGAGAAGGTAATGTCGTCATAACTTCAATGCAAAGATCACTGCAGCAAGTTCAAGATCATGCACTGGATAGTTCTCTTCATGCGGACGTAGTTGACGCGAAGCATAAGCAACTACTCTTCGTTCTTGCATTAGGACACAGCCTAATCCTTGACGAGAGGCGTCGCAATATATCACGAAGTCCTTGCGAGAGTCTGGAGGAGCAAGCACTGGTGCAGAAACGAGCTTGTCCTTAAGAGCTTGAAAGCTTTCCTGGCATTTATCTGTCCACTCAAACTTAACGCCTTTGTGAAGCAGATTAGTCAGGGGCTTGGCAATCTTGGAAAAGTTCTCGACGAAGCGACGACAATAACTTGCAAGGCCAAGAAAACTTCTCACTTGCTTGACATTCTTCGGAGGAGTCCAGTCAAGAATAGCCTGAACCCGTTCCGGATTAACGGCAATGCCATCCTTGGAAATCACATGTCCAAGGTAAGTTACTTCAGAAAGCCAGAACTCGCATTTGGAAAACTTAGCATAAAGCTGATGCTCTCGCAGCTTCTCCAGAACAAGGCGGAGATGTTCGGCGTGTTCTTCCTTGTTCTTTGAGAATACCAGAATATCATCCAGATATACCACGACGAACTTGTCGAGGTAATCCATGAATATATAATTCATCAGGCGGGAGAAGGTAGCTGGAGCATTAGTCAGTCCAAAAGACATGACAGTGTACTCATAAGAGCCATAGCGAGTTACGAATGCAGTCTTTGGAATATCCTCTTCGCGGACACGGATCTGGTGATAACCCAACCTCAAGTCGAGTTTAGAAAACACCGGAATAATTCGACGTTTGGGTACAGGGGAATTATAATTCCAAGACGAAGGACCAGAAGCAAAGGCTCTGATCAAAAGAAGGATAGGCTGAATAGAATTTGATGACTAATCAATCATGGATTGATTTACCGAGAACCAGCTCATATCATCCTGAAGGACGTCTGAGCCGGAAGGATGGATTAGTAGGAATCAACTGAGGATTACGAATATTCGCAATATGTTGAATCAAGGGACGCATAATGATAGCGACAAGGATGTCAACGAAGGTTATATGGAATTTACCATGATGCAGACAGACAAAAATTTCAAGAGCAAGAGTCTGTAGAGGATTTTTGGGCGATCAGATAGCAATACGAAGTATTTCATGGAACACAAGAACAACTGGGGATGAATGGATCATCGGTGTTGTGAGGAATTATCCGCAGTGCGAAAGAAGCTGCACGGCAGTAGACAAAATGGATTCTTGGAACAACAAAGAGTACTTCGGGGTCTTCTGATGATGACACGCCATCTTCTGTAACGAGGGGGGCTCTCCGGGAGAAAGCGGTTACGAGATCCTAATGGAGTTAGTAAAACTTAACCCGAATAGACGAGAAATTCAGAGTCCCAGAGTAAAGACGAGGAATAAAAGAAGCTACACCACCCAATTGGCGACGTGGGGCCATAAGCCACACAGCCAAGTTAGTAAAACAATTTTGGACCTCTAGACTCGACTTCGACCAAGGAGTTGGAAAGGGGTTCCTACAGGCAGTCGGCTCTGATACCAACCTGTGACGACCCCGGCCCGACCGTGCACTAATCATACACGCAAATGCACACGATCAAGCCTAAGGACTCACGTGAAGGAATCACAACACAACTCTAAAACATAAATAAATACATACAAGTCATATATTACAAGCCAGGGGCCTCGAGGGCTCGAATACATAACATGATGTCACACACATAGTCAGCGGAAGCATTAGGTATCTGGGTACAGATACAACACAACAGAGGATAGGCCTGTTACACAGGCGGGGCAAAAGAAAAGCTACGATCGAAAAGGCGCAGGCCTCCTGCCTGGGACCTCCGATCCTACTCCTGGTCGTCGTCCGCCGGCTCCTCGTAGAAGTACTCGCCGGCCGGGTAGTAGTAGTAGCCAGCCTCGGGCTGGTAGTAGTAGTCGTCAACGGGGGCTGCGGGCACCATGGCTCCGTCGTCTGGATTATCATGCGGGTAGGACAAAAGAGGAAGCAAAGCAACCGTGAGTACTCATCCAAAGTACTCAGCAAGACTTACATCAGATCTATACTAGCAATGCATCATTTTCAAAGGAGGCTTTATGTGGGTGGACTAGACTGCAGAAAGCCAGAATAGAGAGGGGAAAAGCCTAGTCCTGACGAAGACTAGCATCTTCAGGGTCTTGCAGCAATTAGAAGGGAATAAGCCTGGTCCTGACGAAGACTGGCATCTTCAGGGTCTTGCAGCAATTAGAAGGGTGCAGATTAGTACATCATAATGTAAAGTGTTCATAGTAATATCAACCTCGGCCGGGGATCCTTCCTCGACTCCCTGCGAGAAAGCAATCCCAGAGCCCTACCTCATATCTCAAGTCACCAGTTCTAGTTGTACCGAAGTGGATACAACTCCGAGTGTCCGTTACCGTAGGACAGGCTATCGATAGATTGTTTCTTCCCTGCAGGGGTGCACCAAGTTACCCACCACGCTCGCTTAACTCCGGCCGGACACACCATCAGGTCGTGCCCGCCCTCGGCTAAACAATACGACGCAACCCGACCGGATACCGCCAGAGAGGATCGAGCACGTCGGACTAATCCTATGCCCCCGGGGGTCGGGGCCATCGCCCCGGACGCTCCTGCACGTTGCGAGGCCGTTCGGTAGTAGACCTAGCAACCCCTTATACAAGCACGCAGTTGCATCCTAAGTCCAATCCGAACGGGCCGCTCAATCGCTGACGTCGTGACGACTCCGGCTGATGTATACGACGCAGAGCACCCACTCACACCCACGTGGTGGTTAGTGCTATCGGACCCGAAGGCCCCTCGGATCAAATATCCAAATCGCTTAGTGTATTGGGAGCGCGCGGTAACGAGCAGAGCCTACGATACTGTTGGCCCCGTCGTCCCGTCTCGAGGACTTGTGACAAGGACTGGAAAAGACCGGCCACGCCTCGTAGTTATCTCGCGGGTACCCTCACTGGTCACCCGACTCCACAGCTCACGCCTCAAAGGCACTCGCGGGTACCCCTCTGGGTCAACCCGCCTCCATCCAACATGTGCAGTAGTAACTTCAAAGTGTCATCAGACGCACGATACCTCTGGCCGCACGCCTTTGTTCCTGGCGACGTCCGGCCTCGGGGATCGATACGTCTTTAAACACGGTATGGTGAAACAGGGCATCCGTGTGGTTTCCATGCCGATGAGGAATCCGAGGAATCACCCTCGTAGGATTCCTAAACGACAAGTCCCGTTAAGGTGATACCGGAGAAATCACCCTCGGCGGTAATCACCATAACGGATGCACGACAAAAGCTAAGTCGGAAGTGGGAAGAGGAATCACCCTCGGTAACCCACAACGAGCTAGCTATACTACAGGGGCAACATCAGAAGTGAGTTCGGAGGTATCACCTGTGACGACCCCGGCCCGACCGTGCACTAATCATACACGCAATGCACACGTTCAAGCCTAAGGACTCACGTGAAGGAATCACAACACAACTCTAAAACATAAATAAATACATACAAGTTATATATTACAAGCCAGGGGCCTCGAGGGCTCGAATACATAACAAGTGTAATACACATAGTCAGCGGAAGCGTTAGGTATCTGGGTACAGATACAACACAGAAGAAGATAGGCCTTTTACAAAGGCGGGGCAAAATAAAAGCTACGATCGAAAAGGCGCAGGCCTCCTGCCTGGGACCTCCGATCCTACTCCTGGTCGTCGTCCGCCGGCTCCTCGTAGAAGTACTCGCCGGCCGGGTAGTAGTAGTAGCCAGCCTTGGGCTGGTAGTAGTAGTCGTCAACAGGGGCTGCGGGCACCATGGCTCCGTCGTCTGGTTTATCATGCGGGTAGGACAAAAGAGGAAGCAAAGCAACCGTGAGTACTCATCCAAAGTACTCAGCAAGACTTACATCAGATCTACACTAGCAATGCAATATTTTCAAAGGAGGCTTTATGTGGGTGGACTAGACTGCAGAAAGCCAGAGTAGAGAAGGAAAAAGCCTAGTCCTGACGAAGACTAGCATCTTCAGTGTCTTGCAGCAATTAGAAGGGAAACAGAATAGCTTATCATAATAAAGTATAGTGTTTGCAGCAACATCAACCTCATATCTCAAGTCACCAGTTCTAGTTGTACCGACGTGGATACAACTCCGAGTGTCCGTTACCGTAGGACAGGCTATCGATAGATTGTTTCTTCCCTGCAGGGGTGCACCAAGTTACCCACCACGCTCGCTTAACTCCGGCCGGACACACCATCAGGTCGTGCCCGCCCTCGGCTAAACAATACGACGCAACCCGACCGGATACCGCCAGAGAGGGTCGAGCACGCCGGACTAAACCTATGCCCCCGGGGGTCGGGGCCATCGCCCCGGACGCTCCGCACGTTGCGAGGACGTTCGGTAGCAGACCTAGCAACCCCTTATACAAGCGCAGTTGCATCCTAAGTCCAATCCGAACGGGCCGCTCAATCGCTGACGTCGTGACGACTCCGGCTGATGTATACGACGCAGAGCACCCACTCACACCCACGTGGTGGTTAGTGCTATCGGACCCGGAGGCCCCTCGGATCAAATATCCAAATCGCTTAGTGTATTGGGAGCGCGCGGTAACGAGCAGAGCCTACGATACTGTTGGCCCCGTCGTCCCGTCTCGAGGACTTGTGACAAGGACTGGGAAAGACCGGCCACGCCTCGTAGTTATCTCGCGGGTACCCTCACTGGTCACCCGACTCCACAGCTCACGCCTCAAAGGCACTCGCGGGTACCCCTCTGGGTCAACCCGCCTCCATCCAACATGTGTAGTTGTAACTTCAAAGTGTCATCAGACGCACGATATCTCTGGCCGCACGCCTTTGTTCCTGGCGACGTCCGGCCTCGGGGATCGATACGTCTTTAAACACGGTATGGTGAAACAGGGCATCCGTGTGGTTTCCATGCCGATGAGGAATCCGAGGAATCACCCTCGTTGGACTCCTAAACGACAAGTCCCGTTAAGGTGGTACCGGAGGAATCACCCTCGGCGGTAATCACCATAGCGGATGCACGACAAAGGCTAAGTCGGAAGTGGGAAGAGGAATCACCCTCGGTAACCCACTACGAGCTAGCTATACTACAGGGACAACATCGAAAGTGAGTTCGGAGGTATCACCCTCGTCACCCGATGTTAACTCTGCGGAGTCGAGCATTTTAGGGGGTGTGCGGTGATGTGAAGAAGGTCAGGGGAAGGGGCTCGATCGGTTGATCGAGACAAAGGTACTATGCGAGGTAACTACGAGAGTGTGGGACCATAGCAGTGCTACCCAACCTATACTAAGCAGTTTATGAATAATGACAGGTATCAACAGTTTAGCAAAAACAGGCTATGCAACAGTAATAGGAGCAGTAGCAGTAGCAGCAATTCTAATGCAAGAATAAGAGAGAATAGACATAGGCGATATCGGAATGATCAAAGGGGGGTTGCTTGCCTGGTTGCTCGGTGGCAAAAGCAAGATCGTCGGAGGGGGAACCAATCACCGGGACGGCGTCGGTCTCGGGATCTGCGTCAGCGCCGGACTCTACCGAGAGAGAAGAGGGGGAAGAAACAGATAAATACACAAAACATATGCAACACAGAGCGTGCTAAGCTAACGTGCAGTGCAGGGTTGCCTAAAAACATGTCTAGGTCATTTAGCTATTTTAAGAATTTGTTTGGATTTATTTTATTAAAGTTGAGCACTATTCATTTATCGAAAACAGGCCGAAAGTTCCATGTTCATCTAGCTAGGGGCATCTGACGGGAATACGGAGGGCGTATCTAGATTCGTATCGAAATTCTGAGCAACTTTCATATATAAATTATTTTCATCGGAGTTACGGATTAAAAGATATGATTTTCTAAAGTTTATTTGAATTTCTGGAATTATTTTAAATAACAGAAAGGATTTATTGCATCAGCATGACGTCATCACTGCGTCAGCAGTCAACAGCCGCACTGGTCAGGTCAAACCTGACCAGTGGGTCCCACATGTCAGCCTCTGTTATTAAACAGAGTTAATAAAAACTAAACCAGAGATTAAATAGCTCCAGGGCCCCACATGTCAGTGTCTTATTAGTATTTCTAATTAAGTTTAATTATAAAACGTTTTTAATTAACTACCTGTGCGGTGGGGCCCGCGTGTCAGTGGGTCAGGAGTGCCCAGTCAGCCAGTTGACCAGTCAACGTGGTCAACTGGGCGCTGGGGCCCGCTGGCAGTGACCCTGGGGGGTGGCCCCAGGTCAGCCTCGGCGGCCGGCCGGCGTTTGAACGCCGGTGGGCGTCAAAACGCGGCGGCGACCACGGGAGCTCACCGGAAATGCGCTACGGTGGCCCGTTTGGCGCGCGGCTAGGCGCGTTCGAACGGGGAGGAAGTACCGCATCTGGTGGTGGTGGCCGTTGGGCCGGAGGTGGCCGGAATCAACGCCGGCGACGAGCTAAGGCGGAGGTGCGTTCGGGCGTGCGACGGAAATGGAGCTACGGTGTTCGAGAGCTCGAGCGCGAGGGCTAGGCGTGCTCTACGTGATGCGGGGAGTGTGTTGGACACGGCCCCGAGCTGGTTGGGTCAACGGTGGCTCGCCGGCGACGAGCTCCGCGGCGATGCGTTCGGGCTCTAGCTGCGCGACTACTACGGCTAGCCGGAGCGGGGAAAGAGAGTGGGGAGGGGCGGTGGCTCACCGAGCGGCACACACGGTGGCCCTTGGGGGTTTAGTAGCAGCAGACGTCGCCGGAGACGGAGAAGACCACCGGAGCCCGACGCGGAAGGGGGCGGCAGCTTGCGCTCGATGCAGGGGCTCCCGGCTCCTCCAAGCGGCACCGGACGACGTGGTCGAGCACGGCGGAGCCCCACGGCACGGTGGCGGGTCGAGGCGGTGTCGGTGGCCGCGGTGTGCGCGACGAACGGCGGCGGGAGCGCTCGGCTCCGCCGGATCTGAGAGGGGAGAGGGGAGGAGAACGAACCAGGCGAGGGGGGGAATGGCAGGGGAAGCCCAGGGGGGACGGCTCGGCGCGGCCTTATCCCCTCCGGCGCCCTGTAGCGGCAGCTGTCGACCGGAGCGGCGGCGAGCGCGCGGCGGCCAGCGCGCGGTCGACACGGCGAAGGGAGCAGGTGAGGGAGGTGGGCTGGGCCGGCTCGGCCCAGTAACAGGTAAGGCCTCCGGGCCCTTTCCCTTTATTTATTTACTGTTTTCCTTTATTTCAACAGCAAAGAAGAAAAAGAAAAGGTAGGGCCATCAGATGAGGTTTGAAAAAAAATGTGAGTTGGTCCTAAAATGATGTTGCAATATTCTTCATCACCAAAAATTGGTTTGAGCATATTTGGATCATTTTTGGAATTTACAAAAATGAAAAAGCATTTAATAGTGCTGTTATAACACTGTTTAAATGCCCTAGCCCATTATTTGAGTTGCTGGTGATGTTATTTTCAACAACAGCTTTTGTTTTGGAATATTTGCTAAATAATGAACATTATTCCATAATTTTTGGAACAACTTCATTTTGCATTTGAATTTGAATTGGAGTTTTCAGGGGCAAATTTGAGTTGACTTGTTTAACCACTGTGATTAATATTGTAAATGACCATGACATGGCATGATTAGCAGTTGATCACAGTGATCATTACAAGGGGGTGTTACAAATTCTCCTCCTCTAAAATAAATTCTCGTCCCGAGAATTTAGGAGGTAGCGGCAAAGAGGTCGGGGTATTCCGCCCGAAGATTTTCCTCGCGTTCCCAAGTGGCTTCATCTTCAGTATGATTTGACCACTGCACTTTCAGGAACTTGGTTGTCTTCTGGCGGGTCCGACGTTCAGTTTGATCGAGGATACGGATCGGATGCTCCTTATAAGACAGATCATCTTGAAGTTCGAGCATTTCGTGATCCACAGCACGATGCGGGGACTCCTTGAAAGATCGACGGAGTTGCGATACATGGAACACATCGTGGATATGCGAGAATTGCGGAGGCAATTCCAGTTTATAAGCCACAAATCCACGTCTAGCAACCACGGGGAAGGGACCAATGTAGCGTGGAGCTAACTTGCCCTTGATACCGAAACGGTGCGTGCCCTTCATAGGGGTGACACGAAGATAAACTTGATCACCTGGTTGATAAGTCAGACCCCATCGCTTGCGATCATAATTGCTCTTCTGGCGGTCCTGAGCCGCTTTGAGATTCTCACGCACGATACGGACTTGCTCTTCGGCGTGTTGAATAATGTCCGGACCAATAACTTGTCGTTCCCCAGTTTCTGACCAGTTCAGAGGGGTTCGACACTTACGTCCGTACAGAACTTCAAAGGGAGCCATCTTCAAGCTGGCTTGATAGCTGTTGTTATACGAGAACTCGGCATATGGAAGGGATTCTTCCCATTTCTTGCCGAACGATATAACACAAGCTCGCAGCATATCTTCAAGCACTTGATTGACTCGTTCAACTTGACCTTGGGACTGGGGGTGATAAGCTGAACTCCAGTGGATATGAGTTCCCAAAGCTTCTTGAAAACTTTCCCAGAACTTGGAAGTGAACAGGGTGCCACGGTCCGAACTGATCTCCTTCGGAATTCCGTGGAGTGAAACGATTCTGGAGATATACAATTCTGCTAACTGGCTAGCAGTGATAGTCTCCTTGACTGGCAGGAAGTGTGCAACCTTTGAGAGTTGGTCGACGACGACAAGAATGGCATCGTTACCCTTCTGAGACTTAGGAAATCCAGTAATGAAATCCATCTGCACCTTATCCCATTTCCACAGCGGAATAGGAAGAGGTTGCAGAAGTCCAGCAGGCTTCTGATGCTCTGCCTTCACGCGACGACAGACATCGCATTCAGCAACATAACGAGCAATATCCCGCTTCATATTAGGCCACCAGTACCTTTGGCGGAGATCACGATACATCTTAGTACTACCAGGATGAATAGACAGCGGTGTATCATGTGCCTCCTTCATGACCTTGTCAGTCATTAGGTCGAAACGAGTTACCACAATGCGGCCTCGGAAATACAAGGTTCCATCTTCGGAGATTGAGAAATCCCTGTATTTCGGAAGATGCAGTTCCTGCTTTATAACATCAACGTGAGCATCTTTGGTTTGCGCTACCTTGACAGCCTTCTCAAGATCCGGCTGTATCACAAGGTCATTAAGCGAACCATGTGGAACGATATGCAGATTCAGCTTGCGTAACTCCTCATAAAGACGAGGCTGAGCTCGCCTAACCTTGAGGTTAGTGCTGTATGACTTGCGACTCAAGGCATCGGCCATCACATTAGCCTTGCCAGGGGTATAAGAAATACCGCAGTCATATTCTGAAATAGTTTCCAACCATCGCTGTTGGCGGAGATTAAGATCCGGCTGAGTGAATAAATACTTCAAACTTTGGTGATCAGTATAAATCTCACACCGGTTACCGAGAAGGTAATGTCGCCATAGTTTCAATGCAAAGATCACTGCAGCAAGTTCAAGATCATGTACTGGATAATTCTCTTCATGCGGACGTAGTTGACGCGATGCATAAGCAACTACTCTTCGTTCTTGCATTAGGACACAGCCTAATCCTTGACGAGAGGCGTCGCAATATATCACGAAGTCCTTGCGAGAATCTGGAGGAGCAAGCACTGGAGCAGAAACGAGCTTGTCCTTAAGAGCTTGAAAGCTTTCCTGGCATTTATCTGTCCACTCAAACTTAACGCCTTTGTGAAGCAGATTAGTCAGGGGCTTGGCAATCTTGGAAAAGTTCTCGACGAAGCGACGACAATAGCTTGCAAGGCCGAGAAAACTTCTCACTTGCTTGACATTCTTCGGAGGAGTCCAGTCAAGAATAGCCTGAACCCGTTCCGGATTAACGGCAATGCCATCCTTGGAAATCACATGTCCAAGGTAGGTTACTTCAGAAAGCCAGAACTCGCATTTGGAAAACTTAGCATAAAGCTGATGCTCTCGCAGCTTCTCCAGAACAAGGCGAAGATGTTCGGCGTGTTCTTCCTTGTTCTTTGAGAATACCAGAATATCATCCAGATATACCACGACGAACTTGTCGAGGTAATCCATGAATATATAATTCATCAGGCGGGAGAAGGTGGCTGGAGCATTAGTCAGTCCAAAGGACATGACAGTGTACTCATACGAGCCATAGCGAGTAACAAATGCAGTCTTTGGAATATCCTCTTCGCGAACACGGATCTGGTGATAACCCAACCTCAAGTCGAGTTTAGAAAACACCGGAATAATTCGACGTTTGGGTACAGGGGAATTATAATTCCAAGACGAAAGACCAGAAGCAAAGGCTCTGATCAAAAGAAGGATAGGCTGAATAGAATTTGATGACCAATCAATCATGGATTGATTTACCGAGAACCAGCTCATGTTCAAAATAACGTCTGAGCCGGACGGATGAGTTAGTAGGAAACAACTGATGATTGCGAGTATTCACAACATATTGAATCAGGGGACGCAACAAGATAGCGACAAGGATGTCAACGAAGGTTACATGGAATTTACCATGATGTATACAGACAAGAATTTCAAGAGCAAGAGCCTGCAGAGGACTTTTGGGAGATCGGATAGCAATGCGAAGTATTTCATGGAACACAAGAACAACTGGGGATGAATGGATCATCGGTGTTGTGAGGAATTATCCGCAGTGCGAAAGAAGCTGCACGGCAGTAGACTCAAAAGATTCTCGGATTACAAGGAGTACTTCGGGGTATCTTATTTAGAAAGGGGTGGCTGGGAACGAAGATTCAAACGGTAAGGATGTGTAGTTGTTCACGGTGATTATCGGTAATAGGGCACTTGCAAAAGCAGTGGGCATAATGGTCTCGATGAACTTCGAGGAGTATCTTCGGAGTCTTCTGATGATGTCATGCCATCTTCTGGAACAAGGAGGCTCTCCGGGGGAAACGGTTACGAGAACCTAATGTCGGAGTTAGTAAAATCGTTTAACCCGAATAGACGAGAGAGAAGAGCCCCAGAGTATAGACGAGGAATAAAAGAAGCTACACCACCCAATTGTCGACGTGGGGCCATAAGCCACACAGCCAAGTTAGTAAAGCATTTTTGGACCTCTAGACTCGACTTCGGCCAAGGAGTTGGAAAGGGGGTTCCTACAGGCAGTCGGCTCTGATACCAACCTGTGACGACCCCGGCCCGACCGTGCACTAATCATACACGCAATGCACACGTTCAAGCCTAAGGACTCACGTGAAGGAATCACAACACAACTCTAAAACATAAATAAATACATACAAGTTATATATTACAAGCCAGGGGCCTCGAGGGCTCGAATACATAACAAGTGTAATACACATAGTCAGCGGAAGCGTTAGGTATCTGGGTACAGATACAACACAGAAGAAGATAGGCCTTTTACAAAGGCGGGGCAAAATAAAAGCTACGATCGAAAAGGCGCAGGCCTCCTGCCTGGGACCTCCGATCCTACTCCTGGTCGTCGTCCGCCGGCTCCTCGTAGAAGTACTCGCCGGCCGGGTAGTAGTAGTAGCCAGCCTCGGGCTGGTAGTAGTAGTCGTCAACAGGGGCTGCGGGCACCATGGCTCCGTCGTCTGGTTTATCATGCGGGTAGGACAAAAGAGGAAGCAAAGCAACCGTGAGTACTCATCCAAAGTACTCAGCAAGACTTACATCAGATCTACACTAGCAATGCAATATTTTCAAAGGAGGCTTTATGTGGGTGGACTAGACTGCAGAAAGCCAGAGTAGAGAAGGAAAAAGCCTAGTCCTGACGAAGACTAGCATCTTCAGTGTCTTGCAGCAATTAGAAGGGAAACAGAATAGCTTATCATAATAAAGTATAGTGTTTGCAGCAACATCAACCTCATATCTCAAGTCACCAGTTCTAGTTGTACCGACGTGGATACAACTCCGAGTGTCCGTTACCGTAGGACAGGCTATCGATAGATTGTTTCTTCCCTGCAGGGGTGCACCAAGTTACCCACCACGCTCGCTTAACTCCGGCCGGACACACCATCAGGTCGTGCCCGCCCTCGGCTAAACAATACGACGCAACCCGACCGGATACCGCCAGAGAGGATCGAGCACGCCGGACTAATCCTATGCCCCCAGGGGTCTGAGCCATCGCCCCGGACGCTCCGCACGTTGCGAGGCCGTTCGGTAGCAGACCTAGCAACCCCTTATACAAGCACGCAGTTGCATCCTAAGTCCAATCCGAACGGACCGCTCAATCGCTGACGTCGTGACGACTCCGGCTGATGTATACGACGCAGAGCACCCACTCACACCCACGTGGTGGTTAGTGCTATCGGACCCGAAGGCCCCTCGGATCAAATATCCAAATCGCTTAGTGTATTGGGAGCGCGCGGTAACGAGCAGAGCCTACGATACTGTTGGCCCCGTCGTCCCGTCTCGAGGACTTGTGACAAGGACTGGGAAAGACCGGCCACGCCTCGTAGTTATCTCGCGGGTACCCTCACTGGTCACCCGACTCCACAGCTCACGCCTCAAAGGCACTCGCGGGTACCCCTCTGGGTCAACCCGCCTCCATCCAACATGTGTAGTTGTAACTTCAAAGTGTCATCAGACGCACGATATCTCTGGCCGCACGCCTTTGTTCCTGGCGACGTCCGGCCTCGGGGATCGATACGTCTTTAAACACGGTATGGTGAAACAGGGCATCCGTGTGGTTTCCATGCCGATGAGGAATCCGAGGAATCACCCTCGTTGGACTCCTAAACGACAAGTCCCGTTAAGGTGGTACCGGAGGAATCACCCTCGGCGGTAATCACCATAGCGGATGCACGACAAAGGCTAAGTCGGAAGTGGGAAGAGGAATCACCCTCGGTAACCCACTACGAGCTAGCTATACTACAGGGACAACATCGAAAGTGAGTTCGGAGGTATCACCCTCGTCACCCGATGTTAACTCTGCGGAGTCGAGCATTTTAGGGGGTGTGCGGTGATGTGAAGAAGGTCAGGGGAAGGGGCTCGATCGGTTGATCGAGACAAAGGTACTATGCGAGGTAACTACGAGAGTGTGGGACCATAGCAGTGCTACCCAACCTATACTAAGCAGTTTATGAATAATGACAGGTATCAACAGTTTAGCAAAAACAGGCTATGCAACAGTAATAGGAGCAGTAGCAGTAGCAGCAATTCTAATGCAAGAATAAGAGAGAATAGACATAGGCGATATCGGAATGATCAAAGGGGGGTTGCTTGCCTGGTTGCTCGGTGGCAAAAGCAAGATCGTCGGAGGGGGAACCAATCACCGGGACGGCGTCGGTCTCGGGATCTGCGTCAGCGCCGGACTCTACCGAGAGAGAAGAGGGGGAAGAAACAGATAAATACACAAAACATATGCAACACAGAGCGTGCTAAGCTAACGTGCAGTGCAGGGTTGCCTAAAAACATGTCTAGGTCATTTAGCTATTTTAAGAATTTGTTTGGATTTATTTTATTAAAGTTGAGCACTATTCATTTATCGAAAACAGGCCGAAAGTTCCATGTTCATCTAGCTAGGGGCATCTGACGGGAATACGGAGGGCGTATCTAGATTCGTATCGAAATTCTGAGCAACTTTCATATATAAATTATTTTCATCGGAGTTACGGATTAAAAGATATGATTTTCTAAAGTTTATTTGAATTTCTGGAATTATTTTAAATAACAGAAAGGATTTATTGCATCAGCATGACGTCATCACTGCGTCAGCAGTCAACAGCCGCACTGGTCAGGTCAAACCTGACCAGTGGGTCCCACATGTCAGCCTCTGTTATTAAACAGAGTTAATAAAAACTAAACCAGAGATTAAATAGCTCCAGGGCCCCACATGTCAGTGTCTTATTAGTATTTCTAATTAAGTTTAATTATAAAACGTTTTTAATTAACTACCTGTGCGGTGGGGCCCGCGTGTCAGTGGGTCAGGAGTGCCCAGTCAGCCAGTTGACCAGTCAACGTGGTCAACTGGGCGCTGGGGCCCGCTGGCAGTGACCCTGGGGGGTGGCCCCAGGTCAGCCTCGGCGGCCGGCCGGCGTTTGAACGCCGGTGGGCGTCAAAACGCGGCGGCGACCACGGGAGCTCACCGGAAATGCGCTACGGTGGCCCGTTTGGCGCGCGGCTAGGCGCGTTCGAACGGGGAGGAAGTACCGCATCTGGTGGTGGTGGCCGTTGGGCCGGAGGTGGCCGGAATCAACGCCGGCGACGAGCTAAGGCGGAGGTGCGTTCGGGCGTGCGACGGAAATGGAGCTACGGTGTTCGAGAGCTCGAGCGCGAGGGCTAGGCGTGCTCTACGTGATGCGGGGAGTGTGTTGGACACGGCCCCGAGCTCGTTGGGTCAACGGTGGCTCGCCGGCGACGAGCTCCGCGGCGATGCGTTCGGGCTCTAGCTGCGCGACTACTACGGCTAGCCGGAGCGGGGAAAGAGAGTGGGGAGGGACGGTGGCTCACCGAGCGGCACACACGGTGGCCCTTGGGGGTTTAGTAGCAGCAGACGTCGCCGGAGACGGAGAAGACCACCGGAGCCCGACGCGGAAGGGGGCGGCAGCTTGCGCTCGATGCAGGGGCTCCCGGCTCCTCCAAGCGGCACCGGACGACGTGGTCGAGCACGGCGGAGCCCCACGGCACGGTGGCGGGTCGAGGCGGTGTCGGTGGCCGCGGTGTGCGCGACGAACGGCGGCGGGAGCGCTCGGCTCCGCCGGATCTGAGAGGGGAGAGGGGAGGAGAACGAACCAGGCGAGGGGGGGAATGGCAGGGGAAGCCCAGGGGGGACGGCTCGGCGCGGCCTTATCCCCTCCGGCGCCCTGTAGCGGCAGCTGTCGACCGGAGCGGCGGCGAGCGCGCGGCGGCCAGCGCGCGGTCGACACGGCGAAGGGAGCAGGTGAGGGAGGTGGGCTGGGCCGGCTCGGCCCAGTAACAGGTAAGGCCTCCAGGCCCTTTCCCTTTATTTATTTACTGTTTTCCTTTATTTCAACAGCAAAGAAGAAAAAGAAAAGGTAGGGCCATCAGATGAGGTTTGAAAAAAAATGTGAGTTGGTCCTAAAATGATGTTGCAATATTCTTCATCACCAAAAATTGGTTTGAGCATATTTGGATCATTTTTGGAATTTACAAAAATGAAAAAGCATTTAATAGTGCTGTTATAACACTGTTTAAATGCCCTAGCCCATTATTTGAGTTGCTGGTGATGTTATTTTCAACAACAGCTTTTGTTTTGGAATATTTGCTAAATAATGAACATTATTCCATAATTTTTGGAACAACTTCATTTTGCATTTGAATTTGAATTGGAACGCAAATGCACACGATCAAGCCTAAGGACTCACGTGAAGGAATCACAGCACAACTCTAAAACATAAATAAATACATGCAAGTTATATATTACAAGCCAGGGGCCTCGAGGGCTCGAATACATAACAAGTGTAATACACATAGTCAGCGAAAGCATTAGATGTCTGGGTACAGACATAGAACACAAGTTTAGATAGGCCTCATACGAGGCGGGGCAAAATAAAAGCTACGATCGAAAAGGCGCAGGCCTCCTGCCTGGGACCTCCGATCCTACTCCTGGTCGTCGTCCGCCGGCTCCTCGTAGAAGTACTCGCCGGCCGGGTAGTAGTAGTAGCCAGCCTCGGGCTGGTAGTAGTAGTCGTCAACAGGGGCTGCGGGCACCATGGCTCCGTCGTCTGGTTTATCATGCGGGTAGGACAAAAGAGGAAGCAAAGCAACCGTGAGTACTCATCCAAAGTACTCAGCAAGACTTACATCAGATCTATACTAGCAATGCATCATTTTCAAAGGAGGCTGTATGTGGGTGGACTAGACTGCAGAAAGCCAGAGTAGAGAGGGGAAAAGCCTAGTCCTGACGAAGACTAGCATCTTCAGGGTCTTGCAGCAATTAGAAGGGAGCAGAATAGTTCATCATAATGTATAGTGTTTATAGCAATATCATCTTCATATCACATATCTCAAGTCACCAGTTCTAGTTGTACCGAAGTGGATACAACTCCGAGTGTCCGTTACCGTAGGACAGGCTATCGATAGATTGTTTCCATACACATAGTCAGCGGAAGCGTTAGGTATCTGGGTACAGATACAACACAGAAGAAGATAGGCCTTTTACAAAGGCGGGGCAAAATAAAAGCTACGATCGAAAAGGCGCAGGCCTCCTGCCTGGGACCTCCGATCCTACTCCTGGTCGTCGTCCGCCGGCTCCTCGTAGAAGTACTCGCCGGCCGGGTAGTAGTAGTAACCAGCCTCGGGCTGGTAGTAGTAGTCGTCAACAGGGGCTGCAGGCACCATGGCTCCGTCGTCTGGTTTATCAAGCGGGTAGGACAAAAGAGGAAGCAAAGCAACCGTGAGTACTCATCCAAAGTACTCAGCAAGACTTACATCAGATCTATACTAGCAATGCATTATTTTCAAAGGAGGCTTTATGTGGGTGGACTAGACTGCAGATAGCCAGAGAAGAAAAGGGAAAAGCCTAGTCCTGACGAAGACTAGCATCTTCAGCGTCTTGCAGCAATTAGAAGGGGGTAGAATAGCTCATCATAATAATGTATAGTGTTTGCAGCAATATCAACCTCATATCTCAAGTCACCAGTTCTAGTTGTACCGAAGTGGATACAACTCCGAGTGTCCGTTACCGTAAGACATGCTATCGATAGATTGTTTCTTCCCTGCAGGGGTGCACCAAGTTACCCACCACGCTTGCTTAACTCCGGCCGGACACACCATCAGGTCGTGCCCGCCCTCGGCTAAACAATACGACGCAACCCGACCGGATACCGCCAGAGAGGATCGAGCACGTCGGACTAATCCTATGCCCCCGGGGGTCGGGGCCATCGCCCCGGACGCTCCGCACGTTGCGAGGCCATTCGGTAGCAGACCTAGCAACCCCTTATACAAGCACGCAGTTGCATCCTAAGTCCAATCCGAACAGCCCGCTCAATCGCTGACGTCGTGACGACTCCGGCTGATGTATACGACGCAGAGCACCCACTCACACCCACGTGGTGGTTAGTGCTATCGGACCCGGAGGCCCCTCGGATCAAATATCCAAATCGCTTAGTGATTTGGGAGCGCGCGGTAACGAGCAGAGCCTACGATACTGTTGGCCCCGTCGTCCCGTCTCGAGGACTTGTGACAAGGACTGGAAAAGACCGGCCACGCCTCGTAGTTATCTCGCGGGTACCCTCACTGGTCACCCGACTCCACAGCTCACGCCTCAAAGGCACTCGCGGGTACCCCTCTGGGTCAACCCGCCTCCATCCAACATGTGTAGTAGTAACTTCAAAGTGTCATCAGACGCACGATACCTCTGGCCGCACGCCTTTGTTCCTGGCGACGTTCGGCCTCGGGGATCGATACGTCTTTAAACACGGTACAGTAAACCAGGGCATCCGTGTGGTTTTCATGCCGCTGAGGAATCCGAGGAATCACCCTCGTTGGATTACTAAACGACAAGTCCCGTTAAGGTGGTACCGGAGGAATCACCCTCGGCGGTAATCACCATAGCGGATGCACGACAAAAGCTAAGTCGGAAGTGGGAAGAGGAATCACCCTCGGTAACCCACAACGAGCTAGCTATACAGGGACAACATCAGAAGTGAGTTCGGAGGTATCACCCTCGTCACCCGATGTTAACTCTGCGGAGTCGAGCATATTAGGGGGGTTGTGCGGTGATGTGAAGAAGGTCAGGGGAAGGGGCTCGATCGCTTGATCGAGGCAAGGGTACTATGCGAGGCAACTACGAGAGTGTGGGTCCATAGCAGTGCTACCCAACCTATACTAAGCAGTTAATGAATAAATACAGGTATCAACAGTTTAGCAAAGACAGGCTATGCAACAGTAATAGGAGCAGTAGCAGTAGCAGCAATTCTAATGCAAGAATAAGAGAGAATAGACATAGGCGATATCGGAAATGCTCAAGGGGGGGTTGCTTGCCTGGTTGCTTGGCAAATGAAAAGGAACAACGGCGGTGAAGTAGTCGATCACCAGGGTACCGTCAGCGGTCTCGGGGACTACCGGGAAGAAAGGGGGAGAGGAAACAATATAAATACACAGTAACGAAAGTAATCACAAAGCACGACGATCTAACGCAGTGCTACCGATAACGGAGAAGGGGAACCCATCCGGGAAAGTATTCCCGGTTCCGGACCTGTGTCGGACAGATTACCGGAGGGGGGCGGTTGCAGGTTAGTGGTGTCAGAGTCAAGTGGCAACTGGGGTGCAGTGCAGGGTTGCCTAAAAACATGTCTAAGTCATTTAGCTATTTTAGGAATTTGTTTGGATTTATTTTATTAAAGTTGAGCACTATTCATTTATCGAAAACAGGCCGAAAGTTCCATGTTCATCTAGCTAGGGGCATCTGACGGGAATACTGAGGGTGTATCTAGATTCGTATCAAAATTCTGAGCAACTTTCATATATAAATTATTTTCATCGGAGTTACGGATTAAAAGATATGAATTTTCGAAGTTTAAATGATTTTCTGAATTTTATTTAAATTAACAGAAAAAGGAAATATGACATCAGCATGATGTCATGCTGGCATCAGCGAGTCAACATGACGGCTAACCAGTCAAATCTGACATGTGGGTCCAGTGGGACCCACATGTCAGCCTCTGTTATTTTTAACAGTGGATTATTTAAACTAGCAGAGAGATTAGTGAGGTGGGCCCCATATGTCAGCGAGCGTTTAGGTTAGTTAATTATTTTATTTATCTAAAATGCTTAATTAGCTTAATTAGTTGAGGTGGCCCACATGTCAGCGGCACACGTGAACAGTAAGCGCGCGTTGACTCGGTCAACGAAGTCTAACGCGCTGCGGGGCCCATCGGTCGGTGACTCAGGTGGGCCCCAGTGGTCAGTCCACGCGGCGGTGGCGCCGGAGACGGCTCCGGCGAGCTCCAAGCGCGACGGCGATCGCCGGAGCAGCTCGGAAATGCGCCACGGAGGACCATTTCGCGCGCGCCCGGGCTCGTTCGAACGGGCAGTTCAACCCGCGTCCAACCGTGGTGGTCGGAGCGGCTGAAGTGGCCGGTAAGGGCGCCGGCGTTGAGGTTTGCGGCGGCGCCCGCACGGGCTAGCGCGGGCATGCGAATGCAGAGTGCGGCAAGGTAAACTCGAGCGCGTGTTCGCTCCTTGGCGATGCAAGGAGCACTCCTAAATGCTTAGACTCGACAGGCATGAGCTCTAGCGACGGCGGGGATGACCGTCCGCGGCGGCCGGAGCACGTCGGTGGAACAAGCTACCTACCGTGCGTTCAGGAGCATGGAGAGAGAGGGGAAAAGAGGCGGTGCTCACTGGGATCTCACCGGAGGGCTCGGGGAAGCGAGGGGGTGTCGGGGTCGAGCGAATCGACCGAGAATGGCCGCCGGAGCCGAGGACGAGGAAGAGCTCGGAGAAGCGCGCGCAGCATGCCTCAGCTTCAATGGCTGAGCGAGGTTGATGAGGGAGAGGGCGACGGACCCCCAGGACTTGCTCCGGGGACGTGGGGTCGACGGTGGCCGCGAGTACGGGCGGCGCACGGCGGTGGCAGCGCTCGTGTCCGATCCAAAACGAGAGGGGGACAAGGGAGAAGGAAGCGAGGGGAGGAACTGGGTTTAGGGTTAGATCCAGGGGGCTCGGCCTCGACTTTATCCATTCGGGGAGGGCGGCGGATGCCCGGCGCGTGGAGATCGCCGGTGCGGGCGGCTGCGGTGGCGACAGCAGGCGGGAGCAGTTGGAGACGAACGAGAAATGGGCTGGGCCGGCCACTGTTGCCGCGGCCTAGTCGCAGGTAAGTGGGCCGTTGCCCTTTTCTTTTGTTTTCTTTATTTCTTTTCTGTTTTTGCTGTTTTTATTTGTTACAGAGAGAGTAACAGAATTAATTGGGCATCAAAAAGAGTAAGGAATAATATGGGACTTGGCCCATTAAATCCTTTGTATTTTTAGGCACTGCCAGAAATTGGTTTAGGGATTTTTGGAACTCCTTTGAATTTACCAAAAATAGAATAGCATTTAAATATGCTGAATAGGTGCTGTTACAACTTATTACGCCCATCTTTGCTCCAGTGAGATGTTGTATTCCTTAACATATAATTGTTTTGGAATATTAGCAAGATGATGAACATTTTTCCAGCAACTTTTGTGCAACCTCAAATTGCAATTATAATTTGAATTGATTTCAGAGAGGAGTTTTGATTTGAGATGTTTCACCTTAGGGATCAAGCATGGCAAATGAAGATGACTTGGCATGTTTATGAAGTGGTCACTGTGGTGTGAGGCTGGGGATGTTACAAGAACCCTTACTGTTTTGATTGGAATTCTTTTTCTTATCCTTCACATAGTTGATAGAACCACCATGTGAGGCTTTAAGCCGTTCTTCCTCTTGGACACACATGGCAATGGTCTTTTCTATGTCCCATGTTCCAGGTGACATATTGTAGTTTACCACAAATGTTTCGAACTCCTTTGGCTTGATCTCCAGATCCGCATCCACGGGCTTGAGCTTTGCTGCCATATTGCTCATCCTAAGGATGTGCTCTCTTATTCCATGACCACCGCCAGTGTAGTTCTGTGAAACCAGTTGCTTTAACAGCTGGGTGGCATATGTCTTTGAAGAACCAGTGAACTGGCTCTTTATCTTTGTCAGCAGCTCCCCTACAGCAGTGCACTCTGCAATTGAGCCCACGATTGCGTTCTCAATTGTATTCTTTATGAAAGCCATGCACTTTTTGTTTGCATTGACCCACTTTTGGTTGTCTATGGAATATGACAATTCCATAGGGGCATAATCCTTCTTCTTTTTGTCCCATGCAGCATCATCATCAGTAGCCTCTCTTACTGGCTCTTTAGGTCTGACCGGCTGTGGTTGTTCCACTACCCAGTCCACATCAGTACAGATAAATGCCATGTCTACTTTCTTCCTCCATTCAGTGTAGTTGTCACCTCTGAGTGTCGGAACATCTTTTATGCAACTCATTAAGAGGTACCCTCCTGAAATCACAATGGAGTGATATCAATATAACAATCATATGTATTAATCTAACGTTGGTCAAATTAAACACATAATTGTCTATGCAATTTAAATCTATATTACCGTTGGGCAAATTATTAGAAATAAATGCATCTTTATTTTCAATAATAAAATATGATCATGCTATTTACAACGTTGGTTATAAAGTAACATAATCACATTCATAAAACATGCTCTTAAAGAAAACATAATACTTTTATTTCTTTGTTAAAGAGCACTATTAATTTACGCAGCGGAAAACACGAATAAAAAATTCGTGAACTTTTTACTTTTAACAGAAACTTTTCTATTTTTCTGTTTACTTTTATATTTTCTAAACAAAAATTTCGTTGGAAAAAATTGCATAGAAAAAACTATTTAAATCTTCCCAAAACTGGAAAGAATAAAAAACTGAAGGAAAAAATAAAATAAACGTGGCGGCCTGAGCCCAGCACGTGGCTGCGGCCTCTGCCCAGCAGCGCCATCCCTGGCCTGCGCACCGCCCGCGACTGGGCCAAAACCGGCCCACGGCCTCAGCCACTTTTGGCCCAGAAGGCCCGCAGCGCCTTAGGGTTTGACTCTCAGCCGTCGATTTCTATCGAACGGCCACGCGCGCCGATCGGCGGAACAAAATGAGCAGCTCCCGTTGGGGGGATCGAAACCTAGCCCATTCCCCCATCGCTCGCGCCGCTCGCCTCGTTCTCTCCGCCATGGCGGCTCTGCCTGTCGATCCGGTCGCGCCGGTCGCCGCAACGGCGTCGACGGCCACAGCGCCGCGCCGCGCCATCCTTTGTCCCCCCTTTTCCCCCGCCTCTTCCTTTGTTCTCCTCTTCTCAACTACTACCTATTGTTCATGGCACAGAGAGAGACGCGAGGAGGCGTGACGGTGCGCTCGCGCCCGGCGGCTAACCACCGCGGCTGCGGAGCACCTAAAACGGCGAGATGCCGCGGCACCACTTTTGTTCCCCTTGCCGGTGTGCGCGAGCTCCCGAGGGAGAGCTCGCCGCCGTCAAGTGGTGCGGTGGTGGTGCTCTTTTGCCTCCATAGGGAGGCTGTGTTCTTCCTCCCCGCACCTCGGCTTGCCGATGCGTGTGGGGATCGAGAGGAACAGGCGCGGCCGGAGTGGCGGCGCACTTTTCTTTGCCCTTCTTTTTCTCACTTTTGAGTTTTGGGATTAGGGTTCTTGGGGTCTTTTCTTTCTCTATTTTTCCTTTGTACCGAAAATCATCTAGCTCCTAGCCGCTTTGATACCATTGATAGACCCGTGGATCGCTAGGCTAGATCAGATCCGGTGAACCTACCTTCGGGCTGACCAGAGGAGCTCGATCCAGCGCCGGCCATGGTGAAGTAGGGGCCGGTGATGCCAGAGAGATGGCGGCGGTGGTGGCGGTGCTTCCCGTCACTATTGCGAACCCTAGATCGGAAGGGGTTATCGGTGGGGTTTGCGGCTTCGCGACGAACCTCGTGTTGCGAGCCGACGGTCCCCACCTCTTTATATAGCGCAGTGGGACAGGGGCCCGTCAGCCATAGTGGGCTGGGCGCCCCCGATCAGGGCGCAGATCTAAGGGCCCGGTGGGCCGTTGGGCCCACGCGGAGGAGATCAACCTAACAGGGGAAGCCCCCGCCAAGGGCTCAACAGGATCTTGCCAGAGCAGGAACGCCACGGTTGGCCAAGACGTCATTGAGGGAGGAGAGGAAGGGGTTCACAGGTTCGAATGCAGTGCGAGCTCGTTGGCGTCAGAAATGACGAGTGATTGTAGTGGGGGTTGTGGTAGAG
>LR738712.1:8354697-8384017 GCA_902687465.1 Secale cereale
TAGAGGGATGGTCTGAGAAGATGATGACACAACAGTTGTGGCGACACAAAATTTGTATCCCGATTTTGATGTAAAAACATATATTATCTAAAATTTGCAAGTTCATGTTTTTGCTATAAAAACTCCGGTCTATTACAAAGTACACCAGAAGTGCAAAACCCCTTAAATATAATAAAATGACATCAAAATTTCTAGACCACCGAATGACCACTCTCGGTGGATACTTCTTTCTGTCAGGGAGATAGTAGTATGAAATTTTATACCAGTACATGATGCTGGAATGATACATATGGCACTATAGCATTCCAGAACGCACCAGCACTGCGAGACCCGCCAGACGGCGTGTGAAGCATCCATGATTGGTTTCCTCCGGGCGCCAACCGAAAGATGACGCACTAATCCTGTTGTCAAGCAGTGGAAAGCGTGTAGCCCATCAATGCCCGTGTCTCCTACACAGCGGCCACACCTAGCACCCAAAATTTCATCAACTAGTGAGCCTACTACGTAGCAGGAAAAAGCAGCGAACGAGCCGTGCCTTCCTTTTCCAGTTTCCATAATAGTAGGTAATCCGGATGCCCCCGGCGTGATGATTGGCCCCCATAATTTGGTCAGCACCGTGGGGTTCTTTCTCATGCATGTACTACCACTTGTGTAGTGAAAAATGTTTGTCTTGAGGCCTTTTTGCTTTGGACAGGAGGCTTCTTTCACCTTATTTAGTAAAGAAGAAAAGGAAGGAGAAGAGAAGCGGCTGCTGTGACAAATGTGAGTTGAGGGGCTAGCTTGTTGGCAAGGAACAAAAGTTTGTATAAAAAGCATTCAATCCCAAGTTCCAGACAGTACTTGCCAATCCCCAAAGAGGTACTGCTAGCTCCTGCTAGCTCGGCCCGGGTTCATCAAAGTAATTCCACCAGCATGCCTAATTACCAACCTCTATCTAAGCTAATAAATAAACAAGTGTTAGGGCAACTCCAACGCAAAGACCCAAATGGACACGGATTTTGCTAGTTTTTTGTCCGTTTGGATCGCCAGTTTGGCCTATGTCCGTCTATGTCCGTGCTAATTTGGGCAGTGCGCCCAACCAGCCGACCCATTTGATCCGTTTGGACAGTGCGCCACCTATTTGGCCCTTGGCTGTTTATTTTCAACTTCAGTATTTTCATAATTAATCAAACATAGCAAGTTGATAGCAAAATAAAAATCTAGCCTTTTTTGCATAGTACCATATGCCATCCCGGCATACAACATTGCATCAAAAGGATCGCCATTGGCTATATTTTGTCCATCTCAGCCCTAGTTCATGAAAAACAAACACATACAAGATGGTCACACATAATCACTGTCTTGGATGAACTTTTGCTTACCCTCAAACCAATCCTTCTTTTTTGGGGGTCATCTTGCTCGTGTCGGCCGCCATGATCTCCACTTCCTTGGAGATTATCACGAGCTCCACCTCCTTGAGTCTTGTCCGAGCATTAGTCTCATCGATCTCGAGCTTCTTCTTTTGTATGTCAAAGTAGGTTTTCATTTGCTCCCTCTTTATCTTGACGGTTCATCTCTCCACTCTTATTTCTTTTGGGTAATGAACCCCTTCAAAGTTTCTTGCAAGGCGATTACCGAAACATCACACTTCGTATCCACCTTGGATTTTGTCTTCCCCCTCGGCCTCTTCTCACTTTCACTTGGGTCTGCGACTAATGGAGGCCCCCACCTCTTTTTTGGGCGGCATATTGGTCGTTGAACTTCAGGCAATCCTTGATTTTTCTCCAACAATGGCTCAAAGTGAATGGATTGCCCGCATTTTGTACTTTGAAGGTATCCCAGACTTGAAACGCCTACACATAGAAATGAAAGCAACCAGTTACATTCATATGCATAGGAGGCTGATAAATGCTCTTATTATGAACAAGGAAAGGAAATGTATACCATGTCCTTGCCAAGGCCACTCGCGGGACGGCCTTCAACATTCTCATGAGCACCACAAAATTTGTTCCACTCCAATTGAATGAAGCACTACCTCTTTTGAATTGACACGTCGATCTGGCCACTCTCAAATTTGTAGGGCTCGGACTTCCTACAATCATGAAAGTAATCACCAACCCTCTTTCAAAATGTAGTTCCTTTTTGCTTGCCGTTGGTTTTGGGATCTTGTCCAATTGTCATCCAAGCTTTGCAAATCAACTTGTCCTCCACATCCGTGTATGCTCCATCCTCATGCTTTTCTTCCTTTTTTGTGACTGGACTTGCTCCTCTAGCTCTTCCTCAAACTGCAATGGCTCTTCGTCGATGTCTACACCCTCGATCGCCGCCTTCAGAGTCTTGGCCATCATTGTAGTGCCCATCGTTGTATTGGCCGTGGGCGTCTTGGCCGTCTAGAGTTCCGTCATCATCACACCCTTGACCACTCTCATTGATCATCTCCTCCAAGACTTCCTCATGAAAGCTTGGATCGGCCGGTGTCAGGGTGGGCGTTTTATCAAACATGTTGCGGGCGTCGGGTAAGTTGGCCGGGGAGACCACCATGAGTGCTTCCTTTGTGTCCTGGTGGACTGGCTGGCCACATGTGTGACGTTTAGATCAATGGGGGCATGGGGAAGCCTTACAGGCTGACACGTAGTCACCCATTTTCGGCGAGCCGTCTCGAGGCGCCATGGAGAAGCGGGACGCGGCCGGGTCGTGTTCGGGAAGGTACCCGTACGTCAACGGTGTTGTTGACATGCGCGGGAGCTCCGGAAGCGGCGGGTGGGCCGCCGACTAGCTCGTGTTGGCTGCCACAACGGTCGTGCAAGGGTCGGCTCACCATGTTACCCTGGAAGGAGGAGAGCCTATTGCTGGTCTTGGTGAGGATGGCCTCGCTGCGCCTGAGCGGTTTCGGCTGCAGCGACAGCTTCTTTTTTCGCCTTCTCCTTCCTTCTCCATCCATCCCTCTTTGTCGTCTCCTTCAGGGTGTGCAGCTTCTTCGGCTTCTTCAGGCCCACGACGCGGGCGGCTATGATGGGGACGGTGGCTGCCTGGAAGGGAGCGGCAACAGGGTTGGCGCGTCGGCCATGACGTGAGGGCAGGTTTTTTCTTAGAAAGAGTGAAGGGAATGATGTGGGTGCGTCACAGACGTGCGGGCCAGGGGCGGGCGTCCGCGTGGACGCGACCCAAATTTGAGGCAAAAATGGGTCACGACATGAAAAAATGTGTTAGACCGTGCCTTTTGTCCGCATGAATCCAAACGAAAAGTGAAGGAACGAAACGATTTTTTGTTAAAAGAGACCACCTGCCCAACAAAATTGCCAGAAAAGACCACCTCCGGATGAAATTGACAGAAAAGACCCCCTATACCGTGGCGGCAGGCGCGCCAGGCGACACGTGGCACTTGCCGCCATGGTGCGAGGCGGCAGCCCCTGCCGCCACCAAGCCAGGCGGCAGTCCGCCCATAAACGGAATCAGCAATCGCAACGGAACGGGGCTAACGTGGTGGACCTTGCCGCCTCAGGGGCAGGCGGCAGCACTGTAGCTGCTGAGCCCGGCCGCCTCACGGGCTGGCGGCAGGGGCTACGTGTCGCCTGCCGCGCCTGCCGCCACGGCCCAGGGGGTCTTTTCTGCCAATTTTATTCAGAGGTTGTCTTTTCTAGCAATTTTGTTGGGTAGATGGTCTTTTTCGGCAAAAAATCGAACGAAACGCGTCCTCTGTTACAGTTTAGCCTTAATGCGCCAAAGCAGGCTGTCCTTGTTTCTAATCAATCAAGTAGAGTAGTGGTACTATGAAGCTTTGACAATCGGCGTCCGGTTCGTGTACGCTGCACAGTACGGCGCGCGTCGGAGAAGATCGTGCGGATCGGCCGGGGGCCGGAGCTCCGGAGGAAGGGGACAAGGCGAGGGAGAGGCCGTCGTGTGGCCGCGCCGCGCCCCACTGTGGCTCGCTCGCGCACAGTGCCGCGGCGGGTTTGACCAACTTGCTCACGCTCAGCTTCATGCACCTGCGCCCCCGGCCGACAGACACGGCGACGTGTGGGGCTCCGGCACCGGCGTCTGCCGCAGATACGATTCGTCCGTCCATTGCTTTTCTTCTCCCCTCGCCTCGTCGCGTCCTTTCTTCGCTCGCTGCCATACCCTGCATGCACTGTTGTCTCGTGCGCCCCCAACTGCTGCTCCGGTCATCCTCTGCCCGGCCTTTGCTCCTCCTCCTCCTCTTCTTGTTCCCGGCGTACTGTACGGTTGCCGCGAGCTGCGGAGCCACGAGAGTGTGTAGAAAAAAACAACACCACATTAAACGCTGTCTTCATAAAACTATCACTGCTTTTTTCATTTCAAAAAACTACCACGAAAGTGGTACGCTGTTAAAAAAAAAAAAAAACTAGGCGCCGAACGGTTACATTTTACGTGGGTTTATGACACGTGAGGCCCGGCCGTCATGGTTTTCTCGGCCGGAGGCTGACGGCGCGCGGGCTGACATCCGTTAGGGCGAACCTTTCCGACCGCGGTCAAGACGACCGAGCCGTCTCCTCTGTTTTCCTCCTCACCCTCTTCTCTCACTTTGTCTCCCTCTCATGCGATGCCGTCGACGGCGGCGAAACCAGTCGACGTCGGCCACTCTACGGGGGGAGGTGGAACCGTGGATGGCGTCGAAGAGAATTCGGAAGTGGGTAACTGGTTGGGCAGCGACAGCTTTGCAATGCAGGCGCCGGCGCGACGCCACAGGCTGCACCGCCGTCGCCAGAGAATCAACAGTTCTCGCTTGAGTATAGAGCTGGCTGGGCTCTTGCTAGCATTGTCGCCGCGGATCCGGTCAACTCCTACCGCTTGGCCTCGGCATTTGGATGGGTTGAGTAAGTTTATTTCTTCTCTACATCTACTATTGACCAAACCCTAGTTTAATTCACTACTGCTAGGATTAGTACACAGTTCAGGAAATCTTTAGCTTACATCTACTCTTGACCAAACCCTAGGTTAATGCATTAGTGACTCATATTAGGTGATGTAGGTAGTTGGATGCAGTAGTTATACAAAGTAGTTAGTTGAATTTTGTAACGGAGATTTAGTTGGATGCAGTAGTGATTAAGAGTGTGCATTCATGAATTTTGTACTGAATTTTGTTGTATATGGATGCAGTTGCAGATCAATTTTGTCTTACTGCATTTTTTTGTACTGAATATTAGTCAGTGGGCTAAATAGGGATGCAATTGTAGATGCAGTAATGTTTTAAAATTTTGTACTAGTTTACAAACAGTTTTGAAGTAACACATTCTATAATGCAGACTAGATGATGAGATTTGGGAGGTTAGGTTGCATTTCCAGGGCAGAGATAACGTGGAAAGAAGGTTCTCTCTTTCAGACATCACTTTTGTCAACTTGATAGCACTGGCTGAAACTGAAGGCTATGGTTCAAATGACTACATGTACTATGTAAAAGAAGTAGGAATTGGACATGATGGACTATTGCTTCTAGACAGTCAAGAGGCAGTTGAAGAAATGATATACCACTCTGATTTCACAACTCTGAATATCATAGTGGCCAAGGCAAATGAAGATAAAGATGTTGGATTTAATAGGGCTCACAAAACAAGTTCCAATAGGCAGTCCACTGGGGGCCCTGGTTTTGTGTTAAGTCTCTCACAAGATGGAGTAGTTCATCCTCTTGAAGTTAATCTCAACACACAGCAGAGCTGCAACTTAAACATTACAGAAACTCCCGGTGTTGATGATGTGTTGGAAATATGCCCTAGATGCAATAATAAATTGGATATTATCATATTTCCTTGTTCATGATAAATGTTTACTATTCATGCTAGAATTGTATTGACCGAAAACTTAAATACATGTGTGAATACGTAAACAAATACTATGTCCCTAGTGAACCTCTACCAGACTAGTTCGTTGGTCAAGGATGGTTAAGGTTTCCTAATCATAGAGTTTTCATTTGATAACGTGATTACATCATTAGGAGAATGATATGATAGACAAAACCCAATCGTAAGCTTAGCATTTGATCGTATCACTTGAGTTTATTGCTATAACTTTTTTCATTTCAAGTATCTATTCCTAAGACCATGAGATCATGCAACTTTTGGATACTGGAGAAATACCTTGTGTTCTATCAAATATCACTTCGTAACTGGGTGATCATAAAGATACTCTATAGGTATCTTGTTGACCAACCCTAAAATGACCTACTTAGGCCATTTAGGGGGCTACCTTGTCGACCAACCCTAAAATTGTTGAAATATGCCCTAGAGGCAATAATAAAATGGTTATTATTATATTTACTTGTTCATGATAATTGTCTGTTATTCATGCTTGAATTATATTATCCGGAAACAGTGATACATGTGTGAATACATAGACCACAACGTGTCCCTGGTGTAATGCCCAGTATGAGATTATATCTCCTACGTGTCGAGGCACGACTTAAAGGCATAAGCTCATACTAGATTGATCTCACGTATGGTATCTTTGCACGACTCATGTAAAAGAGGGATGAAATTGCAAAAGAGATAGTTGGCTTACACTCGCCATGTCACACAATACATTACATAAGCAAAACATCATTCAAAACATCACAATCCGACTACGGGCGAAGATCCAAAAGAAAGATACCAAATAAAGCCACATGTCCGAATCGCCCCTAGTAGAAACCACTACTGATCATCGAAACACGTCACACACATACGACCAAACTCTTCATCGAGCTCCCAGTGAAGTTCTGATCCATCTCCTGCGTCAAACTCGGCTGAACCTGCATCTGGTGTTGTAGTATCTGTGAGCCACGAGGACTCAGCAATCCCATAACCATGGGTATCAAGACTAGCAAAGCTTTATGGGTAGGAGGAGGTAAAGTGGTGAGGTTGCAGCAGCGGCTAAGCATAATATGGTGGCTAACTTACGAGTACAAGAATAAGATGAGCATCTACGCAAGCGGTCGCAAACTAGTAATGATCGCTAAAGATCCTGAACTACCTACGAGTCAAACATAACCCCACCGTGTTCTCTTCTCAAAGTGAAAAGAGACAGTCACGGTTACTCACACAGTTGTGTGTTTTACTTCGGATCATCTGTCAAGTTTTCTACAACCGGACATTAACAAATTCCAATCTGCCACATAACCGTGGGCACGACTTTCGAAAGATCATAACCCTGCAGGGGTGTCCCAACTTAGCCCATCACAAGCTCTCACGATCAGCTGAAGTGATAAATATAATATCATCACCCCTTATCTTAGGGAAACCCGATCAGGCTCGGCATCCCGGTGCACAAGACATTTCGACAATGGTAAAACAAGTCTAGCAAGACCTCCCGGCGTGCCGACACCCTGATAGTAGCCGCGCGTATTTCGTCTCAGGCCACAACCGGATGGGAGAAGCTACGAGTAAAACCAGCCCTCAGGTTTCCCCCAGGTGGCCCCGCAGCACCCTCGTTCGGGACAAACACCATCAACACTGCCCCCCCTGCTATGTAGAAAAGAATCCCGAGGGTGCGACCCCCTATGCAAATTTAATTAATTAATTAAGTTGTTATTATGAGGCAAATTAAAACCAATGTTGGGCCTTGCTGGAGGAGTTTTATTCAAAGACGAAGTGTCAAGGGTCCCCATATACCCAACCGTGTAAGGAACGCAAAATCAAGGAACATAATGCCGGTTTATCGGCGCCTAAGGTGGCATGAGTGGAACAAAACACCGAGCAAAAGGCCAAGCCTTCCACCCATGCCCAGTATATAGGTGTGTTAATAATAATAATAGATATTGTGATATAACCAAAGCATCAAGTTCCAACATGGAACAATCTTCATCTTCACCTGCAACTAACAACGCTATAAGAGGGGCTGAGCAAGAGGGTAACATAGCCAACCAATGGTTTTTGCTAGGAAGGTGTCAAAGGTTAGAGGTTTCATGGCAACAAGGAGAGGGGCTGACAATAAAGATGGGTAGCGCGACATATAACGATAGCATCGAGACAACTAAGCAAAGGCAATGATAGTAAAGGTATCCAAGGGTATGGTCATCTTGCCTGGGATCCCGCAAGGAAGAAGAACGGGTCCATGAAGAGGACGAAGGAGAAGCCTTGAAGAAGAACCACGAGAAGTCGAACGAATCCTCACGATCGCAACACAACAAGCACTAACGAGAAGAAGCAAGCAATACGGTAAACACACATCACAAGAACATGAAAATATGCTCAAACAAGTATGATGCAACACAAGTCTACATAGGATGCACTACAAGTCTATACAGGAAGCAAAACATGGCAATGTAGGAAGCACAGAAAAACAACACAGTCTATATAATGCAATACATGGCAAGGTATGATGCATGACAAGTCTATACAGGAAGCAATACATGGCAAGGTAGGAAGCACAGAAAAACAACACTGTCTATATAATGCAATACATGGCAAGGTATGATGCTTGACAAGTCTATACAGGAAGCTAAACCTGGCAAGGCAGGAAGTACTCAAAAACAACACAAGTCAACAAGTTTAAATGAGGCCGGAACTACAACAACAATTCCGGAAATCCCCATATGCATGTTTAGCAATTTTAAGCAAACAACAATTCACACATTTTAATGTTGTTAACATGATGCGGATGACATGATCAAGTTTTATGCAATTTTTAGTAAAAGTTAGCAGGAAGAGATATGAAGTATTTGTCACCGTGGTGGAAAGAAAGGGCCCACGGCGACGAGTCTGAAAATGATGCCACGCAACATATCGGTTCCGGTAACTCGTTGGGAGACCGGTGCAAAAGATAGCGGAGAGGGTGACATGCAAAAGAGATGGGGTGAACCCGGTTGCCCGATTCCCACGGGCCGGCGACAAGGCAAACGAGGGCCACAACGGACACGATGCAAACATCCGATTCATCTCATACAACACACATTCACAAGCACTCATCCACGGGGTCGTCTTGGCGGAAGCGTTCGTTTCGGGGCGGTTCGAGGTCGTAGAGGAAGTAGTCGTTCTCGCGAGTCGTGGTACACGTTTCGTCGCCGTTCACGTTATCGTGTCGTGGTACTTGCCGCGTTCCGGACCGAAGGGGTACTTGGCGCATCCACGGGTCTTCGAGGATCGACGGTAGTTGTACACGGGGCGCCGGGGTTGTCGGTAGAGGTACTTGTCGCGTCGCCGGGCGTATCCATGTAGTCGATCTTGATGTAACCGAAGAGTACTGTGAAACCACATAGCCGTACACGTTTCCGTAGACGACCGGTGCATTCATAGATGTATTTGGCATGTCCCGTCTGCGGTCGAAGGTCCGGTGCTGCAACCGAAGATGGAGGTGTTCCGGGACGCACGAGGCAACAACTGAGCAGCGAGGCCGTGGCGGCGCTGGATCTGGCGACTCCGATGACGAACAGAAGGAGGCCGGCCTTGGAGAGTTGCTGGTGCTGCGACGGCCGGCGCAGGAGGTCATAGCGGCAGAGACGGTGGAGATGGCGCGGGACGACGAGGACACCGGCGGCGCTGGGCCTTGAGGGCGCGACGGACGGCGAGGCGGAGCAGGGCCGTGCGCTGCGGCGGTCGTCGGCGCTGGCGACTACGCTTGGCGGAGGAACAAGGCCCGGCGGCGGGGCGCGAAGGAGAAGGAGGCGGGGGCGCAGGGCGCCGCTGGGGGCGGCTTGAAGGCCGGCGACGAGGCGATGCCCGGTGCGAAGGAGATGGCGGCTCCGGCCCCGTCCATGGCGGCTCGGGAGGCGAGGAAGAGGCGGGATGGTGCCGCTGGACGGAGACGAGGCGCGGGCGCGACGCGAAGGAGATGAGGAGGAGGCTGGGAGGAGAGGGGTTGCGTCCATCTGCTCGGGTGCTCGAGGGGGAGCGAAGGAGATCGAGCGAGGAGCGGGTCGGGGCCTCTGGCGGCGCGAGGGAAGAGCGAGAGGAGGGATCAGGCGAGGGAAGAGGGAGATTGAAGCTAGGGTTAGGAGAGGATTGGGCCTAGGAGGCCTTAGTGCAAATGGGCCAGACTGGAGGTGGAATGATGCAGCCCGGCTCAGCTCTCTCTCTCCCCCTCATATTCTTTTAGAAGAAAAGAATAAGAGAGAAGAAAAAGAAAGAGAGGGTTAAGGAAAGAATTGGGCATGGGGATTATCTTCCCGGACTCACAAAAATGTAAGGAAATTAAATAAAATCAACGGAAGACTTTTGGGAAAAGAAGATTCAAACAAGTTTGAACAAAAGTCAAACTATTTGAATTCACAAAAACCCTTTTGATGGAATCCAAAAGGGGTGGGATTTGAGGATGTGGCTTAACTCAGCCAATAAGATTCATGGGCAAAGGTTGAGGCCATAATTGAGAAAGGGAAGGCATGGGGAAAAATATGCAAATGTGTTATGGTGAATTCCAAACAAATGGAATATTTAATATAGCTCCCTAATAATATTGAGAGGCTTTTATATGCTATAAAGAGAAGTCATCCTTCCCTCGATTTAAATGGACCGAAGGTCCACACGACTTATTAGGTTGAGTTGCAGAATTAAAGTCATGATGGCATGATGGCATGATGCAATGCAAAATAAATAACACAAGCACAAATGAAACACACGGGAGAACCCGGAACATCTGGAATCTTCTGGGACGTCGGTCTTCGGGCGTCACAACTCTCCCACACTAACAGAGGATCTCGACCTGAGATCCTAGAGATGGCACCGGATAGAAACGAAAAAGAACAGGTAAAACAAAGTTGCTTCTTTGACAAACGAGTGAAACCAAAGAACCTTGAGAGGTTAAACAAGTTGAATAAAGAATACAATGGAGATGAACGAAGATGAAAACACTCCGTTAGAAAAGAGGAACAAGGAACATTACGACAACCTTGTAGGTTGAAAGACATGAAACAAGAGCTTACGAACCAAAAGAATATGAAACTGCAACGGTATAGCCAAGGAATAAGAATGACAGAATTTGGACAGCACTCCGTCTGAAAATCGAAGGAATTAACATGAGCTTGAGGAGAAGGGATGATACTTGATGAAATCAACAAAACACTACCTCCGAAACAATTAAAAGAATGGCACACGGGATAAGAAAGATTTCAGACAGCACTCCGGTTAAAAAAATAGGCAAAACTTAATAAGATGAGAGAATTAGAATGGAGGTCACGACACTCCTGTTAAATGGACTAGAAAAGAAAAGAACATCATCTTGATATGACAAGATGATGGTTCGAAGAGAGCAATGTCACAAAGCCTCCGGAATGAATAATGGAGTGAAGAGATCGAAGAAGAAGAACATCTTCGACTATAAATGATTTTGAAAGCATCCTTACGAAGAAGGGTTGAATGGGGTTGATGGAAAATCAACAGCAAAACGAATAAACTTGTTGTGGGCTTATGGAAAACATCTCAAAATTATTAGGTGACAACGGGCCACTTACGAAAACATTTGATTGGATTGAGATCAACAAGGAGACGATAAGCTTATTTCACCGGAAAGATAAATGAAGAACTTGGGTCATTTATAAGCACCATAATAGCAACAATCTTTAGGGAAAGCTTTTAGGTGAAATACAACCCAAGATTACTCCAACGAATAAATTGAATGGTTGGAAAGATCTCGTGAACAAAGATAATGATCGGTTTAAATATCTCATTCCTGACAACTTGTGAATCATGAAACATGAAGGGAAATTGTCAAAAATGGCATACCACCCTCTCAAACAATAAGGTAGAAAGAATTGCACTTGGAAAGCATGATGAAGAATGCTTGAGCTCCAACAAGAATCTTGATGATGACTTCGAGGATGAATTAAATCTTGATGAACCACCATGAAAACTCCGGTAATGAAAGCATGAGAAGTGAAAGATGAAAAGAATAAGATTCAAGGCCTGCGATGAATTAGATGGAGGTTTGGAATGGTATAATTGAAATAACTTGGAGCTCCGGAAAACAAGACGAACAACTTAGAACCGAGAATATGATATGATGAACAAGCTCCAGACAAATGAATTAAATCACCTTGAAGGAATAAGAATAAGAATTATGTCATGCATCTCCTTCACCAATTTAAATTGATGTCAACCAAAGGATTTGGCATACTACTTATTCTCGTTGGAAGAATTAAGAGAGATCTCGCACAAGCTTGGGTAAATCTTCAACGAACCACCGGTAGGATTATGAAAAGAACGAGTGAATTGGTACGATAACAACGGAAGAGAAAAAATTGAAAGAACCACCGTAAGAATATGGAGACGAACGAAGAGACGTCAAGGAAGAATATTTGGAGGACGAAGTTGAAAACTGCGAACGAAGAAATCTTCTGAAATGATGGCCTTCGGAGGATCACAATGGAAATAATTCATGAAATGCTTCGGATGGGTATAAAAAGAATTCCTCACAAACGGAACAATAATGAGGATGGTATTAAGCTAGAACCACGAATCTTCAAGAGAACGGGCCAAGATTTAAGAGGAACTCTTCTTCGGTCTTCACATGTTGAGAATGAAGACGAGAAATGCCATGAAGAATTTCCAGATACTCCGGACGAATGAGAAGAGAGAAGGAGGAGCTAAAGATGGAAATAATTGAAAACAAGCTTGGATAAGGCATGTGACCGATGGAAATCATTCTTACGTCACACTTTGAAAAGAATTTGAGTATAACTCCGAAAGAATTGGAAGAGTCAGGTAAGATCCTGGGAAAAGACCTGTGGGTTAGGGCCCACTCAAAAGAAATCACCGTTGAAAAAGATTGCTTAAGAGATATCGCACCGGTTGAATTAAATGGCTTGAATAAGATAGCAATCCTCAAAATAGCTTGAACGGATTAAGAATGGAAACGCGAATCTTCTGAGATACCTTGTACACTCCGGATAAGAATAAAGAGATGTGAAGAAATAAGAGAACCTTCGGATAATAAATTTCAACATGGGAAAACATGTGAAACAAAAAGGAAGAGATATGATCATGACCGAAGCTTGAATTTATTCCACCGGAGAAGAAACGAGAACGGATAATGATGAACTTGAAGCTCTTGAGCATCTTCACGATAAATCATCGGATAAGAACATTGAAGGAAAAGAATGAGGAAACATCACAAGAATAAAATGGATAATTGATTTGAGATCTCTGGCTCCGAGAAGAAGAAGGGAGGGTGGGCGGGGAAACAAAGACAACTTGGGATGAATGAAACAGACAAATCATCGGATTTCTCAACGGCGTCCATATGGAATAACTTGAAGAGAAGGCACACCGGTTGAAAAGGATTAACATGAAGATCTCGATTGTCAAGAAGAATTAGCACTCCCATAGAAATATGAGAACACCGATTAGGAAAGGTATGGAATCAACATTTGACATCGAAGTAACTCAAATACCAGAATCAAATCAAAACAAAGGATAGATATGTTGCAACATAATCTTCACAATATCATCCGAACAGAGAATTGAACGAATGAATTCCGCAGGTACATCAACTTGTCGAGAAGCCACTTGGGAGAACAAAATATAAATAAAAACAACAAGGAGTAGATAGAACAAATACAAGATAGAAGTTTCGTTCCACATGTTCGTGCTGAAAGCTCATGGAACGTGTTACAAAAGGGTTTTGCAATCCCCAGATCAGCATAGCCAAGGACCCTTTAAGATGCAACTCCCGATCGGAACAACGCCCATAAAACCACTTCACTCAATGTAGAACCCCGAACTCCATATCATGCATTCGTTGGAAGAATGCCTACGAAGTACTGGATGAACCCACCTATTAATTTCCGAAAGTTTCCAATTATGCAATCAGGTGTTGGGGATACAGGGGAAGCATCGCGCACTCAACTCTAATCCTACATCCAGCTGTATCCATCCTTCAACATAACCAGTTATTTCCGGAAACCGTTTACCTCGGACCTTCGAAACGCATCTACTATACAAGCTATGGCAATACTCCTGAACTACCTCCCCAGTACTGGGTGATGTCGGGGTTATCTTGCCACTAACCGCATAGGAGAGTTTTTGATGTCGGCAGTCTTAAGTATTCCAGAACTGCTGCGATATATTTGTGACGACAACACTGTTGGAAATATGCCCTAGAGGCAATAATAAATTGGTTATTATTATATTTCCTTGTTCATGATAATTGTTTATTATCCATGCTAGAATTGTATTGATAGGAAACTCAGATACATGTGTGGATACATAGACAAACACCATGTCCCTAGTGAGCCTCTAGACGACTAGCTCGTTGATCAATAGATGGTTACGGTTTCCTAACCATGGACATTGGATGTCGTTGATAACGGGATCACATCATTAGGAGAATGATGTGATGGACAAGACCCAATCCTAAGCCTAGCACAGATCATGTAGTTCGTATGCTAAAGCTTTTCTATATGTCAAGTATCTTATCCTTAGACCATGAGATTGTGTAACTCCCGGATACCGTAGGAATGCTTTGGGTGTACCAAACGTCACAACGTAACTGGGTGGCTATAAAGGTGCACTACAGGTATCTCCGAAAGTGTCTGTTGGGTTGGCACGAATCGAGACTGGGATTTGTCACTCCGTATGACGGAGAGGTATCTCTGGGCCCACTCGGTAGGACATCATCATAATGTGCACAATATGTGATCAAGGAGTTGATCACGGGATGATGTGTTACGGAACGAGTAAAGAGACTTGCCGGTAACGAGATTGAGCAAGGTATCGGTATACCGACGATCGAATCTCGGGCAAGTGCTATACCGATCGACAAAGGGAATCGTATACGGGATTGATTGAATCCTTGACATCGTGGTTCATCCGATGAGATCATCGTGGAACATGTGGGAGCCAACATGGGTATCCAGATCCCGCTGTTGGTTATTGGCCGGAGAGTTGTCTCGGTCATGTCTACATGGTTCCCGAGCCCGTAGGGTCTACACACTTAAGGTTCGATGACGCTAGGGTTATAGGGAAAGTATGTACGCGGTTACCGAATGTTGTTCGGAGTCCCGGACGTCACGAGGAGTTCCGGAATGGTCCGGAGGTAAAGATTCATATATGGGAAGTCCTGTTTTGGTCACCGGAAAAGTTTCGGGCGATATCGGTAATGTACCGGGACCACCGGGAGGGTCCCGGGGGTCCACCAGGTGGGGCCACCAGCCCCAGAAGGCTGCGTGGGCTAAGTGTGGGAGGGGACCAGCCCCAAGGGGGCTGGTGCGCCCCCCCACCAAGTCCCTAGGCGCATGGAGAGGGGAAGGGGGCAAACCCTAGGTCCAGATGGGCCTTAAGGCCCACCCTAGGGCGCCCCCTCTCTCCCCCTCCCTTGGCCGCACCCTAGATGGGTTTTCTAGGGCTGGCCGCACCCCTAGGGGTGGGAAACCCTAAAGGGGGCGCAGCCCTCCCTTCCCCCTATATATATGTGAGGTTTTGGGGCTGCTAGACACACGAGAACGTCTCCCTCTTGGCGCAGCCCTACCCCTCTCCCTCCTCGTCTCTTGCAGCGCTTGGCGAAGCCCTGCTGGAGTCCCGCGCTCCTCCACCACCACCACGCCGTCATGCTGCTGTTGGATGGAGTCTTCCCCAACCTCTCCCTCTCTCCTTGCTGGATCAAGGCGTGGGAGACGTCACCGGGCTGCACGTGTGTTGAACGCGGAGGCGCCGTTGTTCGGCGCTTAGATCGGAATCAACCGCGATCTGAATCGCAGCGAGTACGACTCCTTCATCCGCGTTCTTGCAACGCTTCCGCATCGCGATCTACAAGGGTATGTAGATGCACTCACCTTCCCCTCGTTGCTAGATTACTCCATAGATAGATCTTGGTGATGCGTAGGAAAATTTTTGATTTTCTGCTACGATCCCCAACAGTGGCATCATGAGCTAGGTCTATGCGTAGTATCTTGCACGAGTAGAACACAAAGTAGTTGTGGGCGTAGATCATGTCAATTCTCTTGCCGTTACTAGTCTTATCTTGATTCGGCGGCATCGTGGGATGAAGCGGCCCGGACCGACCTTACACGTACTCTTACGTGAGACAGGTTCCACTGACTGACATGCACTAGTTGCATAAGGTGGCTAGCGGGTGTCTGTCTCTCCCACTTTAGTCGGATCGGATTCGATGAAAAGGGTCCTTATGAAGGGTAAATAGAAATTGGCATATCACGTTGTGGTTTTGGCGTAGGTAAGAAACGTTCTTGCTAGAAACCTATAGCAGCCACGTAAAAACTTGCAACAACAATTAGAGGACGTCTAACTTGTTCTTGCAGCATGTGCCGTGTGATGTGATATGGCCAAAAGGATGTGATGAATGATATATATGTGATGTATGAGATTGATCATGTTCTTGTAATAGGAATCACGACTTGCATGTCGATGAGAATGACAACCGGCAGGAGCCATAGGAGTTGTCTTATTTATTGTATGACCTGCGTGTCACTGAATAACGCCATGTAATTACTTTACTTTATTGCTAAACGTTAGCCATAGTAGTAGAAGTAATGTTTGGCGAGACGACTTCATGAAGACACGATGATGGAGATCATGATGATGGAGATCATGGTGTCATGCCGGTGACGATGATGATCATGGAGCCCCGAAGATGAAGATCAAAAGGAGCAAAATGATATTGGTCATATCATGTCACTATTTGATTGCATGTGATGTTTATCATGTTTTTCATCTTATTTGCTTAGAACGACGGTAGTGAATAAGATGATCTCTCACTAAAATTTCAAGAATTGTGTTTCCCCTAACTGTGCACTGTTGCTAAGGTTCGTTGTTCCGAAGCACCACGTGATGATCGGGTGTGATAGGTTCTAATGTTCGCATACAACGGGTGTAAGCCAGATTTACACACGCAATACACTTAGGGTTGACTTGACGAGCCTAGCATGTACAGACATGGCCTCGGAACACGGAAGACCGAAAGGTCGAACATGAGTCGTATAGAAGATACGATCAACATGAAGATGTTCACCGTTGATGACTAGTCCGTCTCACGTGATGATCGGACACGGCCTAGTCGATTCGGATCATGTATCACTTAGATGACTAGAGAGATGTCTATCTGAGTGGGAGTTCATTAGATGAACTTCATTGTCATGAACAATAGTCTAAGTTGTCTTCGCAAATTATGTTGTAGACCAATAACTGCGTTGTAGCTCTTGTTTAATACGATCCTAGAGAAAGACTAAGTTGAAAGATATTGTAAGCAATGATGCGGACTGGGTCCGTAGTCCGAGGAGTGTCCTCACTGCTACACAGAAAGCTTACGTCTTTGATGCACCGCTCGATGTGCAAACCCCTACAGCGTTGTCTGTGGATGTTGTGAACACCTGACAGACACGTCCTGATGACTACTTGATAGTTTAGTGCACCATACTATATGGCTTAGAATCGGGATTCCAATGACGTTTTGAACGCCGTAGAACATATGAGATGTTCTAAGAGCTGAAATTGGGATTTCAGGCTCATGCCCGTGTTGAGAGGTATGAGACCTCTGACAAGTTCTTTTGCCAAAAAGGATGGAGGAGAATAGCTCAACTAGTGAGCATGTGCTCAGAATGTCTGGGTTCTAAAATCACTTGAACCAAGTGGGAGTTAATCTTCCAGGTGAGATAGTGGTTGACGGAATTCTCTAGACACTATCACCAAGCTACTAGAACTTCGTGATGAACTATGACATGCAAAGGATGGAGATGATCCCGGAGCTATTAGCGGTTCTTAAGACCGCAAAAGTAGAAATCAAGAAGGAGCATCAAGTGTTGATGGTTTATCAAGACCACTGGTTTCAAAAGGGGCAAGGGCTAGAAGGGAAACTTCATGAATGGCAAACCAGTTGTCGCTCTGATGAAGGAACCCATGGTTGAACCCAAACCTCGAGACTAAGTGCTTCTATTGTAAGGAGAACGGTCACATGGTAGCGGAACTACCCCAAATACATGGTAGATATGATAGCTGGAAACTTCAACAAAGTATATTTGATATACGTGTTATTGATGTGTACCTTACTAGTACTCCTTGTAGCACCTGGGTATTGGATACCGGTTCAGTTGCTATTATTAGTGACTTGAAGCAAAAGCTACGGACTGAACGAGACTAGCCAAGGGCGAGGTGACAATGTGTGTTGGAAGTGTTTCCAAGGTTAATAAGATCACCATCGCACGCTCCCTCTATTTTCGAGATTAGAGTTGAACCTAGATAAATGTTATCAGGCGTCTACGTTGAGCATGAATATGATTAGATCATGTTCATTGCAATACGGTTATTCATTTAAGTCAGAGAATAATGGTTATTCTGTTTACATGAATAATACCTTTATGGTCATGCACCCAATGGTTTGTTGAATCTCGATCATAGTAATACACATGATGATAATATTAATGCCAAAAGATGTAGAGTTAATAATGATAGTACCACTTTCTTGTGGCACTGCCGCTTAGGTCATTTTGGCATAAAATGCATGAAGAAACTCCATGCTGATGGACGTTTGGAGTCACTTGATTTTGAATCGCTTGACACATGCGAGCCATGCCTCATGGGCAGGATGACTGAGATCCCGTTTTCAGGTACAATGAAACGGGTAAGTGACTTGTTGGAAATCATACATGCTGATGTATGTGATCCAATGAGAATTAAGGCGTGTGGTGGATATCGTTATTTTCTCATCTTCACTGACGATTTGAGTAGATATGGTATATTTACTTAATGAAGCAAAAGTCTGAAACGTTTGAAAGGTTCAAACAATTTCAGAGTGAAGATTAAGAATCATCATAACAAGAAGATCATGTTCCTACGATCTGATCAAGGGGATATTTTCTGAATTATGAGTTTGGCAATCACTTAAGACATTGTGGAATTGTTTCGCAGTTGAAGCCACCTGGAACACCACAGCGTAATGGTGTGTCCGGACGTCGTAATCGAACCTTATGAGATATGGTGTCTCTTACCGATCTACCGCTATTGTTTTGAGGTTATGCATTAGAGACAGCTGCATTCACTTTATATAGGGCACCATCTAAGTCCGTTGAGATGACGCCATGTGAACTATGGTTTGGCAAGAAACCAAAGTTGTCGTTTCTCAATGTTTGGGGCTGCGATGCTTATGGCTTCAGCCGGAAAAAGCTCGAACCCAAAGCGGACAAAATACATCTTCATAGGATACCCAAAGGTAATAGTTGGGTATACCTTCTATCTCAGATCCAAGGACAAAAATGTTTGTCGCTTAGAACGGGTCCTTTCTCGAGAAGGAGTTTCTCTCGAAAGATTTGAGTGGGAGGAAGATAGAACTTGATGAGGTTGTCGAACCCTCACTTCAACCGGAGAGTAGTGCAACACAGAAAGATGTTTCTATGGAACCTACGACTGTTGAAGAGGAAACTAATGATAGTGATCATGAAGTTTCGGATCAAGTTGCTATCAAACCTCGTAGGTCGACAAGGATAAGTACTACTCCTGAGTGGTACGGTGATCCTGTCTTAGATGTCATGTTGTTGGACAACAATGAACCTACGAACTATGGAGAAGCGATGGTGGGCCCATATTCCGACAAATGGTTAGAAGCCGATAAATCCGAGATAGGATCCATGTATCGAAACAAAGTATGGACTTTGGTGGACTTGCCCGATGATTGGCAAGCCATTGAGATAAATGGATCTTTAAGAAGAAGACGGACGTGGACGGTAATGTCACCGTCTATGAAGCTCGACTTGTGGCAAAGAGTTTTTCACAAGTTCAAGGAGTTGACTACGATGAGATTTTCTCGCCCGTAGCGATGCTTAAGTCCGTTGGAATCATGTTAGCATTAGCTGCATTTATGAAATCTGGCAGATGGATGACAAAACAAGTTTCCTTACCAGTTTTTGTAAGGAAAGGTTGTATATGATACAATCAGAAAGGTTTTGTCGATCCTAAGGATGCTAAAAGATATGCTAGCTCCAGCGATCCTTCTATGGACTAGAGCAAGCATCTCGGAGTCGGAATATATGCTTTGATGGAGTGATCAAAGTTTTTGGGTATACAAAGTTTGTTAGAAACTTGTATTTACAATAAAGTGAGTGGGAGCATCACAACATTTCTGATAAGTATATGTGAATGACATATTGTTGATCCGAAATGATGTAGAATTTCTGGAAAGCATAAAGGGTTATTTGAAATGAGTTTTTCAAAGGAAGACCTGGATAAAGCTGCTTACATATTGAGCATCAAGATCTATACAGATAGATCAAGACGCCTGATGATACTTTCAAAAGAACACACACCTTTGACATGATTTTGAAGGAGTTCAAAATAGATCAGTCAAAGAAGGAGTTCTTACCTGAGTTGTAAGGTGTGAAGTAGAGTAAGACTCAAAGCTTGACCACGGCAGAAGAAAGAGGAAGGACGAAGGTCGTCCCCTATGGTTTTGTCATAGGCTCTATACGGTATGCCATGATGAGTACCGCACCTGATGTGTGCCTTGCCACATGTCTGGCAAGAGGGTACAAAGGTGATCCAGGAGTGGATCACTAGATAGTGGTCAAAATTATCCTTAGAGGAATAAGGAAATGTTTCTCGGTTATGGAGGTGATAAAGAGTTCGACATAAAGAGTTACGTCGATGCAAGCTTAACACCTATCCGGATAACTCTAAGTAGAGATACCGGATACGTATAATGGAGCAACAGTTTGGAATAGCTCCAAGTGGAACGTGGTAGCAGCATCTACGATATGACATAAAGTTTTGCGAAGTACATAGGGATCTGAATGTTGCAGACCCGTTGACTACAACCTCTCTCACGAGCATAACATGATCAAACCCAGAACTCATTGAGTGTTAATCACATATTGATGTGAACTAGATTACTGACTCTAGTGAACTCTTTGGATGTTGGTCACATGGCGATGTGACCTGTGAGTGTTAATCACATGGCGATGTGAACTAGATTATTGACTCTAGTGCAAGTGGGAGACTGTTGGAAATATGCCCTAGAGGCAATAATAAATTGGTTATTATTATATTTCCTTGTTCATGATAATCGTTTATTATCCATGCTAGAATTGTATTGATAGGAAACTGAGATACATGTGTGGATACATAGACAACACCGTGTCCCTAGTGAGCCTCTACTAGACTAGCTCGTTGATCAAAGATGGCTACGGTTTCCTAGCCATAGACATGAGTTGTCATTTGATAACGGGATCACATCATTAGGAGAATGATGTGATGGACAAGACCCAATCCTAAGCCTAGCACAGATCGTGTAGTTCGTATGCTAAAGCTTTTCTATATGTCAAGTATCTTTTCCTTAGACCATGAGATTGTGCAACTCCCAGATACCGTAGGAATGCTTTGGGTGTACCAAACGTCACAACGTAACTGGGTGGCTATAAAGGTGCACAACAGGTATCTCCGAAAGTGTCTGTTAGGTTGGCACGAATCGAGACTGGGATTTGTCACTCCGTATGACGGAGAGGTATCTCTGGGCCCACTCGGTAGGACATCATCATAATGTGCACAATATGTGATCAAGGAGTTGATCACGGGATGATGTGTTACGGAACGAGTAAAGAGACTTGCCGGTAACGAGATTGAGCAAGGTATCGGTATACCGACGATCGAATCTCGGGCAAGTGCTATACCGATAGACAAAGGGAAAAGTATACGGGATTGATTGAATCCTTGACATCGTGGTTCATCCGATGAGATCATCGTGGAACATGTGGGAGCCAACATGGGTATCCAGATCCCGCTGTTGGTTATTGGCCGAAGAGTTGTCTCGGTCATGACTACATGGTTCCCGAGCCCGTAGGGTCTACACACTTAAGGTTCGATGACGCTAGGGTTATAGGGAAAGTATGTACGCGGTTACCGAATGTTGTTCGGAGTCCCGGATGAGATCCCGGACGTCACGAGGAGTTCCGGAATGGTCCGGAGGTAAAGATTCATATATGGGAAGTCCTGTTTTGGTCACCGGAAAAGTTTCGGGCGCTATCGGTAACGTACCGGGACCACCGGGAGGGTCCCGGGGGTCCACCAGGTGGGGCCACCAGCCCCAGAAGGCTGCGTGGGCCAAGTGTGGGAGGGGACCAGCCCCAGGTGGGCTGGTGCGCCCCCCCACCAAGGCCCAAGGCGCATGGAGAGTGGGAGGGGGGCAAACCCTAGGTCCAGATGGGCCTTAAGGCCCACCCTAGGGCGCCCCCTCTCTCTCCCCCCCTTGGCCGCACCCTAGATGGGTTTTGGGGGCTGCCGCCACCCCTAGGGAGGGAACCCTAGATGGGGGCGCAGCCCCTCCCCTTCCCCTATATATAGTGGGGGTTTTGGGGCTGCTGCACACACGAGATTGTCTCCCTCTTGGCGCAGCCCTACCCATCTCCCTCCTCGTCTCTTGCAGTGTTTGGCGAAGCCCTGCTGGAGTCCCGCGCTCCTCCACCACCACCACGCCGTCGTGCTGCTGTTGGATGGAGTCTTCCCCAACCTCTCCCTCTCTCCTTGCTAGATCAAGGCGTGGGAGACGTCACCGGGCTGCACGTGTGTTGAACGCGGAGGCGCCGTTGTTCGGCGCTTAGATCGGAATCAACCGCGATCTGAATCGCAGCGAGTACGACTCCTTCATCCGCGTTCTTGCAACGCTTCCGCATCGCGATCTACAAGGGTATGTAGATCCACTCTCCTTTATGCTCGTTGCTAGATTACTCCATAGATAGATCTTGGTGACGCGTAGGAAAAATTTTGATTTTCTGCTACGATCCCCAACAAACACCTCGGAGCTCAACTCCCCGGGACACTGCCACAACCCCTAAATGACAGGAGGCATCGAGAACAATGTTCTCGTCACAAAGACATCGGAACAATCCAAACAATACTCGTGAGATTCCTAAAAAAAAATTTGGTGAATTTTTGAGAGTAGAAGAGACAAGTAATCGTCAGGAGTCCTCACCAGAGTGAAAAGAGATGATGAGCAAAAGAAATCCTACTCTCCGATATATATATATAGGACTCAAAACATTTTAAGTGTGTGCCTAGACTCAACCGTCAACGATTCGATCAATCAGTGGGGGCTCCTAGGTCGGAGAAGGCTCTGAATACCAACTTTTAATGCCCAGTATGAGATTATACCTCCTACGTGTCGATGCACGACTTAAAGGCATAAGCTCATACTAGAATGATCTCAAGTATGGTATCTTTGCACGACTCATGTAAAAGAGGGATGAAATTGCAAAAGAGATAGTTGGCTTACACTCGCCACGTCACACAATACATTACATAAGCAAAACATCATTCAAAATATCACAACCCGACTATGGGCGAAGATCCAAAAGAAAGATACCAAATAAAGCCACAGGTCCGAATCACCCCTAGTAGAAACCATTACTGATCGTCGAAACATGTCACACACATACGACCAAACTCTTCATCGAGCTCCCAGTGAAGTTCCGATCCATCTCCTGCGTCAAACTCGGCTGAACCTGCATCTGGTGTTGTAGTATCTGTGAGCCACGAGGACTCAGCAATCCCATAACCATGTGTATCAAGACTAGCAAAGCTTTATGGGTAGGAGGAGGTAAAGTGGTGAGGTTGCAGCAGCGGCTAAGCATAATATGGTGGCTAACTTACGAGTACAAGAATAAGATGAGCATCTATGCAAGCGGTCGCAAACTAGTAATGATCGCTAAAGATCCTGAACTACCTACGAGTCAAACATAACCCCACCGTGTTCTCTTCTCAAAGTGAAAAGAGACAGTCACGGTTACTCACACAGTTGTGTGTTTTACTTCGGATCATCTGTCAAGTTTTCTACAACCGGACATTAACAAATTCCAATCTGCCACATAACCGCGGGCACGGCTTCCGAAAGATCATAACCCTGCATGGGTGTCCCAACTTAGCCCATCACAAGCTCTCACGATCAGCTGAAGTGATAAATATAATATCATCACCCCTTATCTTAGGGAAACCCGATCAGGCTCGGCATCCCGGTGCACAAGACATTTCGACAATGGTAAAACAAGTCCAGCAAGACCTCCCGGCGTGCCGACACCCTGATAGTAGCCGCGCGTATTTCGTCTCAGGCCACAACCGGATGGGAGAAGCTACGAGTAAAACCAGTCCTCAGGTTTCCCCAAGGTGGCCCCGCAGCACCCCCGTTCGGGACCAACACCATCAGCACTGGCCCCCCCTGCTATGTAGAAAAGAATCCCGAGGGTGCGACCCCCTATGCAAATTTAATTAATTAATTAAGTTGTTATTATGAGGCAAATTAAAACCAATGTTGGGCCTTGCTGGATGAGTTTTATTCAAAGACGAAGTGTCAAGGGGTCCCCATATACCCAGCCGTGTAAGGAACGCAAAATCAAGGAACATAATGCCGGTTTATCGGCGCCTAAGGTGGCATGAGTGGAACAAAACACCGAGCAAAAGGCCAAGCCTTCCACACATGCCCAGTATATAGGTGTGTTAATAATAATAATAGATATTATGATATAACCAAAGCATCAAGTTCCAACATGGAACAATCTTCATCTTCACCTGCAACTAACAACGCTATAAGAGGGGCTGAGCAAGCGGGTAACATAGCCAACCAATGGTTTTTACTAGGAAGGTGTCAAAGGTTAGAGGTTTCATGGCAACAAGGAGAGGGGCTAACAATAAAGATGGGTAGCGCGACATATAACGATAGCATCGAGACAACTAAGCAAAGGCAATGATAGTAAAGGTATCCAAGGGTATGGTCATCTTTCCTGGGATCCCGCAAGGAAGAAGAACGGGTCCATGAAGAGGACGAAGGAGAAGCCTTGAAGAAGAACCACGAGAAGTCGAACGAATCCTCACGATCGCAACGCAACAAGCACTAACGAGAAGAAGCAAGCAATACAGTAAACACACATCACAAGAACATGACAATATGCTCAAACAAGTATGATGCAACACAAGTCTACATAGGATGCACTACAAGTCTATACAGGAAGCAAAACATGGCAAGGTAGGAAGCACAGAAAAACAACACAGTCTATATAATGCAATACATGGCAAGGTATGATGCATGACAAGTCTATATAGGAAGCAATACATGGCAAGGTACGAAGCACAGAAAAACAACACAGTCTATATAATGCAATACATGGCAAGGTATGATGCATGACAAGTCTATATAGGAAGCTAAACATGGCAAGGCAGGAAGTACTCAAAACCAACACAAGTCAACAAGTTTAAATGAGGTCGGAACTACAACAACAATTCCGGAAATCCCCATATGCATGTTTAGCAATTTTAAGCAAACAACAATTCACACATTTTAATGTTGTTAACATGATGCGGATGGCATGATCAAGTTTTATGCAATTTTTAGTAAAAGTTAATAGGAAGAGATATGAAGTATTTGTCACCGTGGTGGAAAGAAAGGGCCCACGGCGACGAGTCCGAAAATGATGCCACGCAACATATCGGTTCTGGTAACTCGTTGGGAGACCGATGCAAAAGATAGTGCAGAGGGTGACATGCAAAAGAGATGGGGTGAACCCGGTTGCCCGGTTCCCACGGGTCGGAGACAAGGCAAACGAGGGCCACAACGGACACGATGCAAACATCCGATTCATCTCATACAACACACATTCACAAGCACTCATCCACGGGGTCGTCTCGGCGGTATACCTTCGAAGCATTCGTTTCGGGGCGGTTCGAGGTCGTAGAGGAAGTAGTCGTTCTCGCGAGTCGTGGTACACGTTTCGTCGCCGTTCACGTTATCGTGTCGTGGTACTTGCCGCGTTCCGGACCGAAGGGGTACTTGGCGCATCCACGTGTCTTCGAGGGTCGACGGTAGTTGTACACGGGGTGCCGGGGTTGTCGGTAGAGGTACTTGTCGCGTCGCCGGGCGTATCCATGTAGTCGATCTTGATGTAACCGAAGAGTACTGTGAAACCACGTAGCCGTACATGTTTCCGTAGACGACCGGTGCATTCGTAGATGTACTTGGCATGTCCCATGTGCGGTCGAGGGTCCGGTGCTGCAACCGAAGATGGAGGTGTTCCGGGACGCACGAGGCAGCAAGTGAGCAGCGAGGCCATGGCGGCGCTGGATCTGGCGACTCCGATGACGAACAGAAGGAGGCCGGCCTTGGAGGGTTGCTGGTGCTGCGACGGCCGACGCGGGAGGTCATAGCGGCAGAGACGGTGGAGATGGCGCGGGACGACGAGGACACCGGCGGCGCTGGGCCTTGAGGGTGCGACGGACGGCGAGGCGGAGCAGGGCTGTGCCCTGCGGAGGTCGTCGGCGCTGGCGACTGCGCTTGGCGGAGGAACAAGGCCCGACGGCGGGGCGCGAAGGAGAAGGAGGCGGGGGCGCAGGGCGCCGCTGGGGACGGCTTGAAGGCCGGCGACGAGGCGATGCCCGACGCGAAGGAGATGGCGGCTCCGGCCCCGTCCATGGTGGCTCGGGAGGCGAGGAAGAGGCGGGATGGCGGCGCTGGACGGAGACGAGGCGCGGGCGCGGCGCGTAGGAGACGAGGAGGAGGCTGGGAGGAGAGGGGTCGCGTCCATCTGCTCGGGTGCTCGAGGGGGAGCGAAGGAGATCGAGCGAGGAGCGGGTCGGGGCCTGATGGCTTCTCGCCCCTCGTTGGTTACCCCAAGTGGAAGGTTTGAGATGCAGTGTAGCGGAAGTTTTCCCTTGGCAATACCAAGGATCGATTTCCCTGAGACTCCCAGTTTCAACAAGAAGGTGTCAACTGCTAACGGCGCCAGATATTAGCAATCAACGTGGACCTGCACACAAATACAAATAACTTTGCTCCCAACGAGTACAGAGAGGTTGTCAATCCCTCCGGCCTTGTAGTTTACAAAGGATCAAACGCAAGTGATAATAGTGATAGGTATAATTGCAATAGTAAGTAAAAAGCGGAAAAGTAAATAGCGGATGTGATCAATGATGGTAATATGGACCGGAGTCTCATGATGTTCACTAGTGATGTCTCTCTCCCAAAAGACGATAAAACTGCTATGTGAGGTAAACGAATTACAGCTGGGCAATTGACAGGACCATGTGCGCAAACCAATGCTGACTAAGTTGCAAGAAAGGTAGAGGTTCAAAGCATGGGCGCTACGCCGAGGTAAGTAGGCAGAAATCCATCTGCATCTACTACTAATCATCCACCTTGAGATATCTATCCAGAACATCTCGCTGGTATTAAGTTGCGAGTCCCACCCATAGTGTAAACTCAAAGCAACAGACAACTGCATTAAAAGAACTTTGCGTAAAGTAAACAATCCTTGCACCCGCGGGCACAAGCACCGTTGTTTTCCCCCTTGTGGCAACAACACATCCTCTAGACTCATGTTTCTGTCACTCAAGCTAGTCATCGAGGGGCATGAACCCACAATCAAGCATAACGTTCCCTCTTGGAGTCACTACCTACTACTTGGCCAAAGCAATAAATAACAACGGAGAACATGCAAGAATTACTTACGAACATAAATATAAAATAGGTGAATCAATTATATTACTCAAACACAATCTGAACATAATCTCATAATCCATCGGATCCCAGCAAACTCATCATAGCAACAACATAAGGATTACATATGTGCCTCGATCATGTAGGGCAGCTCACGAGGACTAATTAGTGAAGCACAAGAACGAGAGGAGAACATCACATAGCTACTGGTCATGGACCCATGGTCCAAGGGAGACTACTCACAACTCATCCGGGAGGCGTCCATGGTGGTGGAGAAGCTCCCGGTGGTGATCCTCCCCTCCGGCAGGGTGCCGGGAAGGGTTCTCCTGGTGCTCCCGATCTTGGAAGCGGCGGCGGCGGCGGCGGAACAGAGATGAGATCGCGAAAAAGGGTTTCCGTCTCGAGGGTTTTGGGAGACGGTCTAAATATATGCCAAAGGGGGGCACCAGACGAGGCTCGGGGGGCCCAGGCGCCCCCCCGGTGCGTCCCAGGGGGGGGGGGCGCCACCAGGGCGCCTGGAGCCCTGGTGGCCCCCCCGGGTGTACTTTGGCTACCGGGAACCTTTTGGAACACTGATTTTTTATATAATTTTTCCGGGATTTTTCTGGCAGTTCTCGTAATGGGAAAAACTGAAATACAAAAACAGCAGAAAACAGAAACTGGCACTGGGGTGCACTGAGTTAATAGGTTAGTCCATGTAACACCCCTATGTGCTAACTACTGTGTCACTCTACTAATGATGCCAAGTCATCTTCATTTGCTTTAACTAATCACAGTGGTTAAGCTCCCAATTCAAACTTCCACTGAAAATTCAAATTTAAATTCAAGTGCAAAATGAATTTGTTCCAAAAAAATTTGAAAAATGTCCATGTTGTTGCAAATATTCCAAATAAATGGTGTTAGGGAAAACAACATCACCAGCAACTCCAAATGTGGGCTAGGGCATTAAACAGTGCAATATCAGCACTTAAATATGCCTTTTCATTTTTGTAAAATTAAAAAATGATCCAAATTAGCCCAAAGCAATTTTTGGAGATGAGGAATATTGCAACCTCATTTTTGACCAACTCACACTTTTTACAAACATCTTTTGATGGCCCTACCTTTTCCTTTTTCTCTTTGCTGTTGAAATAAAAGTAAACAGAAAATAAACAAAGGAAAAAGGGCCAGGAGGCCTTACCTGCCGTGGCCCAGGCCGGCCCAGCCCGCCTTCCCTCACCTGCTCCCTCCCCGTGTCACCGCCGCCGTGGTCGCCGCGCTCGCCACCGCGCCCCCGCCGACACCTGCCGCCACAGGGCCGGCGAGGGGATAAGACCGTGCCCCTGCTCCTCCCCGAGCCGTCCTCATCCATTTCCCCCTCGCCTCGCCCGCTCTCTCCCTCGCTCCTCTTCCCTCTCAGATCCGGCCACCGAGCGCCGTCGTCGCCGTTCGACCGCTGCCCTCGCGGCCACCGGCGACGAGAGGCCTCGCCACCGTGTCTGGCGTGTGCGCGGGCCTCGACTACGCCATCCTTGCCCACGAGCCGAAGCTGGGAGGCTCGGGAGCTAGCGCACGACGTCGCCCCCTTCCTCTCGGACTCCGGCGAATCTCCGTCGTCTCCGGCCACTCAAGCCTGCCCCGAGCAGGCATACACCGGCTACCCTCGCTGTGAGCTCCCCCTCTTTCCTCTCCGCCTTCCCTTTATCTCGTTAGCTCGCCGTAGCTTTGTCGCCGCTCGCGACCGAACCCGTCGCCGCTCGAACTCGTCGCCGGTGATGTTCCGACGACCAAATGGCCTCAAGACCATGTCTATCTAATTGCACTCACCGCGTAGAACTCGCCCGTGCCCTCGTTTCGGCCTGGCGAGGCCCCTAGCGCCGTCTCCGTCGAGCACCCGAAGCCGCCGCCGCCTTAGCTCGTCGCCGGCGCCGTTCCGGCCACCCCTGAGCCCAGCCACCACCACCATTCGACGTGCGGGTGTGGGCTCGTTCGAAAGAGCCCTCCCGCGCTGCATCCCGAGCACCACAGCGAC
>LR738712.1:8386454-8401126 GCA_902687465.1 Secale cereale
TTATGAAGTACTAATCTGCACCCTTCTAATTGCTGCAAGACCCTGAAGATGCTAGTCTTCGTCAGGACTAGGCTTTTCCCCTCTCTACTCTGGCTTTCTGCAGACTAGTCCACCCACATAAAGCCTCCTTTGAAAATGATGCATTGCTTAGTATAGATCTGATGTAAGTCTTGCTGAGTACTTTGGATGAGTACTCACGGTTGCTTTGCTTCCCCTTTTGTCCTTCCCGCATGATAAATCAGACGACGGAGCCTTGGTGCCAGCAGCCCCCGTTGACGACTACTACTACCAGCCCGAGGCTGGCCACTACTACTACCCGGCCGGCGAGTACTTCTACGAGGAGCCGGCGGACGACGACCAGGAGTAGGATCGGAGGTCCCAGGCAGGAGGCCTGCGCCTTTTCGATCGTAGCTTTTCTTTTGCCCCGCCTCGTATGAGGCCTATCTGAACTTGTGTTCTATGTCTGTACCCAGACATCTAACGCTTCCGCTGACTATGTGCATGACACTTGTTATGTATTCGAGCCCTCGAGGCCCCTGGCTTGTAATATATAACTTGTATGTATTTATTTATGTTTTTAGAGTTGTGCTGTGATTCCTTCACGTGAGTCCTTAGGCTTGATCGTGTGCATTTGCGTGTATGATTAGTGCACGGTCGGGCCGGGGTCGTCACAGGTTGGTATCAGAGCCGACTGCCTGTAGGAACCCCTTTCCAACTCCTTGGTCGAAGTCGAGTCTAGAGGTCAAAAACTGTTTTACTAACTTGGCTGTGTGGCTTATGGCCCCACGTCGCCACTTGGGTGGTGTAGCTTCTTTTTATTCCTCGTCTGTATTCTGGGACTCTGAATTTCTCTCCTATTCGGGTTAAACGATTTTACTAACTCCGACATTAGGTTCTCGTAACTGCTTCCTCCCGGAGAACCCCCCCCACATCCCGAAGATGGCGTGTCATCATCAAAAGACTCCGAAGATACTCCACGAAGTTTCCGAGACCATTATGCCACTGCTTTGCAGTCCCTGACCACCGTTAAACCCCAAAGGATAACTACCTACACCTGTCATTCCTATATTCGTCTCAGTACCCTCGGGTTCTATCCGACATATCGTAACACTATCCGACATTTCGAGAATTCTCGGAACCTATTGCCTTGCAGTCCTGTTCCGCTTGATCACACCTATGAATAAATCCTCATACTTACCGGGGATTCGGTCATCCCTAGTTGATCAAGTGTTTCGCAACATACTTCCCATTGTTAATCGATCTCCCGAAGGACCTCTGCAGCCTACTGCTGTTGGTTACCTTGCCGGCCTGAATTATGGATAATTCCATATGTCTGGCAATATTCATCGTTACCCTTTGACACCGTCATTTTGGTCTTATTGAGTCAACATGAGTGTGAATGCACGCAATCATTAGTTGATCCTTCTAAATTATCTTCTTCGGCTCAGACCTTATTCCGAACATGAGCTGGTTCTCGGTAAATCAATCCTTGATTGATTAGCCATCTAATTCAATTCAACGTGCTCATCTTTTTATCAGAGCCTCTGCCTCTGATTCCTTGACTTTGGAAATTGTAACTCTTTGCATTTAAGCTTCGGCTTATCTAGATAATTTCCATAAACTGATGCCCTTGCATTCTCCTTCTTCTGGTTGAGTACCGATACTCACATCAGATCCTTTGCCGACCACCTGATCTTTTGTTGGATTAATATCCGACACTGCCCTCCATATTCCATAACCTTGTTAGTTTCCCCTGATACATAATACCTTCGGTAAATTGTATCCCCCGTCTTGTCAACCATACTCTGCTTCTCAAGCTTATGCTACTTACCCCTGAAGTTTGTGGTATATGTTCTTAAGTTGCCCCGATGGGTTGAACATATGCTTTCTCTAGTCTGTGTGAATCAAAAGCTATGCGAGATATATCCACTCGCGTTCCGTCGAATAAATTTTCGACTCAACAATTTCTTCGAAGACGAGGAGTGAATGAAAGGTAATGCATTGAAGAAGTGGGAGTCGACCTTGAACCTTGTGTTCATGCCCATGGACCCGATGTAGAACTTATCATGGAAGCTGCTCATCTTGTACCTGTGAATTGATCCTTTGCAATAGTGGTTCCGACCATATTTTCCCCTTGATCCCATTTCCCGGACAAGTTAAAATACTTGTCTTCTACAGATCAACTCACCTATCCAACCACTATCCTGATCTACCTTCAAGTATTGCCCCATGTTATCTCGAGGATATTGCATCATTGCACTACCTCTAGTGAACTCTTATTGGAATGATACTCCATCATATCATTCCTTGTCTGATCGGCTATATCATCTTCGTGCTAATTCTAACCGTGTTAACTGGCCCCTATGCCGTAGCCTAACTTCCGACGATGAGTTAAGCTTACGTCGATCTTCTTCATTTTATCATTTCACCTCGAACCACAAGCTTATTTCGAGCTTGTGCCGTATCCGTGGTTTCATTAACCTTTCGCTTCATCATCCCTTTTTCTTGATGTCGTCGCTATTCGATGGCATCTTCGTGAAACCTCTCGACAAAATGTTTCTTGATCTATTATCCATTCACCGCTGTATGGGTAACATCACGATTCTTCCCTCGTCCCTTTACCTAAATAATTTTGAACTTGCTACCCTATCTTGTATATCATGCTCCGCTTTTCCTTGGGAAATGATATACCCCTAACGCTTGAGTGTACACACATTTTCCTTTCCATTGGTTTGATAAACCAATTATTCACATTTTCCTTTCCATTTGTTTGTTTAACCTTTCTTACCAAGTTATGTTTAATTATCATCAGGACTTGGCAAGTCTGATTCTTCTTCTTTTAGATGGATCCTCTATTTCCACCTCGCCCGGAGACTCAGCCTGTGCTTCGCACCTGGGCTCGAGATGCCCCTGGGTTTCCGGCCATTCTAGTCGCTCTCCTGACCAGGCTGGGCTACCGCTGGTACCCCGAGTACATGGTCTACGAGGAGTATCGCGAGTTCAACCAGGAGCAGTATTATGCTGATGTTCGTATCTACGACCGGCAGGATGACTCAGGCATTGAGCTGTACCGCTTCCGCGGTAGCGGCGTGACGGTTGCGATGGCAGTCCATGATGCTGCCTACGCTGCTGTCGTACGCCTCCGAGGAGAGCACGGAGATAGCTTGGATGCCTCTGAGTTTCGGTACATGCCGTATGCACCTGCTGGAGATGAGACTGGATACTACTCAGCTATCTGTGCCCCGTATAAGAGTCGACGATATGACCCGCATGTTCTGATTCAGCACACTCAGGCTCTGGATCGTACTGCTCGGGCCCTGGCGGTTGAGTTGTCCATCACTCGGACAGTTCTCTACCAGACATTGACGCAGTTGCTTATGCATCACGTCAATTGCGTCCGCATGAAGAAAATTACCCAGTGCATGATCTGGAACTTGCTGCAGTGATCTTTGCATTGAAGCTATGGCGACATTACCTTCTCGGTAACCGGTGTGAGATTTATACTGATCACCAAAGTTTGAAGTATTTATTCACTCAGCCGGATCTTAATCTCCGCCAACAGCGATGGTTGGAAACTATTTCTGAATATGACTGCGGTATTTCTTATACCCCTGGCAAGGCTAATGTGATGGCCGATGCCTTGAGTCGCAAGTCATACAGCACCAACCTCAAGGTTAAGCGAGCTCAGCCTCGTCTTTATGAGGAATTACGCAAGCTGAATCTGCATATCGTTCCACATGGTTCGCTTAATGACCTTGTGATACAGCCGGATCTTGAGAAGGCTGTCAAGGTAGCGCAAACCAAAGATGCTTACGTTGATGTTATGAAACAGGAACTGCATCTTCCGAAATACAGGGATTTCTCAATATCCGAAGATGGAACCTTGTATTTCCGAGGCCGCATCGTGGTAACGCGTTTCGAGCTTATGACTGACAAGGTCATGAAGGAGGCACATGATACACCGCTGTCTATTCATCCTGGTAGTACTAAGATGTATCGTGATCTCCGTCAAAGGTACTGGTGGCCTAATATGAAGCGGGATATTGCTCGTTATGTTGCTGAATGCGATGTCTGTCGTCGCGTGAAGGCAGAACATCAGAAGCCTGCTGGACTTCTGCAACCTCTTCCTATTCCGCTGTGGAAATGGGATAAGGTGCAGATGGATTTCATTACTGGCTTTCCTAAATCCCAGAAGGGTAACGATGCCATTCTTGTCGTCGTCGACCAACTCTCAAAGGTTGCACACTTCCTGCCAATCAAGGAGACTATCACTGCTAGCCAGTTAGCAGAACTGTATATCTCCCGAATTGTATCCCTCCACGGAATTCCGAAGGAGATCAGTACGGACCGTGGCACCCTGTTCACTTCCAAGTTCTGGGAAAGTTTTCAAGAAGCTTTGGGAACTCATATCAACTGGAGTTCAGCTTATCACCCCCAGTCCCAAGGTCAAGTTGAACGAGTCAATCAAGTGCTTGAAGATATGCTGCGGGCTTGTGTTATATCATTCGGTAAGAAATGGGAAGAATCCCTTCCATATGCCGAGTTCTCATATAACAACAGCTATCAAGCAAGTTTGAAGATGGCTCCCTTTGAAGTTTTGTACGGACGTAAGTGTCGAACCCCTCTGAACTGGTCAGAAACTGGGGAACGACAAGTTATTGGTCCGGACATTATTCAACACGCCGAAGAGCAAGTCCGAATCGTGCGTGAGAATCTCAAGGCGGCTCAAGATCGCCAGAAGAGCAACTTTGATCGCAAGAGATCGGGATTGACTTATCAACCAGGTGATCAAGTCTATCTTCGTGTCACCCCTATGAAGGGCACGCACCGTTTCGGCATCAAGGGCAAGTTAGCTCCACGCTACATTGGTCCCTTCCCCGTGGTTGCTAGACGTGGATTCGTGGCTTACAAATTGCAATTGCCGCCGCAATTCTCGCATATCCACGATGTGTTCCATGTGTCGCAACTCCGCCGATCTTTCAAGGAGTCCCCGCATCGTGCTGTGGATCACGAGATGCTCGAGCTTCAAGATGATCTATCTTATAAGGAGCATCCGATCCGCATCCTCGATCAAGCTGAACGTCGGACCCGTCAGAAGACAACCAAGTTCCTGAAAGTGCAGTGGTCAAATCACACCGAAGATGAAGCCACTTGGGAACGCGAGGAAAATCTTCGGGCGGAATACCCCGACCTCTTTTCTTCTACCTCCTGAATTCTCGGGACGAGAATTTCTTTTAGAGGAGGAGAATTTGTAACACCCCTATGTGCTAACTACTGTGTCACTCTACTAATGATGCCAAGTCATCTTCATTTGCTTTAACTAATCACAGTGGTTAAGCTCCCAATTCAAACTTCCACTGAAAATTCAAATTTAAATTCAAGTGCAAAATGAATTTGTTCCAATTTTTTTTGAAAAATGTCCATGTTGTTGCAAATATTCCAAATAAATGTTGTTAGGGAAAACAACATCACCAGCAACTCCAAATGTGGGCTAGGGCATTAAACAGTGCAATATCAGCACTTAAATATGCCTTTTCATTTTTGTAAAATTCAAAAATGATCCAAATTAGCCCAAAGCAATTTTTGGAGATGAGGAATATTGCAACCTCATTTTTGACCAACTCACACTTTTTACAAACATCTTTTGATGGCCCTACCTTTTCCTTTTTCTCTTTGCTGTTGAAATAAAAGTAAACAGAAAATAAACAAAGGAAAAAGGGCCAGGAGGCCTTACCTGCCGTGGCCCAGGCCGGCCCAGCCCGCCTTCCCTCACCTGCTCCCTCCCCGTGTCACCGCCGCCGTGGTCGCCGCGCTCGCCACCGCGCCCCCGCCGACACCTGCCGCCACAGGGCCGGCGAGGGGATAAGACCGTGCCCCTGCTCCTCCCCGAGCCGTCCTCATCCATTTCCCCCTCGCCTCGCCCGCTCTCTCCCTTGCTCCTCTTCCCTCTCAGATCCGGCCACCGAGCGCCGTCGTCGCCGTTCGACCGCTGCCCTCGCGGCCACCGGCGACGAGAGGCCTCGCCACCGTGTCTGGCGTGTGCGCGGGCCTCGACTACGCCATCCTTGCCCACGAGCCGAAGCTGGGAGGCTCGGGAGCTAGCGCACGACGTCGCCCCCTTCCTCTCGGACTCCGGCGAATCTCCGTCGTCTCCGGCCACTCAAGCCTGCCCCGAGCAGGCATACACCGGCTACCCTCGCTGTGAGCTCCCCCTCTTTCCTCTCCGCCTTCCCTTTATCTCGTTAGCTCGCCGTAGCTTTGTCGCCGCTCGCGACCGAACCCGTCGCCGCTCGAACTCGTCGCCGGTGATGTTCCGACGACCAAATGGCCTCAAGACCATGTCTATCTAATTGCACTCACCGCGTAGAACTCGCCCGTGCCCTCGTTTCGGCCTGGCGAGGCCCCTAGCGCCGTCTCCGTCGAGCACCCGAAGCCGCCGCCGCCTTAGCTCGTCGCCGGCGCCGTTCCGGCCACCCCTGAGCCCAGCCACCACCACCATTCGACGTGCGGGTGTGGGCTCGTTCGAAAGAGCCCTCCCGCGCTGCATCCCGAGCACCACAGCGACGTGGGCATTTTGGCCCGAAGTCCGGCGCCGCTCCGCCGCTCGCCGTCGCTGCTCCGGCAGGATTCCGGCGAAGCCACCACCCGCGTTCGACGCGCGGTGGAGTGGCCGCTCGAACGCGCCCTCCCACGCGCGAAATGGAGTCCTGTGGCCGTTTTCCGACGAGGCCCGAGCCGCTCCGCCGCGAAAACGGGCCGCCGGCGTTTAAACGCCGGCCGGCCGCCGTGGCTCTGGTGGGGACCACCCCTGGGTCACTGCCAGTGGCCCCCACGGGCCCCAGTTGACCAGTTGACTTGGTCAACTGGCTGACTGGGCACCCCTGGCCCACTGACATGCGGGCCCCGCCCGAAAACGTTTTTTGGATTAGTTTAACTGTTAGTTAATTAAGTTAATTAATTAGTTTAAAAATGTGCCACTGACATATGGGGCCCACCCCTGTAATCAGCTCTGTTAGATTAGTTTAAAACTCTGTTAGATCGCAGAGGCTGACAGGTGGGACCCACTGGTCAGGTTTGACCTGACCAGTGCGGCTGTTGACTGCTGACGCAGTGATGACTACATGCTGACGTCATAATTCATTTCTGTTAATATAAAATAATTCCAGAAATTCCAATAACCTTTAGAAAATCATATCTTTTTATCCGTAGCTCGGATGGAAAAACTTTCTACATGAAAGTTGCTCAGAACGACGAGACGAAGCCAACCGTGCTGTCTGTTTCCGTGTCGGGACCCTCTACGGAGGTGAACCCGCAACTTTTAGCCTGTTTCCGGTAGATGAATAGTGCACATACACCGGTTAATAATTCCAGTTAATTCCTAAAAATAACTAATATGACTTAGACATATTTTTAGGCAACCCTGCACCGCACATTAGTTTAGCACGCTTTGTGATGCATGTTTACTGTGTATTTATCTGTTTCTTCCCCCCCTCTTCTCTCTCGGTAGAGTCCGACACTGACGCCGCTCCAGAGACCGACGCCGTCCCGGTGATTGGTTCCCTCTCCGACGACCTTGCTTTTGCCACCGAGCAACCAGGCAAGCAACCCCCCCTTTGATCATTCCGATATCGCCTATGTCTATTCTCTCTTATTCTTGCATTAGAATTGCTGCTACTGCTGCTGCTCCTATTACTGTTGCATAGCCTGTTTTTGCAATACTGTTGATACCTGTCCTTATTCATAAACTGCTTAGTATAGGTTGGGTAGCACTGCTGTGGTCCCGCTTTCTCGTAGTTGCCTCGCTTAGTACCCTTGCCTCGATCAAGCGATCGAGCCCCTTCCCCTGACCTTCTTCACATCACCGCACACCCCCTAATATGCTCGACTCCGCAGAGTTAACATCGGGTGACGAGGGTGATACCTCCGAACTCACTTTCGATGTTGTCCCTGTAGTATAGCTAGCTCGTTGTGGGTTACCGAGGGTGATTCCTCTTCCCACTTCCGACTTAGCTTTTGTCGTGCATCCGCTATGGTGATTACCGCCGAGGGTGATTCCTCCGGTATCACCTTAACGGGACTTGTCGTTTAGGAATCCAACGAGGGTGATTCCTCGGATTCCTCATCGGCATGGAAACCACACGGATGCCCTGGTTTACCGAACCGTGTTTAAAGACGTATCGATCCCCGAGGCCGGACGTCGCCAGGAACAAAGGCGTGCGGCCAGAGGTATCGTGCGTCTGAAGACACTTTGAAGTTACTACTACACATGTTGGATGGAGGCGGGTTGACCCAGAGGGGTACCCGCGAGTGCCTTTGAGGCGTGAGCTGTGGAGTCGGGTGACCAGTGAGGGTACCCGCGAGATAACTACGAGGCGTGGCCGGTCATTCTTAGTCCTTGTCACAAGTCCTCGAGACGGGACGACGGGGCCAACAGTATCGTAGGCTCTGCTCGTTACCGCGCGCTCCCAATCCACTAAGCGATTTGGATATTTGATCCGAGGGGCCTCCGGGTCCGATAGCACTAACCACCACGTGGGTGTGAGTGGGTGCTCTGCGTCGTATACATCAGCCGGAGTCGTCACGACGTCAGCGATTGAGCGGCCCGTTCGGATTGGACCTAGGATGCAACTGCGTGCTTGTATAAGGGGTTGCTAGGTCTGCTACCGAACGGCCTCGCAACGTGCGGAGCGCCCGGGGCGATGGCTCAGACCCCTGGGGGCATAGGATTAGTCCGGCGTGCTCGATCCTCTCTGGCGGTTTCCGGTCGGGTTGCGTCGTATTGTTTGGCCGAGGGCGGGCATGACCTGATGGTGTGTCCGGCCGGAGTTAAGCGAGCGTGGTGGGTAACTTGGTGCACCCCTGCAGGGAAGAAAACATCTATCGATAGCCTGTCCTACGGTAACGGACACTCGGAGTTGTATCCACTTCGGTACAACTAGAACTGGTGACTTGAGATATGAGATATGAAGATATTGCTATGAACCATCTACTTTATGAAGTACTAATCTGCACCCTTCTAATTGCTGCAAGACCCTGAAGATGCTAGTCTTCGTCAGGACTAGGCTTTTCCCCTCTCTACTCTGGCTTTCTGCAGACTAGTCCACCCACATAAAGCCTCCTTTGAAAATGATGCATTGCTTAGTATAGATCTGATGTAAGTCTTGCTGAGTACTTTGGATGAGTACTCACGGTTGCTTTGCTTCCCCTTTTGTCCTTCCCGCATGATAAATCAGACGACGGAGCCTTGGTGCCAGCAGCCCCCGTTGACGACTACTACTACCAGCCCGAGGCTGGCCACTACTACTACCCGGCCGGCGAGTACTTCTACGAGGAGCCGGCGGACGACGACCAGGAGTAGGATCGGAGGTCCCAGGCAGGAGGCCTGCGCCTTTTCGATCGTAGCTTTTCTTTTGCCCCGCCTCGTATGAGGCCTATCTGAACTTGTGTTCTATGTCTGTACCCAGACATCTAACGCTTCCGCTGACTATGTGCATGACACTTGTTATGTATTCGAGCCCTCGAGGCCCCTGGCTTGTAATATATAACTTGTATGTATTTATTTATGTTTTTAGAGTTGTGCTGTGATTCCTTCACGTGAGTCCTTAGGCTTGATCGTGTGCATTTGCGTGTATGATTAGTGCACGGTCGGGCCGGGGTCGTCACAGTCCAACTATGATCAAAAGTGTATGGAAGTGCATAAATATCATAGCAATATCACCCAAAAGAGGCATGGAGCAAGCAGAAATTATAGATACGTTTTGGACGTATTAACATCCCCAAGCTTAATTCCTGCTCGTCCTCGAGTAGGTAAATGATAATAAGAATAATTTCTGTGGTGACATGCTATTAACCATATAGGACTTTTTCATAGTCATATGACAAAAGCTTATTGAGACAATGAATCTATAGTAATTAAGTTGCCTCATGAGAAAATCACAAAGAACTGAAAGTTTTACAATATGATACTGAAACATCAAATAGATTTGTAATGAACATGGTGTGCAAATATGATAAAGTGATATCTCGCTTGCCCCCTTTAGTGAAGGAAAACATAAATGCAGGGGCACCTCCAAGGTTTAAGTGATGAATAGATACAATGATTTCAGAATAAACGATATCACAATCATGCAAAAGACAATGCTACTTTGGGACAATGCACATTACACTCAGAATGACAATCATGCTCTCTGTAGTTGGTGCTTTAAAAGAAGGTGGAGACTCTCGAACCGTGGCTTTTGTTGGCAAGGTTGAAAACCCGTAGTCGGAAACAAAGACAAAACATGTACCAGAGCTCTTGGTTTTAAAATAGAGGTAATAATAATTTTTTTTAGATCATGCATGTTTCGTCAACGAATGCTAGCAGACAACTCAATCACTTCTTGAGATGGTCAAGTTTCGAGGAACGGCTCCCGAATGAGGACGATCACATCCTCTTAATCTCCTTTGTTTATCACTGCCAAAGTTTTCTGATTTCTCATGAACAAAGCGTGAAAGAGGGTTTGTTTGTTATATTAATTTTGAGCCGGGCGCACTCAATGCCAGTTCCTTCTCGTATTATGGGTTTGCACATTATACATGCAATCCCGGGGTGAAGCTTGTCCAACTTAAAAAGATTATGAATTAACTACTACTTCCTCATGGACTTACAACAGAGGCACAAAATAGGAATGCCTTTTTTTTCTTTGAATAATTTCGAGATGGTACATGCAAGTCTCCGTTAGGAATGGCAGGTAAATACCATGTAGGAAGGTATGGTGGACTCATATGGCATAAGTGGTGTAAAAGAATGTGGATGCACAAGCAGTCAGTCCGCTTAGTACAGGTGGAGGTTAGCAAAAGACTGGGAGCGACCAACTAAGAGAGCAATGACAGTCATAATCATGCAGAGCGACAAAGCAACATTGAATCATGCATGGAAGTTATATCGCTACTCAGAAACAAAAGATCATCAAGGCTTGACAGACTTTCTTTACAGTCTTAAATATGCGTGAGCATACGCCAAGTCAATCAAAATAAATTATCGAAGGGAGATATTACTAAACCATACCACATCATAGGCAAACAAATCATGTTGGTACTCCAATAACACATCGGGAACCCCCCAGCTATTTGAGACTAACCATAAGAAAACATGAACTACTAAGCGCCATTATGCACGTAGCATCTTTATCATAGACATATCAACCAATGCAACGGAAGCAAACTCTCTTAATAAGATAAGCATGATAACTAAAGAGAGTTCAAGCAACCAACTAAACGAAAGCTCTTTAAAAAGATAAGCATGAATACTAAGAGATAAGCATGATAGTAGCTATTAAAAGACAAAGAACACACACAGCAAGGATAGACATGAAAATTCTATGTTATGTTCTAGGTAGAAGTGGAGCGTGTTTCTCTCCCACATAAAGAAAGCTGAGTTCCGACTCGTTATGGAAAGCTAAAAGAAAACTAAAAAGGAAAACTAAAAGCAAGACGCTCCAAGCATAGCACATAACACATGAAGTGATTAAAATATAGTGGAACGAAAGACGAACTGATAATGTTGATGGAGAAGGGGATGCACGGGGGCATCCCCAAGCTTAGACGCTTGAGTCTCCTTGAATATTTCTTGGGGGTGCATGGGTGCATCCCCAAGCTTGAGCGTTTGACACTCCTGAATCTTTTTATCATCTTCCCTCGCACACTTGAAAACTCCCTTCATACATAACTCATCATAATCTGATTAGCGAGGTTAGTACCCATAATAAAATAATTGTTCCTTGCTGGAAATAAAGATATTCTTGAAGTTCTACTGTTTCTCAAGATTGCCAAAAGGTTTTTGCAAAGAAAAAGCAAGCTCTAGGTTTGCAAAATGAAGGAAAGGCAAAACAGGACAGAATCTGTGAAAAACAGAACAGCAGGTAGTAAATGATTTTTCTGGGGCACTTCTGCAACTCTAATAAAAAAACTCAAAACAGAAGCACGAAAGACAATTATATAGAGCACGCTGTCGAAAAAATTCAGACCAAAAAGATGATCTGGTGATTTTATACGAATTTTTCTATCCAAGGACAGAATCTGTTTCCTGGACAGCACGTCACAACTTTTGAACTTTCTTGCAATCAGAGGCTATACTTGGCACAAAATTGAAAAGCAAAGATACAATGATTATGCTACAGTAGTAACAACATCAAGACACAACAAAAACAAAATAAAATTTATTCATTGGGCTGCCTCCCAAAAGCGCTTTCTTTTATGCCTTTAAGCTAGGCATAATGCATAGAGGAATCAATAACCATCATAATAATCAGAGCTATAGATTGCTTCAAATGGTTCCTCAACGAGTTCACTCTTGTTCCTTCTAGGAAAGGGGTACACACCTTTTGCCTTTCCGCGCAAGCGGATTTGTCCCTTACCTATATCAATGAAGCCTTTTACTGCTCGGAGGAAGTCCCTTCCAAGCACTATATTTCCTTGGTTTGGCTCCATGATGAAGAAATCAATCATTGCAATCCCTTTAAGGAATTTAACTGGCACGTCTTTTATTCTTCCCTGGATTTCAGAAATATCTCCATTAGTGTGTTCATGATAAGATGGTAATCTATCCATGTTAAATTTTAAAGAATCATGAACAATTTTTGGCATAGTAGAAACCATAGATCCAATATCACAATAAGCAAGGAAGTCTTGATTAGAGATGCTAATCCTAACAAAAGGCTCCCAATCATTATCTATTTCCAAAATGTCTTTCTTATTGGGTTTGGGTTTCTCTACCTTCATAAAGTCTAGAGCATCCATTCTCTTCTCAATAGTAGCAAGTCTATCTATGACAGTATCAAAGTTATGATCATAAACAAAGTAACTAGATAGACCATGTATAATTTCAAGAGCTCTAGCTTCATCACACTCTAGGAAATCTCCCTCGGCTATAATATCAAGAGAGTGTTTACACCATTTAAAAAGACCATGGTAAAAATTTCTAAGCACAATTTTTATAGGTATCCAAGGCATAATTCTCCTATGTGCATCAGAAATTCTGTCCCATGCCTTCTTCATATTTTCTCCATCCCTTTGATGGAAATCTAGAACTTCTGATTCCCTCAAAGCACCAAATCCTAACATGTTTGGCTAAACAGAAAGGACTACTAACAGAAAAGCAAATATTTTTTTTTGTAATTTTTGATAAAGGATACTAAAGCAAAAACTGAAAGGTAAACTAACAAGACTAAAAAGCAAAGGTAAAAGATAGCGTGCAACTCCCCTATCCTGAAGAGTGGAGTCCCCGGCAACGGCGCCAGAAAACTTTGCTTGATGGCTTCTCGCCCCTCGTTGGTTACCCCAAGTGGAAGGTTTGAGATGCAGTGTAGCGGAAGTTTTCCCTTGGCAATACCAAGGATCGATTTCCCTGAGACTCCCAGTTTCAACAAGAAGGTGTCAACTGCTAACGGCGCCAGATATTAGCAATCAACGTGGACCTGCACACAAATACAAATAACTTTGCTCCCAACGAGTACAGAGAGGTTGTCAATCCCTCCGGCCTTGTAGTTTACAAAGGATCAAACGCAAGTGATAATAGTGATAGGTATAATTGCAATAGTAAGTAAAAAGCGGAAAAGTAAATAGCGGATGTGATCAATGATGGTAATATGGACCGGAGTCTCATGATGTTCACTAGTGATGTCTCTCTCCCAAAAGACGATAAAACTGCTATGTGAGGTAAACGAATTACAGCTGGGCAATTGACAGGACCATGTGCGCAAACCAATGCTGACTAAGTTGCAAGAAAGGTAGAGGTTCAAAGCATGGGCGCTACGCCGAGGTAAGTAGACAGAAATCCATCTGCATCTACTACTAATCATCCACCTTGAGATATCTATCCAGAACATCTCGCTGGTATTAAGTTGCGAGTCCCACCCATAGTGTAAACTCAAAGCAACAGACAACTGCATTAAAAGAACTTTGCGTAAAGTAAACAATCCTTGCACCCGCGGGCACAAGCACCGTTGTTTTCCCCCTTGTGGCAACAACACATCCTCTAGACTCATGTTTCTGTCACTCAAGCTAGTCATCGAGGGGCATGAACCCACAATCAAGCATAACGTTCCCTCTTGGAGTCACTACCTACTACTTGGCCAAAGCAATAAATAACAACGGAGAACATGCAAGAATTACTTACGAACATAAATATAAAAGAGGTGAATCAAATATATTACTCAAACACAATCTGAACATAATCTCATAATCCATCGGATCCCAGCAAACTCATCATAGCAACAGCATAAGGATTACATATGTGCCTCGATCATGTAGGGCAGCTCACGAGGAATAATTAGTGAAGCACAAGAACGGGAGGAGAACATCACATAGCTACTGGTCATGGACCCATGGTCCAAGGGAGACTACTCACAACTCATCCGGGAGGCGTCCATGGTGGTGGAGAAGCTCCCGGTGGTGATCCTCCCCTCCGGCAGGGTGCCGGGAAGGGTTCTCCTGGTGCTCCCGATCTTGGAAGCGGCGGCGGCGGCGGAACAGAGATGAGATCGCGAAAAAGGTTTCCGTCTCGAGGGTTTTGGGAGACGGTCTAAATATATGCCAAAGGGGGGCACCAGACGAGGCTCGGGGGGCCCAGGCGCCCTCCCGGCGCGGCCCAGGGGGGGGCGCCACCAGGGCGCCTGGAGCCCTGGTGCCCCCCC
>LR738712.1:8401173-8431326 GCA_902687465.1 Secale cereale
CCCCGGCTGTACTTTGGCTACCGGGAACCTTCTGGAACGCTGATTTTTTATATAACTTTTCCGGGATTTTTCTGGCAGTTCTCGTAATGGGAAAAACTGAAATACAAAAACAGCAGAAAACAGAAACTGGCACTGGGGTGCATTGAGTTAATAGGTTAGTCCAAATATGATCAAAAGTGTATGGAAGTGCATAAATATCATAGCAATATCACCCAAAAGAGGCATGGAGCAAGCAGAAATTATAGATACGTTTTGGACGTATCAGGGCCTCTGGTGGCGCGAGGGAAGAGCGAGAGGAGGGATCGGGCCGGCGAGGGAAGAGGGAGATCGAAGCTAGGGTTAGGATAGTATTGGGCCTAGGAGGCCTTAGTGCAAATGGGCCGGACTGGAGGTGGAATGATGCAGCCCGGCTCAGCTCTCTCTCTCCCCCTCATATTCTTTTAGAAGAAAAGAATAAGAGAGAAGAAAAGGAAAGAGAGGGTTAAGGAAAGAATTGGGCATGGGGATTATCTTCCCGGACTCACAAAAATGTAAGGAAATTAAATAAAATCAACGGAAGACTTTTGGGAAAAGAAGATTCAAACAAGTTTGAACAAAAGTCAAATTATTTGAATTCACGAAAACCCTTTTGATGGAATCCAAAAGGGGTGGGATTTGAGGATGTGGCTTAACTCAGCCAATAAGATTCATGGGCAAAGGTTGAGGCCAGAATTGAGAAAGGGAAGGCATGGGAAAAAAATATGCAAGTGTGTTATGGTGAATTCCAATCAAATGGAATATTTAATATAGCTCCCTAATAATATTGAGAGGCTTTTATATGTTATAAAGAGAAGTCATCCTTCCCTCGATTTAAATGGACCGAAGGTCCACACGACTTATTAGGTTGAGTTGCAGAATTAAAGTCATGATGGTATGATGGCATGATGCAATGCAAAATAAATAACACAAGCACAAATGAAACACACGGAAGAACCCGGAACATCTGGAATCTTCTGGGACGTCAGTCTTCGGGCGTCACACCTGGTAAACCTCTAGTTACTAGCTCGTTGATCAACAGATGATTACGGTTTCCTGACCATGGACACTGGATGTCATTGATAACGAGATCACATCATTAGGAGAATGATGTGATGGACAAGACCCAATCCTAAGCCTAGCACAAGATCGTGTAGTTCGTAATGCTAAAGCTTTTCCAATGTCAAGTATCTTTTCCTTAGACCATGAGGTTGTGCAACTCCCGGATACCGTAGGAATACTTTGGGTGTGCCAAACGTCACAATGTAACTGGGTGCCTATAAAGGTACACAACGGGTATCTCCGAAAGTATCTGTTGTGTTGGCACGAACCGAGACTGGGATTTGTCACTCCGTATGACGAAGAGGTATCTCTGGGCCCACTCGGTAAGACATCATCATAATGAGCTCAATGTGACTAAGGTGTTGGTCACGGGATGATGTATTACGGAACGAGTAAAGAGACTTGCCATGACGAGATTGAACAAGGTATCGATATACCGATGATCGAATCTCGGGCAAGTACTATACCGATAGACAAAGGGAATTGTATACGTGATTGATTGAATCCTTGACATCGTGGTTCATCCGATGAGATCATCGAGGAACATGTGGGAACCAACATGGGTATCCAGGTCTCGCTGTTGGTTATTGACCGGAGAGTCGTCTCGTTCATGTCTACGTGTCTCCCGAACCCGTAGGGTCTACACACTTAAGGTTCGGTGACACTAGGGTTGTAGAGATATATGCATGTGGTAACCCGAATGTTGTTCGGAGTCCCAGATGAGATCCCGGACGTCACGAGGAGTTCTGGAATGGTCCGGAGGTAAAGATTTATATATAGTAAGTCCAGTTTCGGCCATCGGGAGAGTTTCGGGGGTCACCGGTATTGTATCGGGACCCCCGGAAGGGTCCCGGGGGTCCACCGGGTGGGGCCACCTATCCCGGAGGGCCCCATGGGCTGAAAGGGGAAGGGAACCAGCCCATGGTGGGCTGGTGTGCCCCCCTTGGGCCTTCCCCCTGCGCCTAGGGTTGGGAACCCTAGGGGTGGGGGCGCCCCACGTGACTTGGGGGGCAAGCCCCCCCTAGGCCGCCGCCCCCCAGAGATCCCATCTCTAGGGCCGGCGCTCCCCCCTAGGCCCCCTATATATAGTGGGGGGAGGGAGGGCAGCCGCACCCCATGCCCTGGCGCCTCCCTCTCCCTCCCGTGACACCTCTCCCTCCTCCAGCGCTGCTTGGCGAAGCCCTGCTGGAATACCGCTGCATCCACCACCACGCCGTCGTGCTGCTGGATCTCCATCAACCTCTCCTCCCCCCTTGCTGGATCAAGAAGGAGGAGACGTCGCTGCACCGTACGTGTGTTGAACGCGGAGGTGCCGTCCGTTCGGCGCTAGGATCATCGGTGATTTGGATCACGACGAGTACGACTCCATCATCCACGTTCTCTTGAACGCTTCCGCTCGCGATCTACAAGGGTATGTAGATGCACTCCCCTCTCCCTCGTTTCTAGATGACTCCATAGATTGATCTTGGTGAAGCGTAGAATTTTTTTGATTTCTGCTACGTTCCCCAACAGTGGCATCTGAGCTAGGTCTTTGCGTAGTATCTTGCACGAGTAGAACAGAAAGCAGTTGTGGGCGTAGATTTGTTCAATTCTCTTGCCGCTACTAGTCTTATCTTGATTCGGCGGCATCGTGGGATGAAGCGGCCCGGACCGACCTTACACGTACGCTTACGTGAGACAGGTTCCACCGACTGACATGCACTAGTTGCATAAGGTGGCTAGCGGGTGACAGTCTCTCCCACTTTAGTCGGATCGGATTCGATGAAAAGGGTCCTTATGAAGGGTAAATAGAAATTGACATATCACGTTGTGGTTTTGGCGTAGGTAAGAAACGTTCTTGCTAGAAACCTTTAGCAGCCACGTAAAAACTTGCAACAACAATTAGAGGACGTCTAACTTGTTCTTGCAGCATGTGCCGTGTGATGTGATATGGTCAAAAGATGTGATGAATGATATATGTGATGTATGATATTGATCATGTTCTTGTAATAGGAATCACGACTTGCATGTCGATGAGTATGACAACCGGCAGGAGCCATAGGAGTTGTCTTATTTTATTGTATGACCTGCGTGTCAACTGAAAACGCCATGTATTTACTTTACTTTATTGCTAAACGTTAGCCGTAGTAGTAGAAGTAATGTTTGGCGAGACGACTTCATGAAGACACGATGATGGAGATCATGGTGTCATGCCAGTGACAAAGATGATCATGGAGCCCCGAAGATGAAGATCAAAGGAGCAAAATGATATTGGCCATATCATGTCACTTTTTGATTGCATGTGATGTTTATCATGTTTATACATCTTATTTGCTTAGAACGACGGTAGTAAATAAGATGATCTCTCACTAAAATTTCAAGAATTGTGTTCCCCCTAACTGTGCACCGTTGCTAAGGTTCGTTGTTCCGAAGCACCACGTGATGATCGGGTGTGATAGGTTCTAACGTTCGCATACAACGGGTGTAAGCCAGTTTTACACACGCAATACACTTAGGGTTCACTTGACGAGCCTAGCATGTACAGACATGGCCTCGGAACACGGAAGACCGAAAGGTCGAACATGTGTCGTATAGAAGATACGATCAACATGAAGATGTTCACCGTTGATCACTAGTCCGTCTCACGTGATGATCGGACACGGCCTAGTCGATTCGGATCATGTATCACTTAGATGACTAGAGAGATGTCTATCTGAATGGGAGTTCATTAAATTTGTTTAGATGAACTTAATTGTCATGAACTTAGTCCAAAATCTTTACAATATGTCTTGTATATCCAACGGCCCATGCTCATGTTACCCTCAACTTCAACGCGTTCCTAGAGAAATCCAAGCTGCAAGACGATGGTAGCAACTATACAGATTGGGTCCGTAACCTGAGGATCATCCTCATAGCTGCCAAGAAAACATATGTCCTTGAAGCACCGCTAGGTGACGCTCCCGCCCCAGTGAACCAAGACGTTATGAACGCTTGGTAGTCGCGTTGTGATGATTACTCCCTGGTTCAGTGCGGCATGCTTTACAGCTTAGAATCGGGGCTCCAAAAGCGTTTTGAGCACCACGGAGCATATGAGATGTTCCAAGAGCTGAAAATGGTTTTCCAAGCTCATGCCCGAGTCGAGAGATATGACGTCTCCGACGCATTCTACAGTTGTACGATGGAGGAGAATAGTTCTGTCAGCGAGCACATACTCAAATTGTCTGGGTTGCACAATCGCTTGTATCAGTTGGGAATGAATCTCCCAGACGAAGCGGTCGTTGACAGAATCCTTCAGTCGCTCCCACCTAGCTACAAGAGCTTCGTGATAAACTTCAATATGCGAGGGATGGAGAAGTCAATTCCCGAGGTGTATTCAATGCTGAAATCAGCGGAGGTGGAGATCAAGAAAGAGCATCAAGTGTCGATGGTGAATAAAACCACTAAGTTCAAGAAAGGCAAGGGTAAGAAGAACTTCAAGAAGGACGGCAAACAGTTGCCGCGCCCGGTAAGCCAGTTGCCGGGAAGAAGCCAAAGAATGGACCCAAGCCTGAGATTGAGTGCTTTTATTGCAAGGGAACGGGTCACTGGAAGCGGAACTGCCCCAAATACTTAGCAGATAAGAAGGCCGGCAACGTCAAAGGTATATGTGATATACCTGTTATTGATGTGTACCTTACCAGCGCTCGTAGTAGCTCCTAGGTATTTGATACCGGTGCAGTTGCTCACATTTGTAACTCAAAGTAGGAGCTGCGGAATAATCGGAGACTAGCGAAGGACGAGGTGACGATGCGCATAGGGAATGGTTCCAAGGTCGATGTGATCCCGTCGGCACGCTACCTCTACACCTTCCCTCGGGATTAGTTTTAAACCTTAATAATTGTTATTTAGGACCAGCTTTGAGCATGAACATTGTATCTGGATCTCGTTTAATGCGGGATGGCTACTCATTTAAATCCGAGAATAATGGTTGTTCTATTTATATGAGAGAAATGTTTTATGGTCATGCCCCGCTGGTCAATGGTTTATTCTTAATGAATCTCGAACGTGATGTTACACATATTCATAGTGTGAATGCCAAAAGATGTAAAGTTGATAATGATAGTCCCACATACTTGTGGCATTGCCGCCTTGGTCATATTGGTGTCAAACGTATGAAGAAGCTCCATGCAGATGGACTTATAGAGTCTCTTGATTATGAATCATTTGACACGTGCGAACCATGCCTCTTGGGCAAGATGACCAAGACTCCGTTCTCCGGAACAATGGAGCGAGCGACCAACTTATTGGAAATCAAACATACCGATGTGTGCGGTCCAATGAGTGTTGAAGCTCGCGGAGGCTATCGTTATGTTCTCACCCTCACAGATGACTTAAGTAGATATGGGTATGTCTACTTGATGAAACACAAGTCTGAGACCTTTGAAAAGTTCAAGGAATTTCAGAATGAGGTTGAGAATCAACGTGATAGAAAAATAAAGTTCTTACGATCGGATCGTGGAGGAGAATATTTAAGTCACGAATTTGGCACGCACCTAAGGAACTGTGGTGTGTCTGAACGTCGTAATCGTACTCTGTTAGACATGGTGCGATCTATGATGTCTCTCACCGACTTACCGCTATCTTTTTGGGGTTATGCTTTAGAGACTGCCGCATTCACTTTAAATAGGGCTCCGTCTAAATCCGTTGAGACGGCACCGTATGAACTTTGGTTTGGCAAGAAACCTAAGCTGTCGTTTCTGAAAGTTTGGGGTTGCGATGCTTATGTCAAGAAACTTCAACCTGAAAAGCTCGAACCCAAATCGGAAAAATGCGTCTTCATAGGATACCCTAAGGAAACTATTGGGTATACCTTCTACCTCAGATCCGAAGGCAAGGTCTTCGTTGCCAAGAATGGATCCTTTCTGGAGAAAGAGTTTCTCTCGAAAGAAGTGAGTGGGAGGAAAGTGGAACTTGATGAGGTGACAGTCACCCCTTCCGAACCGGAAAGTAGCGCAGCGCAGGAAGATGTTCATGTGGTGCCTGCACCGACTAGGGAGGAAGTTAATGATGATGATCTTGAAGCTTCAGATCAAGTTACTACTGAACTTCGAAGGTCCACAAGGACACGTTCCGCACCAGAGTGGTACGGCAACCCTGTCATGGAAATCATGTTGTTAGACAACGGTGAACCTTCGAACTATGAAGAAGCGATGGCGGGCCCGGATTCCAACAAATGGCTTGAAGCCATGAAATCCGAGATAGGATCCATGTATGAAAACAAAGTATGGACTTTGGTGGACTTGCCCGATCATCGGCACGCCATAGAAAATAAATGGATCTTTAAGAAGAAGACTGACGCGGATGGTAATGTGACCATCTATAAGGCTCGACTTGTCGCTAAAGGTTATCGACAAGTTCAAGGGATTGACTACGATGAGACTTTTTCTCCCGTAGTGATGCTGAAGTCCGTCCGAATCATGTTAGCAATTGCCGCATACTATGAATATGAGATATGGCAAATGGACGTCAAAACGGCATTCCTTAATGGCTTCCTTAAGGAAGAATTGTATATGATGCAGCCGGAAGGTTTTGTCGATCCTGATAATTCTAACAAGGTATGCAAGCTCCAGCGCTCAATCTATGGGCTGGTGCAAGCATCTCGGAGTTGGAACATTCGCTTTAACGATTTGATCAAAGCGTTTGGGTTTATCCAGACTTGGGGAGAAGCCTGTATTTACAAGAAAGTGAGTGGGAGCTCTGTAGCATTTCTCATATTATATGTGGATGATATATTGCTGATGGGAAATGATGTAGAATTCTTGGAAAGCATAAAGGCCTACTTGAATAAGAGTTTTTCAATGAAGGACCTTGGAGAAGCTGCTTACATATTAGGCATCAAAATCTATAGAGATAGATCGAAACGCCTCATTGGTCTTTCACAAAGCACATACCTTGATAAGATATTGAAGAAGTTCAATATGGATCAGTCCAAGAAAGGGTTCTTGCCTGTATTGCAAGGTATGAGATTGAGCACGGCTCAATCCCCGACCACGGCAGAACATAGAGAAAAGATGAGTGTCATCCCCTATGCCTCAGCCATAGGTTCTATTATGTATGCCATGCTATGTACCAGACCTGATGTGAACCTTGCCATAAGTTTGGTGGGGAGGTACCAAAGTGATCCCGGTATGGAACACTGGACAGCAGTCAAGAATATCCTGAAGTACCTGAAAAGGACTAAGGATATGTTTCTCGTTTATGAAGGTGACGAAGAGCTCGTCGTAAAGGGTTACGTCGATGCTAGCTTCGACACAGATCTGGATGACTCCAAGTCACAAACCGGATACATGTATATTTTGAATGGTGGGGCAGTCAGCTGGTGCAGTTGCAAGCAAAGCGTCGTGGCGCATTCTATATGTGAAGCGGAGTACATAGCTGCTTGCGAAGCAGCGCAGGAAGGAGTCTGGATGAAGGAGTTCATCACCGACCTAGGAGTCATTCCAAGCGCGTCGGACCCGATGACTCTCTTCTGTGACAACACTGGAGCTATTGCCATTGCCAAGGAGCCCAGGTTTCACAAGAAGACCAAGCACATCAAGCGCCGTTTCAACTCCATCCGGAATTATATTCAAGATGGAGACATAGATATTTGTAAAGTGCATACGAATCTGAATGTCGCAGATCCGTTGACTAAACCTCTTCCACGAGCAAAACATGATCAACACCAGAACTCTATGGGTGTTCGATTCATCATAATGTAACTAGATTATTGACTCTAGTGCAAGTGGGAGACTGATGGAAATATGCCCTAGAGGCAATAATAAAATGGTTATTATTATATTTCCTTCTTCATAATTGTCGGTTATTCATGCTTGAATTGTATTATCCGGAAACAGTGATACATGTGTGAATACATAGACCACAATGTGTCCCTGGTAAACCTCTAGTTACTAGCTCGTTGATCAACAGATGGTTATGGTTTCCTGACCTTGGACATTGGATGTCATTGATAACGAGATCACATCATTAGGAGAATGATGTGATGGACAAGACCCAATCCTAAGCCTAGCACAAAATCGTGTAGTTCGTAATGCTAAAGCTTTTCCAATGCCAAGTATCTTTTCCTTAGACCATGAGGTTGTGCAACTCCCGGATACTGTAGGAATACTTTGGGTGTGCCAAACGTCACAACGTAACTGGGTGGCTATAAAGGTACACAACGGGTATCTCCGAAAGTATCTGTTGGGTTGGCACGAACCTAGACTGGGATTTGTCACTCCGTATGACGGAGAGGTATCTCTGGGCCCACTCGGTAAGACATCATCATAATGAGCTCAATGTGACTAAGGTGTTGGTCACGGGATGATGTATTACGGAACGAGTAAAGAGACTTGCCATGACGAGATTGAACAAGGTATCGGTATACCGACGATCGAATCTCGGGCAAGTACTATACCGATAGAGAGAGGGAATTGTATACGGGATTGATTGAATCCATGACATCGTGGTTCATCCGATGAGATCATCGAGGAACATGTGGGAACCAATATGGGTATCCAGGTCCCGCTGTTGGTTATTGACCGGAGAGTCGTCTCGGTCATGTCTACGTGTCTCCCAAACCCATAGGGTCTACACACTTAAGGTTCGGTGACGCTAGGGTTGTAGAGATATATGCATGTGGTAACCCTAATGTTGTTCGGAGTCCCGGATGAGATCCCGGACGTCACGAGGAGTTCCGGAATGGTCCAGAGGTAAAGATGTATATATAGGAAGTCCAGTTTCGGCCATCGGGAGAGTTTCAGGGGTCACCGGTATTGTACCGGGACCACTGGAAGGATCCCGGGGGTCCACCGGGTGGGGCCACCTATCCCGGAGGGCCCCATGGGCTGAAAGGGGAAGGGAACCAGCCCATAGTGGGCTGGAGCGCCCCCCTTGGGCCTTCCCCTGCGCCCCACGTGACTTGGGGGGGCAAGCCCCCCCCCCCTAGGCCGCCGCCCCCCTAGAGATCCCATCTCTAGGGCCGGCGCACCCCCTAGGACCCCTATATATAGTGGGGGGAGGAAGGGCAGCCACACCCCATGCCCTGGCGCCTCCCTCTTCCTCCCGTGACACCTCTCCCTCCTCCAACGCTGCTTGGCGAAGCCCTGCTGGAATACCGCTGCATCCACCACCACGCCGTCGTGCTGCTGGATCTCCATCAACCTCTCCCCCCTTCCTGGATCAAGAAGGAGGAGACGTCGCTGCACCGTACGTGTGTTGAACGCGGAGGTGCCGTCCGTTCGGCGCTAGGATCATCGGTGATTTGGATCACGACGAGTACGACTCCATCATCCACGTTCTCTTGAACGCTTCCGCTCGCGATCTACAAGGGTATGTAGATGCACTCCCATCTCCCTCGTTGCTACATGACTCCATAGATTGATCTTGGTGAAGCGTAGAATTTTTTTGATTTCTGCTACGTTCCCCAACAAAAATGACCTAATTAGGCCATTTAGGGGGCTACCTTGTCGACCAGCCCTAAATTGACCTAATTAGGCCATTTTGGGGGGCACCTTATCGACTAACCCTAAAATGACCTAATTAGACCATCTAGGGGGGGCACCTTGTCGACCAACCCTAAAATGAGCTAATTAGACAATCTAGGGGGGCACCTTGTTGACCAACCCTAAAATTATCTAATTAGGCCATCTAGGGGCACCTTGTGGACCAATCCTAAAATTACCTAATTAGGCCATCTATGGGGCACCTTGTCGACCAACCCTAAAATGACCTAATTAGGCCATCTAGGGGGGGCACTGATGCGTCTCCAACGTATCTATAATTTTTTATTGTTCCATGCTATTATATATGATGTTTTGGATGTTTAATGGGCTTTATCATACACTTTTATATTATTTTTGGAACTAACCTATTAACCCAAAGGCCTAGTGCAGATTGTTTTTTTTTTTGCCTAATTCAGCGTTTCACAGAAAAAGAATATCAAACGGAGTCCAAATGGAATGAAACCTATAGGAGAGTTATTTTTGGAACGATATCTTCACGAGAGACTTGAGCACCAAGCAAGAGGAGAAACATGGTTCCCACGAGAGTCCAGGGCGCGCCCCCTCCCCTGGGCGCGCCCCCATCCTCGTGGGCCCCACGTTGCTCCACCGACGTACTTCTTCCTCCTATATATACACATATACCCTGAAAACATCGAGGCAATAGAGAAAACCCTAATTCCACCGCCGCAACCTTCTGTTCCCGTGAGATCCCATCTTGGGGCCTGTTCAGGAGCTCCGCCGGAGGGGGGATCTTCCACGAAGTGCTTCTACATCAACACCATTTTCCCACCATGAGTCGTGAGTAGTTTACCACAAACCTTCGGGTCCATAGTTATTAGCTAGATGGCTTCTTCTCTCTTTTTGGATCTCAATACCAAGTTCTCCTCGGTCTTCGAGGAGATCTATTCGATGTAATCTTTTTGCGGTGTGTTTGTCGAGATCCGATGAATTGTGGGTTTATGATCAAGATTATTTATGAGAAATATTTGGTTATTATATCCTTGCAAGTCTCTTTGAATTATCGGTTTGGTTTGGCCTACTAGATCTATAGTTCTTGCAATGGGAGAAGTGCTTGACTTTGGGTTCAATCTTGCGGTGTCCTTTCCCAGTGACAGCAGGGTAAGCAAGGCACGTATTGTATTGTTGCCATCGAGGATGAAAAGATGGGGTTTATATCATATTGCTTGAGTTTACCCCACTACATCATGTCATCTTCCTTAAAGCATTACTCTGTTCTTATGAACTTAATACTCTAGATGCATGCTGGATAGCGGTCGATGTGTGGAGTAATAGTAGTAGATGCAGAATCGTTTCAGTCTACTTGTCACGGACACATGATGCCTATATATAATGATCATGCCTAGATATTCTCATAATTATTCGCTTTTCTATCAATTGCTCGACAGTAATTTGTTCACCCACCGTAGAATTCTGCTATCATGAGAGAAGCCACTAGTGAAACCTATGGCTCCCAAGTCTATTCTCAACATACCAATCTACCATCTACTTTACTTTGTTGTTTTTACTTTCTGTTCTTATATCCAAAAAATACCAAAAATATCAAACTATCCTATCTATCAGATCTCACTTTCGTAAGTGACCGTAAAGGGATTGACAACCCCTTATCGCGTTGGCTGCGAAGTTCTTATTTGTTTGTGCAGGTGCGAGAGACTCGCGCGTGGTCTCCTACTGGATTGATACCTTGGTTCTCAAAAACTGAGGGAAATACTTACGCTACTGTGTTGCATCACCCTTTCCTCTTCGAGGGAATACAACGCAAGTTCGAGAAGTAGCAGTCACCTTATCGACCAACCCTAAAATGACCTAAGTAGGCCATTTAGGGGGGGGGGTTACCTTGTCTACCAACCCTAATATGACCTAATTGGGCCATTTAGAGGGCTACCTTGCCGATCAACCCTAAAGCGATCTAATTAGGGCATTTAGGGGGCTACCTTTGTCGACCAACCCAATACATTCAAACACATAAAACTAGATAGATCATTCAGACATAGAAAAAAGGCACCCTTTAATTCAAACATATAAAACTAGATAGATCATTCATGCATATATCAATAGCTAGATAAATCCTTCAATACACAAATCAACACATAAAGATAGATCCTTCAATACATCAGGGAATCATTCATACATAGATCAAGGATTCATAAAACATAACCAGAGCACTCCTCATGGATACAAAATCCTAGTCAACCTCTGCCTAGTTACTTGAAATGGATGAAAGTTGGCCCTCCTCCTTGCCCAGTAGATGATATCATCATCATCATTAGGAATAGATCCATTGGGGAAGGCTTCCAGGAACTGCTTCTTGTCCTTGAAGTTGCGAGCTACCAAGATCTTCTCATCTTGATGGCGGCGATACTCAGGGTTGTGTCTTGTTGCCGCCGGTGGCCTCCCCCCCCCCCTCTGCTCTACTGCTCTTATTCCCTCTCTCTGCCTATCTCCCCTCGCCACCTCCTCTACTGCATCTACTACCTCTCCATGGTCCATGCCCACAGAGCTAGGGATCTAGGGATTTCTCTGGCGGCTGTGGGTAGTAGAAGGTAGGGGTTTAGGTTACAGTGGGGTTTCTGGTGGGGGTGGGTTATATAGATGGACATTGGGTGTTGCAAGGTTGGATAACACCTCAGTTCCAGGCCCACACTAGATAAATGAGACTTTAAGCCCAACTGTAAAATAAAACAGTAAAGCACTAAAACACTTCTTCACTGCATTAAAATAACCACATACACATGAAAACAACTAGAACTAATAAAACAATTCTGCACTGCATTACTTAAGATAGGTTCTCAATAGTGCATCATTTAACATAACCATAACTTAAACATTGGCATCTCCCTACACTCCAGTTACCATAACTTAAGTAGTTCATATAGTGATACACAAAATATACAACTACCACCATCAACTTGCAAGGCCTATTATATATAGTAGGCCAATATACTTACTTATCCACCATAGCCTGATCTTCATGACTCTAGTATGGCCTTGATTTTCATAAGCTTTTTGTTGCTCCCATGGCCAACACTAAGCAGATCAGCTACAACTTTCTCCGGATATTTCTTCTCTTATGCAAGAAGATCCCTGTCCACCTTGATCTCTTTCATAGCCTTCCTAGTATTGTGAATTATGTCTGCCTAGGCCTGAAGGATACACCTCTACTCCTTTGCTAGCCTAAGCTTCTTCATCTTCATCTTCATCTCCATCTCTAGCTCTTCCTTCTGCTTCTCAAATTTCTCAGCATCCGTTGCTTTCTGGTAGTCCACCTTGCCAACACCATCCTGCCAATCAAACATCCTGGTAACATCATCAAGCATTTTGTGATACTCATCACACATATGATCCTTCTCCTTCATCAACTTGGCTAACTTAGCATCATATGTGTTCTTGTCTTGAATCCTGCCAAGGTTTTGCTCATGGAACATTTCCCAAAGATTGATGAGTTGTTCTTGAGTATATTAGGGTGGACTGGATCAACCCACTTAGCTACACCACAGTTGACACCTCCATGTTCAATCAAACAACGATATTAAATTCAGAAATGAATTACGTTTGATCGGACAACACGCACATAAGAAAATGCATAAATTCAGTTAGAACATAGTTAATATACAAGGAGGAGATGTAAAAATTCGGAAATCTATTCAATTCAAACAAAGAGCATATATATACATTCATAACTCAATCAAGTGCAAATAGAGAGCATTTGTGCACTCTAATTAATGCAAACAGAAACCAACACTTAGCATAATTGAATCTAGTGCCAACTATTTTGAAAACAACTTTATGTAATCTTCAAACCACTATAGCATAACTGAATCCACTAAGCATAATTAAATCCATCAAGCATAATTGAAACCACTAAGCATAACTGATAACCACAAAGCATAACTGAATCACTGACTTGATATATCAATGAACTACTAAAGTAGAAAATCACTTTCTCCCAATAAGAACACTAACTTGAGGTAACAATGAACTACTGAATTGCTACATTACTCACGTGAATAGGGCATCCATAGAACCTCCTTCCAGTGTTAGCACCTTCAAAAGCAACACACTTCCTAGGCATCATCTGGTGCAGAGTGCACTTAGGAACTTCCTCCATGGGAGCACCACAAACCAGCGGCTCATGGATGGTGTTAGGTGTGTCCTACATACAGTACAAGGTAGATCAGACAAACAATGCATCCAATAGTTGCAGATCCACCAAGCACCGGCTAAACCAAACCCTAAACCAAAGGAATCCATCCATATGTGCAGATCCTCAACCCTAATTCCCAAATCGATCGAACCCTAACCCTAAATAATGGCAGAGGGAGGAGGATGATGCTGACAAAGTACTCCATATCCATCAGGTTGCCCCCTCCCCCGCATGCCGTCGTCGTCGGAGCTCTCATCCCCATCATTCCAAGAAGGCATTCTGGCCGGCGACGAGGAAGGGAGGTGGTCGGCGACGATGGCGAGCTCGGGGAGGGGAGAACAAAGCGAGGGGGGAGAGAGTGGGAGTGAGTGAGCGCGAGGAAGAGAGAGTGAGCCGGATCGGTGACTAAGCACCTAGTCGGAACGGTTCGCCCTAATGGCCGTCAACCTCTGGCCAACAAAACCTCGACGGACGGGCCCCACGTGTCATAAACCCACTTAAAATTTAACCGTTCGGCGACTAGAGTTTTTTGAACAGCGTACAAATTTGTGGTAGTTTTTTGAAAAAAATAATTAAAAAAACTGGTGGTTTTTTAAAATAAAATTAAAAAATGGTAGGTTTTGGAGACATAGCATGTAATGTGATATTATTATTTTTTCTGTACACTGAAGCCATGGCGGTCAGCTCGAGTTTTTCAGCGCCAAACAAACTGGTGTTCGTTCGTTCATTTACGACGACCACCACCATGATGATGGTGCTAAAGCTGGTGATGGCAAGACCGGCATGGCTTCCTTCCTTTACCAGCAAGCAAGCAAGCAAGGCGGACGTACCATGCGTACTGTGTGTGTGCGCGCGCGCACAGGAGAGGGTAAAGGTGGCGCGCGGGTGCGAAAGGGGTCGGAGAGGGGCCAAGGTTTTGGATTAGTCATCAGTGGTGTCTCCCAAAGGGCGGGGCAACAAGGCACGGCCAAATCAAGTGGGCATGACCCCTGCGAATCGCGGTACAGACAAAAGGACCTCTGTTTTTGTTGACGCATCTTGTCCGTCCATCCATCACCCATTTGACCAACCGATGCATAGAGAACTACAGTTACGTCCATGGGTGAGCCGACAAAACCACGCTATCGGCATCACAGTGCACGGGCTGTTCCACGACACGACAGGGGCAGCAGATCAGAGCAGAGCAGAGGCGGTAACCACTGACTAACTCTGTCCATCCGGTGTTACTGCTGGTAAGTAATAACCCATCAGGCGGTCACTCGACCATGCATGATCGTAGCATAATTCATCCAGCCGCCAAGACAAACAGACATATACACTGATACACGATCGATCGAGATAAGCATGCTCCTTCTTCTTGCCGTGCCCGCTACGCAGCGTCTCTGGCACTGAAACAAACAACGGGGGAGGGGGGTCAAAGGCAATCATCAATCAGTAGCAGACAAGAGGGGAGGAACAGAATCAAGGAGGGGGGCGGCCGATGCATCATACTGGTACTGGTACTGGTACAGCGGCAGCACGATCTCTGTCTGTCTCCTGAACTTTTCTTCTCCTCACAGTCAGCCTCTGTGCCTCCTCGATCTTGTCAAAAAGGCTTCCCCTTCCCTTCCCTTCCCTTCCCTTCCCTTGGACGACGCAAGCCCGACCTGCCCCCGTCCTGCCCGGCTCTGCTAGACGGGTATATACACAGGCCAGGCGGCATTGCATTGCATTGCACCTACGTCAGTGCGCGCTCACCCGCCACTGCACTTACTTGCTCTCGTCTCCTCTCTTCGCTCCGAATTTGGCAGTCGCGAGGAGGAAGGAAGAAGAAGGCATGAAGGAGGTGGTGACGGCGGGGGTGTCCCCGTGCGCGGCGTGCAAGCTGCTGCGGCGGCGGTGCTCGCCGGGGTGCGTGTTCGCGCCCTACTTCCCGGCGGGGGAGCCGCACCGGTTCGCCAGCGTGCACAAGGTCTTCGGCGCCAGCAACATCAGCAAGCTCCTCCAGGTCCGTCCGTCACTCTCACTCCTGCATGCATGCATGCGCTGCCATGAATGTCCCTCTGCTCAGCCCGTGTGCTCCTCTGCGTCTCATCCCAACATGGATTTGACTTGTCTTCTTTGCGCAAGCCTTCTCGGCGCATGCGCAAGCGAGTTTTGCTACTAGCTTTTACAAACATCTTTTTGCCAAGGAAAGAAAGATGGTACAACGACGATTGATTTCTCAGGGACAAGATTGCCTGTTCTAGGACCAAAGAGCTTCGTCTCCTTCTTTGTTCTGCTCATGATGCTTCAGTTTGAGACGGCGTTTTTTTCTTCTTTTCTTTAGCAGCATACGGTTTCTAGTAATATTCTTTTCATGACATATAACACATATTTAATTCCTCAAATCAATGACCTAGAACTACGCGAATGACTTATTCACCCTCCGTTCGGAATTACTTGTCTCGGAAATGGGTGTATCTAGAACTAAAATACGTATAGATACATTCATTTCTGCGACAAGTAATTCCGAACGGAGGGAGTAGTAGTTAGGGAGAAAGATTCTTACCATGTGCTGTGTGATCACAAGAAGATCATGCATCCTCCTCCTCCTCTCTCTCTCTCTCTCTCTCTCTCTCTCTCTCTAGTTAGATTAAATTAGAGATTATCATCATGTGCTGTCTAACCTAATCACAACAGGAGGTCTGTAACGTGGCATACGACTCATGCTGACATTTGACTGCCACGCTTGCTTGCTTAATTAGCTGCACGGTCCATTCGGTCCAGAGTTTGACATTTGCAATGTCTTTGCTTTGCTATGCTATGCTATGGTTGACGACAACATGCATATGCATCGACATTCATCAAGCACGGGCAGCATCCTACTACTACTTTTTACTGCTAGCTCACTGGGGTCATCCAGCAATGTGAACCTGTCCCTGAAGGCTGAAGCAATCCATCCAGCACGTGCAGGGCAGTGCATTCTAGTCAGTTTAAACCAGATTGTTGCCCAAAGACATGCCTAGTCACTATTCCCTCTGTTTCCAAATATTTTTCTTTTTAAACATTTCAAATGGATTACAATATACGGATGTATGTAGACATATTTTAGAGTGTTGATTATCTCATTTTGCTTCGTATGTAGTCACTTGTTGAAATCTCTAGAAAGACAAATATTTTGAAAAGGAGGGAGTAGTCCCTCCGTCCGGAAATACTCCCTCCGTTCGAAATTACTTGTCTCGGAAATGAATGTATCTAGAACTAAAATACGGCTAGATACATTCATTTTTGCGACAAGTAATTCCGAACGGAGGGAGTACTTGTCATCAAAATGGACAAAAAGTGATGTATCTAGAACTAAAATACATCTAGATACATCCCCTTTTATTCATTTTGATGACAAGTATTTCCGGACGGAGGGAGTACACTATAATATTTCCCATGCTTTCATCAGCAATGCTCCCTAGGAATAGGATCTTACTAAATCGAACAAAGGCTCGGCTACATCTCCAAATGAAATCTTCTCCCTCCCATGTGGTCATAATCCACCCCAACAGTCAGTCAATCAGTGGTTATTGTACGGCTTAGCTCTCTCCCTCTGCGGCGGTCATCTTCAGACGACCACTGCACATGCCTCCCACCTGAGCACAAAATTCAGAAACTTTCGGCTGCACCAAACTCTGAAACTTTCTTCACGTAGTAGGCTCCTACATACTCGTAGTACATTGGGCAAGTGTACCATGTAAGAAACCACTGGGAACTCTTCTGAACACAGGCATGGTGTGATTTTGCAGGAGATCCCGGCGGAGCACCGGGGCGACGCGGTGAGCAGCCTGGTGTACGAGGCGAACGCGCGCGTGCGCGACCCCATCTACGGCTGCGTCGGCGCCATCACGTCGCTGCAGCGGCAGGTGGAGTCGCTGCAGACCCAGCTCGCGCTCGCGCAGGCCGAGATGGTCAGGCTCAGGATGGCCAACGCCTACGGCGCAGCACGCCACAACGGCGGTGGAAGCAGCGCCAGCGGCTCGCCATCCTCCATGTCGTCGCCGACCAAGGCCACGCCGGAGCATCATCATCACGGCATGGCGGTCGACCAGCCCGGCGTGATGGAGCTGGAGCTCGAGTGCTCCAGGTTCTGGTCCTACTGAAGGCCGGACGGCAAGCTACACTATTACTTAGGCTGATGATTTCCTTTAGTGCCTGATGACCAGGTGATGGTTTGGTTGGTATATATAGAAGCATTAGTATTTAAATACTCCCTCCGTCCCAAAATAAGTGTCTCAACTTTGTACGATGCTAGTACAAAGTTGCACTAACGCCAAGACACTTATTTTGGGACAGAGGGCGCAGTAGACTATGGTGACACCGGGAGGAAGGTGAAAGGCAGAGTGAAAGCCCTTCTTCTCTCCTCTCCTATATACGCCTCCAGCATGTCCGCGGATTTTTGGCTGTGCTTTTGTTGACAAAGGTAGAAGAACACTCCTACAGGCTACAGACATTTGGTGTGTGTGCTTTCCTTTGTGCTGCTACCCATTGCAAGAACCTTGTTGCCCCTTTCAATTCTACTTACTTAGTTGGACTCCGCTGCGGAAACGCAGGCCGCCATGTTTACGTCTGTCTCGTCTCAATTGTTTCTTATCAGATGAGTGTTGCAGATGAAATTATCATTTGGCATGAAATGTTTGCAAGTTTCCTGCAATTTTACAATGCTACCTATCTAGTTCATGCAGAGCGGAGCAAGAGAACTTATGTCGATCAAGGGAACAAGTAAGATATCGGATAAGCATTGCAGCTTTGTCGCAAGCCTTGAAATAGCCCCAGGTTTTCTTGTGTGCTGCAATTATACAATGCTGGTTCACACGAATGGACGATCTGGGAAAACAAAGTTGAGAACCGGATCTTGCCAGATTACAGCTTGTAAACCCCCTTCCTGCTCAGGCAGATCCGGGCATTTCACGATATAATTACCCAAAATCGCAATTGCGCATTGCGTGCCACTCTTAGATGACATTAAGCTATCCAGCGCGATAACTTCCTACTGTCTGCAACTCCAACAAATTAAGATACTTGTTACCAGACGACCCTCTCGGCGCATAGATCGTGGATCATGGAAGTGCTTAATTAGGTAGGACGCTTTACCAGAAGCGGGGCGCTTGTGAATCCTATGCCCTACGGCAAGCTGCGGTTCAGTAAGCCTTGGAATGAGAGGTACAGATCTTTGCTATCTGGACCAAATATCTCTTCAGCCTTCTTGAGGGTTTCCTGGTTCAGATGTAAATATGGCAACTCGTTTGTCAAGGTTCATGGCACATCATAAACTTAATTCATTAATTAGCAAAAAGATGCAAGTGACCAACCTCTCGTGACTGCTTATGAGCATTGAGCTCTTTGATGTTCGCTAAGAACGCTCCAAACTGTTCGTATGATAGACGGCTCCTGGAATAATAATGGTGTGCGTTAGGGATTTTGATACACCCATCTTAGCCGCTGTTGCAGATGTAAAGAATAGGGAGATCAACTGACCTGGCCTGACGGAAAAATTCTTTTCCATCAATACGAGGAGTGCGACCTGAAAACCCAAGCGTCAACCATATTAATGATATCACGTTGTACACAATCATTTAAGGCACAACATGTCATCAAAGTTCAGAATGAATGAAACCTGGGTTGGGACGTCCCCTTGGAGGTGAGTTAGCTGCAGACGACTGCTTGCTTGAGTACCATGGTGTCATTGACATATGCCCATCAATTCGAATTCTTGAAGGCGATGTAGCTCCAGATACCAACTTTGGTGTTGCAGCGGTAGACATTCCTCTTGGAGAAGCAGAGGTGGACATTATATTTGGTGTGGCTTCTGGCGTAAGGCGTTGGTTGATGTGTGGGGAGAGGGCATACTTTTGGACTGGAGTTCTTGCCACTGTACCAAACAGATTAGCCAAAATGCAGAGGATTAAATCATAGATAGCTTGAGAACATCAAAATAGACGATCAACAGGAAGCAAAGAAGACCTTCTCTTGTTGTGCTTCCAAGATCCCCAGACGCATTCAACAAATTTGCTGCAGTGTGGCTGATGGATCCATCTTCAATATTCAAAAGATAATAGCAGTCAGGGATTCATGTCAGGTATTTCCAGTGATACATAGAACACACAAGGATTTTCAGGATAAACCTCCACAGGACGATGTTTTGGATGATACTGACTGATCGCATGTTGTAATGTCGACCGTTTCTTGTGGCTGCTTGGAGAGATTCAGCAGAGAATCAAGGGAAAACTGTCAAACATTGCCACAGACTAGCAAGAAACAACACATAAAGAGAGAGATCGTATAATTATGTGATTACACACCGATGTGCTATCATCGCGGAGTGACTGCATCAGATGCCTCTTGAACGACTCCAGCTGATAATAGAGCAAAAAAGTTCAGAATGCTGTCAAATAAAAGAAGTTAAAGGAGAAAAGGAACAATAGAACCAGGAAGCAATAATCTGATTTAGTCCTTATAAAATAGCTTAGCAAAGAGTGTCTTTCCTTTCATCTGTCATATAAAATTATAAGAATGGCCACATTTGTTCAGTCAGTCCATGCATGTATTTTTGCATCAAGGCTCTAATATTCCTAATTCTAGCAGGCCACGATGCGAACGAACATAGTTGCTGATTAGATTAATTGTACTCTTGATTTGCTAGGTCTTTCTTTTTTTGAAGAAAACAGGGGCCACTCTTGATTTGCTAGCATTGCACATGGCATTAAATATGTGAAGAATTCCATTTTTCTGTGAAACCTCACTCACATTTGTAGCCTGCAGAAGTTAAAAATTCGCTCTTCCCTGGCACTAGCAAAATTAGTGTACAAAATAGCCCAGATTGGCGAACGAGTTTCGGGCATAGTACAATCCAAGCGAGTGAGCTACTCCCTCCGTCCTAAAATAAGTGTCTTTGATTTATTTAGCAAGTACAACTTCGTACTAAAGCTGTACTAAATAAAATCAAAGGCACTCATTTGGGACGGAGGGAGTGCTACATTACTGCAAGTCATCATCATTCACTCACCACTAAGCCAATGACACGACATGATATTTCAGTTGCACAACACTACATATACACAGGCTAACATCTGCTGCAAGGATGGGAATTACAGCAGTAAAAAGGATGCGAGTGGGGGGCAACCTTGTGCAGGTCGCGCGCCTGCTTCTTGGAGGTCTGCGCGAGCGAGTCGCGCTCCTTGCTCAGCTGAATCTGCAACCTCAAAAGGCAAACACCAAAGCCTCGTCAGCCAACCAACGGAAGCAGAACCAAAACCAAGCGAGGGCGGAAGGAAAAAACAGGAACGAAGCGAGCCACTGACATTGTCCTCGAGCGCGGCGCGGAGCCTGGCGTTGGTCTCCTGGAGCGCGCGGTCGAGCAGCGCGACGCGGTCCCGCAGCTCGGCGTTCTCCCGGTCGCGCTCGGCGGCGCCGTCCCTGAGCCGGGCCGCCTCCCGCTCGAGCCCCGTGACCCGGCCGGCGACGGCCAGCGCGGTGATGCGGCGCGCCAGATCCAGCTGCTCGTAGGGGTCCCGCGGCAGCACCGCCAGCACGCCGTCCGGCAGCGCGAACTCCGACGTCCCCAGCCCCCCCGCCGCGCCCTCCGCCGGTGGCATCGCCCGCGGCGCGACGAGACGAGATCTCGGCCTGGGATGGGAGGGGAGGGGAGGGGAGGGAGCTCGCTGAAAGGGACCACTGCCGCCTCGCCGCTACTGCGGGTGCGCGTGGAAAAGTTTCGATTTTGAAATTGGGGGGGCTCGGCTCGGCGGCGGAAGCGAGGCTTCGAATTGTTTTGGGGTGGGCACGGGATGAGGGAGGGACCTCGTCTCGGTCCTGTGCTCCTGTGTTTGTTTGCGTTTGGGTGGACGGACGCCCGCACCCAGAATAGCAGCCGTTTGTTTGTTTTCGACGAAACTACGGCAGAACTCCGGTATGATGAGATATCTCGTTCATGCCGGAGTTCTGCCGTACAAAACTCCGGTGTGAAATGAGCACTCTTACTACAGAATCTCATTTTATACCGGAGCATGAAACTTCTATACGAAACACGGCAGAATAGCATTTTTCGCAGACTCAAGGAGAAAGTTTCCCTGTTTCGGAGCTCGAGGAAGTGGCCTCCATGCTAGTGCTACCAGATGATTTAAACTTCGTCTAGTTTTAGAAAATATTCATGCCGTGTGTGTTGAAACTGAGATTCGCACACAGCCTTCCGAAACCCTTTCTTGTGGGCGCGGTTTTCGCAGATTAACCGGACAGCTCTGTTCTACCTTCTTTTAAAAAATCAACGCTCTAAGGGACACGACTTAAGAAAAGAAACGGAAAAAAATTCTTCCTCCGCGCCGGTTTAAACTCCATCTATTTTTAGCAAGGATTTACTTTCGAAATGCTCCTGGTTACAGATATGCCCAAATGAAATAGCCTATATGCCTCTTTTCACCAGCCCATTTGTTCGATCACTGGATTGTCATAGCGAATGCTTGGTTATGCATGCAACAGACCTGCAATGCGCCACTTTTCGAATCCCCCGGATGGACCATAGCAGCACAAGACCTTTCTTCCTTGGCCCAAAACCAGGTGAACAAAAAACTTGTGCAAGGACGGACACCATGTGCAAAAGACACGTCAAAAATAAAAACATGTGCAACAAGTCATTCCATTCGTCTGCAGCATTCAGCACCACTACATGTTACACCTCCCACCCACCCACCCACCAACTGGAGTACAAAAAGAATCGCACAACACTCACTATCAAGAGCGTTTTTTGTACAAGGCTCGGACGGTACCAGGAATTTACATATGCCAGACACAATTCGGCATGCAGCCTTACCCAGCAACCAAAAAGAGAGAGAGAGAGAGAGAGAGAGACATATATGAGAGACAACATGGCGGCATTTCCAGCCCACAACCGGTGCTGCTATGCATGCATATTCGTCATTATCCTTTGATGATGAAGGGGGGACGGGCGGGCGATCGGGTTAGTAATCATCATCAGCTTAACAACACGGGGGACTGTCCCTTTGTCCAGCCAGTCACCCGCCGCCGCGCTCGGCATTTCATCTTCTTTTATATGGTCCGCCTTCATTCTCATCTCCATGGTTTCTATGTCACCTGCTCGTTCTCGTTTCGGGGCGGGGCGGCGTAGTCCTGGCCGCCGTGGTGGTCACGGACGTCCCTGAACATGGAGAAGAAAGAAACTATGCCGTCAGAAGCGCCGCCTCCTAACAACCACAGCAAGAGGGAGCCGAACGGGTTCAGGGAGCCCGAGGCTGCGGGGGCATTGCCGGCTTGCTCGAGATTTTGATCCTCGTACTGGAGAGGGTTGCCGGCTGCCGCCTCGGCGTTTTCATTGAGTTGATGGCCTCCCTCTTGTCGATTCCTCGTGGGCTCGTCCTGGGCCAGTAGGGGGTCTGCTTCATGAGCTGCACCAGCGTCGTCGTTTATCGTGCCGGGGTCCCTCACGTTTACCCGCGCGATATGTAATGTTGAAGTGTAGATGGTAGAGGATGTGATCTGAACCCCAGTCTGTTGGTGAATGTGAGCTCGGCTCCTGATGAATCTCTGGAGGGCTGGCACCTGACACACAACAAGCCAATCTCAAGTAAATATCATGGGTGACAAGGAGACGTCTGTCGGGGCTTCTGAACCCATTAGCCATTATACAATCTTCCCGCCATTCTATGTGCACCCTATCTAGCTCGGTAGATATATGAGATCAAAGCAATCTTTGCAATTTATAATGCATGAAAAGTGCGACAAGAGATGCAGCTTAAGCAGGTTTCAGAATCTACAAATGGAACAGTTCTTCGTGCCGAAGGGAACAAAATGTCAACTGGTATTTACATGCTCAAACATAAAACAAGACAGTAACAAACCCTGAACAAAGAAGAGTGAAGAAAGTACAAAGCTACAGAGACAGTTGGATCAACTCACCTCAAAACGGTTCCAAAAGTACAGGATTAGATGCTGCATGAATGCTGCCGTAGCAGAGAAAGCCAGGTACGAGAAGCCTGATAAAGAAAACACAAATATGCAAGTCATGTAGCTATAGGTTATCTGTAAATTAGTTTGTCAATAGTATGTTCCAGAAAAAACATATCCAACTACATACCATAGGTGTATGAGAAGAAGTAGATGTGGAAAACCAGGAAATACAACAAGAAAAAGCGCGGAAAGAACTGCATTGATATAGATGTGCGCACACTGCAAAAAGAATAGAAGAATTAAAAGTAGTTCAGTCTAAAGTTACTCTGTGTGCATGACATCACTGCCTGTAAGTGAATCCCAACACTCCTTGTAAAGCTTTCTCTACGTCGAAGTAAATCTAACTGCTTTGGCAGTAATTCAGTGAACAATCCTAGTTATTACTTGCACAATTTTACATGTGCATACTATATATAGTAGGGTCCCAATTTTGTAAAAGTAATCATAAAGCATTGCAGCACTATGGTCACCTGATCATCGTGAAAAGCTCACATAACCACACAAGAGTCAGAACAAGAAACGCGAGCAGCTGGTCATCATAGAACTCAAACAGAAAAAAGAGGATCCCAATCATGATCTACAGAGACAAGAGTACAAGAATTCGTGTTAAGTATACAGTTATACATTTTCAACAAGAATTTAAGTTAGTTAAATACACTGAAGTGTTTTGCCATACCGGAACAAAAACCAGTGATTCAATGACATGCACAAATATCAGTTGAAATGTGGGCAGCTGGTGGCGTGCATGGTGTTGAAGCTGCACTGAAAATTTCAGGGAAACATGCATTATTTATTATCCATTCATGAAAGTAGTTTCTGCAACCTACAGCAAGAAACACAAACCTGTGAACCTAAGCATGCGGGACTGTGTTTCCCTCAGGGTAAATGAAACAGACATGGTGGTTGTGAAGAATACAAAGAGTGACATTAGAAGGACACCACATTTCGTCACAAAGTAATCTGCAAACAGCAAATGTACAAGACATCAGAATTCAATAGACATATGAGAAAAGGAATCTTGTGAGACATGTAAAGCAATAAAAAGGCCGAAAATTGAAAATATTGTGGTTCCTCATTTTCTAATCACATTATGTTGCAAGATTAACAGTCCAAATCTCATCAGGTACAAAAACAGTGATGCCACTAATACACCATAAAGACAGACACAACGTGTAGTCAGGTCAATTTAGAGAGAACAGGTTAAGAAAACAATATACAGACCTCCGAATCTTGTAGGACCTGTTGGCGGTTCATGCCCATAACTAAGATCATAAAGCTCCTTTGTCTGAAAGTTATATAGATAACCTGCATATTATACCAAGGGGGAAACCCATCCATCAAAATGGGTCATCTTAAAGAACAAATAAAGATGGACTGCTAACATCTGACATTTGACATGCTTCCAAGCAAGTCCTGTGCGTTTATCAAGGACTAAGTTAGCAAACATTACATAGAGGAACTATGGCAGTTTTAAGACCAGCATAAGCACAGTCATATCAGAAGCGTACCCTGACCAGGAGAATTCACTAAGCTGTTTGTAAGTATAGTATCATAACCAACAATGCTGTTTATCAAAAGCTGCTGCCACCTGAAAAGAAAAAAGGGGAAAAGGAGGCGTAAATATCCACTCGCGGTTCACTTCATCTTAAATAAATGTTTTGTTACCCAAAATTTGTCTCCTACCAAAAAAATTGTCAAGGTTATCAGATCATCAACAATATTAGTGTCAAACATGCAAGTTGTGTATTATGCATAAAAAATAATACTAACCCTGCATACGGGGGGTAAAATGCTTAATAATTACCTGTTCCCAAAGCAAGGATTTCGAGCAGAAATCGTGATGTTTATAGTTCGGACACCATGATTATTTTTGGCTACTTCAGAAAGCAAGAAATATCCCTGCAGGAAACAAAGTAAGACATAAGAAAGCTCTTACAGTGATTACTAGGCAAACTACAAAGCGAGCACATGTATACAATCATTGAAGTTTTTTTTCTGGAACTACAATCAATCAATCATTGAAGTTAATGGTAATGGGCCTCCAACCCATGAATGACTTCATAGAGTTATACTAAGAAGAGAAAAACGCACTGGAGCTCTCTAAACTGTTGCGATTCTCTCACTTTCCTCCCCGAATACTTAGTTTACATTCTGCGCACCTAAGCTTGCTTCGGTTTGCTCCATAACTGCCATCTGCAGTTAACTAACAGATCTCATTGGCATGGCTTCCAATGAGCCTAGTTTGTGGCATCGCATGGTATGGTGTGGCCGTGTGGCTACACACAGGGGTCTATGCAGACAAGTCATGACACAAAATTTATAACTGTATTAATTTAAGATTTCTAATTGACTACAGCTGAGCCATACTCCCAAGTATAAGTATGTCAAGCAAGCGACCAGTCAGCACAGCGACACGAAACTCTACCTCGCCGCACAGCATGGGGGGCTCAACACCGTGCACCAGATCATCGCCGAAATGAACATGCAGATGAACAGCACCGGGCAGGAGTTCGACAGCGAGGTCGCGGAGAGCCGTGTCAGTGTGGCACCATGATCAACTAGCCCAATGAAGTGGAGGAGACAGTGCGACTCATCACCGGCAGGAGTTTACATGTGAGCATTCTTTTTGCTATCCCCATGTATTCCACGCAATTACTTCTCTTCCTAAAAACTACAGTAGTGTCTTATCCACAACAGGACCATCTTTACCACTGTGATGCCTGTCTCAAGAAAGAAGGCATATCCCTCCTGTCGTTCCTTGCCAGCACCCAGATCACATAGACCGTTAGCAAATCATATTTGTGTGTGTGAGTTAGTTTTAGAAGAGACATTTTGGACCTATCAAAACGAACGCAAATGTATGGAGCACAGAATATCAATTGAAAGTTTTGAGAGGAAGGTGGAAAACCACACAACATTAAGGAGATGCGATGCATTTTTCTCTATTAAGAACGAACTACAAACCCAGTCGTTCTCAGTAAAAGTTGCAGCTAGGAAGTTCATTAAGTCGTCAGGCACCATAGTGCACTGATAAAATGACTAGATGATACCAATAAGCCAAGAACCTTACCTTCTCCACACCATATAAATAGGTAGGCTCAAACGATTTGCTTCTTTTCTCAAACCACTTCACTGTAACAAACAACATAACCTAGTGAGAAGCCCGAGAAAATAAATATTCGAAGTTTGGCAACCAGCAAAGAGTTATTAAAATTTCTACAGGCACCGTTGTAGGAGGAAAAACCAGAGAATATGGCCATTTTACAGCAAAGTGAAAACAATACCAATATTCGAAAGAAGATGATCCATGCTTGGTAATTGAAGATCCTTAATGAGATGGAGAAAGTCATCCCAGTTCGATCTGACCTATCAGTCATATATGGGAAGAAAAGATCAACCCCTGGTTAGAATATATGCATGACTAATAAACGAGACACAAATATCAGCACAGCACCAGTCATGAAAGAGCAACTCCAAAACAGAAAATCATGATCTCGCTTTATGGGATTCAGTATGGAGAATTATCTTAATAAGTATCCCTTTTATTAATCAAATGATATTGTTAGCTTGCATGTCCAGATGTGCTCCTCATACAACAAACTGAATCACCTAACAGTTATTTTTTAATAGCACCTAACAGTTCTGCTACTTGCAAATATGATCCTTCAAAGACCAGCTGTAGAAGAAAAAATTGGAAAGGAGCTACAAATGCAAAGAGTTTATGACACTGATCAAACTTCTTACCATTAGTTGGAGGGCATTATCTGAAACCTGCTTTATGTTCCTCCAAAATAAGGCAGCGCGAGAGTACCACTTTCTGGATAAGTATGTAATTGCTGCTCTAATTGATTCTTTAGCAGATAAAGGATGATGTACAGAACCCTCTCCATTTGTCTTCAATTCCGGTACCCCTGGAATGATTGCAGTAACAATTGCGTCAGCTGCATTCTCTGACTGTGGTTCAAATTCTTTGTCTCCATTCCAAGTTTGAAACATAATCTTACTCCTTCTAGCTCCAGGACCAACCCAAGTTGACAAAAACTTAGATGCCAAAACATTGAACTTATCACCATTAACCTCTAGAATTTTCTCAGCTGAACGCCCCAGGTTCTGGAGATCCATAATATAAGACGCACCTTTGCTGGCCCATAGTCCACCACTGATTATCTACAACTCAAAAGCAGAGTAGCACTTTACAGACGATACAATAATACCAATAGGAAACATGGACATGTATTGCAAATAGGAACAACAATCACGGGGAACATTATTATACTGGAAACCCAAGTATGCAAGGAGGAAAAGCATAAATACATACCTTGATTTGGACAAGTTGTGCTTCGCCAAATTCAACCCCAGTGAACTCACTTGAGCAGCCCGGCTTCGCATGGAAAAGACAACTCAAAGATTAGAGGCTACACATACACACTGGACAAATATGGACCCAAAAAAATCAGAAGGGACAAATATGAGCTACTGAGCACCAACTAGAATGGCTTGGTATTCTTCTCGTTTTCTTACTAATCTAGGGTAGGCCATCTCGCCCCTCACACGCGTCAAACCGCAGGCACTGCAGCAATTAACGCTCACGCTCCAGTGCATACAGCAGCATGGCCAATCGGGCTGTGATGAGCTCTCCACATGTGGGCGGGCAACGTACTAACTGATTGATTTCACATTTGAGTTGCAGTTAGTTGGGCTATATAGCGGCCGCTCGATTTATTATTTGAGTTGCAGCTGGTTGGGCTATATACTGGCCGATTGATTTCGTATTTGAGTTGCAGCCGGTTGGGTTATTTACTGGCCGATTGATTTCGATGCAACGGCTCAAACAATTAATGTGGCAGGCAGGCCAAGCGTCGCAGGCGCTGCTGCGTGCTGGCAGGCCAAGCGTCGCAGGCGCTGCTGCGTGCTGGCAGGCCGAGTGTCGCAAGCGCTGCTCTAATTAGGAAAACGCCTTAAATTGGAACAAAACAGAAAATTAAGCACCCTCTAATTAGGAACAGAGGGAGTAGGCAACAGTACATAAAACTTTCTCGTTTAGGTGCAGACTGTAATGTATCATGGTAATAAAACCTAAGCAGTTGGTAAAAAATTGTGAAGAAACATTCGCCATGAAGAATGCAAAAGAGGGAATGGAAGCAAAGAATATTATAGATATATGAAACTAACGTGCTGATGATTTGACGAAAGGCGGAAATAATAGTACATCTGAGACTTTTCTGCTGGACTAGTAGGGCAGAATGCTTGGTGTTCAGGGAAAGCGCTTGACCAAAACACATGAAAAACAGCACATGAGATGAAGTTCGAGTTATAAAAGCGGCCTAATCAGCAACCAACACTGGAGTAGTCTAGCAACAACCATCCATAGACCATAGACCCTCATAGGAAATGAAGATGGTTCATAAGTTCCTTGTCACGAAATCGTCAGCGCAGCAGCATCAAAATGTAATGGCAGCACCGTCGAGTTGAATCGACCGCGGGGCCGAGCAGCAGGAATTCAACAGAAGCCCTGTACTAATTAATGCGGCCGGCAGGCCAAGCGTCGCAAGCGCTGGCAGACAGGGTATAAACGGGAAAATAGCGCCGCGGGAGGCAAGGCGCCTTCTAAATTGGAACAGAACAGAAAAGTAAGCGCCCTCTGATTAGGAACAGAGGGAGTAGGCAACAGTACTTAAAACTTTCTCGTTTAGGTGCAGACTGTATCATAGTGCTAAAACCTAAGCAGTTGGTTGAAAATTGTGAAGAAAATTCGCCGTGAAGAATGCAAGAGAGGGAATGGAAGCAAAGGACATTATAGATATCAGATACGAAATTAACGCGCTGATGATTCGACGAAAGGCGAAAATAATAGCACATCTGAGACTTTTCTGCTGGACTACTAGGGCAGAGCGCTTGGTGTTCAGGGAGAGCTCCTGAGCAAAACACATGAAAAACAGCACATGACATGTAGTTCGAGTTATAAAAGCGGCAACAACCCTGTCGTAGGAAACGAAGCTTGGTTCATAAGCTCCCCTGTCACGAAATCGTCGAAATGCTACGCCGGTTTGACCAATTTTGTGCTAATCGTATTGGCAGCGCAATAGCAGCACTGTTGAGTTATTAAAGCAGCCTAATCAGTAACCAACATTGGGCTAGTCTAGCAACAACTATCCATAGACCATAGACCCTGGTAGGAAATGAAGACGGTTCATAAGTTCCTTGTCACAAAATCGTCAGAATGTTATGCCGATTTGACCAATTTTGTGCTAATCGAATTGGGAACGCGACAGCAGCACTGTCGAGTTGAATCAAGCGCGGCGGTAGGCAGCATGAATTCAGCAGCAGCCCTGTCCTAATTAATCGCGTGTGTGAGATACTAGTAGTAAGAAGGCTAGCTAGGGCACCGAATTAAATTCATCCATCTTCGTTGCGAGACAGAGGGGGGCAGGGGGGGGGGGGGGGGGA
>LR738712.1:8438549-8457382 GCA_902687465.1 Secale cereale
TTGAGGGGTACCCGTCGTTTCAGGTGGTACATTACACAGTACACCGAACGATAATACTAAGGAAAAAAAAAATATAAAACAGGGCCAAGCCCATAGCTAATTAATAATCAATCTTCCAGGCGGCCCGTGCAACGGTGCGAGAGCTACTAAATCGGCCCGTGGGCTCAGGCGGTGGCGACGGTGGCTAGCAGCAGTCGGCGGCGACGGAGGCGAGCGCGCGGCGGAAGGCGGCGGGGGAGCAGCAGGGGATGCGGAGCGGGCCCTGGTGGTCGTACCCGTACTCCTGCGCGGCGCGGCCGAGGAGCTCCGCCAGCGCCGGCCGCCCCAGCAGCTCCGCCCGCACCAGGAACCGCTCCGCCTCGCTCCCGTCCCCGACGTGCACCGGCACGTGCCCCTCCGGCACCACCGCCCTCCCGCCCCCGCCCCGCCGCTTCGACGACGGCGACGCGGGCGGCGAGGAGTCGTCGCCCACGCGTGACAGCCGCCGGATCAGCTGCCTCATCCCGACGATTCGAGCGTCGGCCGTCGCGCTCTGCTGCGTCCACTCGGGGCTCTGCCGGTGCGCGCGCGAGTGAGTGGAGCTGACCAGCGAGCGAGCGGAGCTGAACACACGGACGACGGAGACGCCGCGCTTATTTATAGCGCCGGGGAGGTCTGTCTGCCTGGGCCCCGGATCGCAGTGGGGTTTGTCTGGTCGGGTCGGGTCGGGGCCGGGTGGAGGGCGCAAGCTCAAGTGGGACTGTTGCCATGCCATGCCATGCCAGGACGTGGTCCGGTACGGTACGATCTCCTCTTTTTATTGATCGTCGGGGACTATTATTTTTTGTGTGTCTCTCGACAGGTGCTCGGGCGTGCGGAATTCACGGTGTCTCCCATTGTCTTCGTAGAGCCAAGCAGCGTCGGCGTGGCCGAGGGCTTGGGCTACGTGCGTTCCGCGCAGTCACGGGGACCGGCCGGCCGTCGAACAAGTTCATCATGGCCGGCCGGCCATCTACCTCTGCCGGTACGCGAGCACTGTGCGCGCATGTGGAGTGCCACTGTCGCCCCAGGTACTACTCCACAACAACGGCCACTCCGGCAGGAGAGGGCCCATCACCATTCCCCAATCTGGAGCAGGCGTGCGTGTCGAGCGCCCGGAGCGCGACGCCGCACCAGCATGGCATGGCAGGGACAGGAACATGGGCATGCTCTGAGCTGACGATCGAGGCGGGCGGGCGACGACGACGTGACCGGCCGAACAACCACTCCTGCTGCTGCTACGTACCACTGTTGCCGGGCGCGCGTCCATGGCTCCTCGGCCACTGGTCGTGGGTTCGGTCGGTGTCCACCCGCTGCACCGGCCGTCACCACCGCTGTTTTTCAGCCGTCCGGTGAAAATGTACGATCTGCTGACCCATACGTCCTAGCCACACGATCTTTGGTACTGTTCGTCGAGATATGCACCATGTTTATGATGTCAAGCAAACTCTATGGCAATTAGGCCAACCACTGAACAGTAATCCTGAGAGGACCATTCACATCCTAGGTCGAACGAGGTCTCCAAAGTCACAGCTAAACTATTACAATACCTTTTTTTGCATCTGTGCTTTGAGCCTCGAACAGCCACCTAACGAAATAGTTTCATGGAAATAGTTGTTTTTTGAGTCAATTACACCGGTGGTACTAGAACTTGGCGTAAACGGTCACTTTAGTGCTAGAACTTGTGATGTACATCGAAGTGGTGCAAAAACTTGGCTCGGGCGTGCAAATACGGTGCTAATCGCGTTTGTATATGGCAGCGACACTGACGAGGCATGACAGCGTGGCGCGGAGCCTGCTGTCAGTGACAGCACAATGATTTATTTATTTTTTGCGAAAATCACGTCAGTTTTTTTAGTTTTTTCCACAAAAAAGACCCAAACAAAAAACCACCTTGTTTTTTTTTTATTTTTTCCACAGAAAAGCCCCCGATAAAAAATTGGCAAGGTCAGCATTCGACCGGACGTCCTCAAGTACCATGTGTGTGCCGCTAACCACCCCATCCAACTCGACACTTGTCTCCTCGCAAAAAAAAAAAAACTCGACACTTGTCCACACTAAAGAAATAATTTTCATATATCTTCAGTCAGACAAAATAAATTATGATCTTTATTTTCGAGACAAAACGTATGCAGCCACTGAATCGAACATACGACTCTAGGTCTTCAAGCGAACAGGGCTGTCACCCCAACAATTGTAATTTCATGTTTACAAAAAGAATTCAAAATATAAATTATGAATTATAAAAACATTAATTAATTTTAAAACGTGTTTTCATGTTAATTAAGAATTCTAAATCCATTTATGCATATATTTATATTTAAATAAATTCTCGTATAAGTCCATTTTTTTCCTTGTTTTCAATAAAATATTCATCCCTTGGAAGATTATATAGCATATAAAAGTTTCCATGCCATAAAAATATTATGTTGTTTTCATAAAGTTTTTGTGTTTTTCCCGAATTCAAATATTGATTTATGTTGTTTAATTATTGGATATAAAGCATGTGCATCTTTAAGTGACAACTAGCGAGATTTGGAGTAGTGGTTACCTGTGCATGCGTTTAGCCTGGTGTTGCAGGTTCGAGGCCTGAGCAGATCTTTTCTTACACAATTAAAATGTCTTCTGCTGACAACTGGGACCCGCTTCTCAGGTGTTTTTGCGAGAAAAAAACAATAAAATGAGGCGGTTTTCGGGAAAAAAACGCGCACACGCCCCTTCTTCATTGTCCGGTCGTTGACAGCGGGCCACATGCCAGGATAGCATGCCTCATCAACGTCGTGGTTGTATACAAACGTGATTAGCACCGTATTTGCATGTCCAAGCCAAGTTTTTGCAGCACTTCAATGTACATCACAAGTTCTAGCACTAAAGTGACCGTTTGCGTCAAGTTCTAACACCACCAGTGTAATTGACTCTTGTTTTTTCTATACAACCAATCCAATCGATTTATGTAAGATTCTTATGTCGATTGTCCCGGCATATAATTCATACGAGAAACATTTTTTATTTGAATACACAAATCATAAAAGTTATGAAAATGTTGACGTGCGGTGTTTCATATATGGTACAACATGTTTCAACCGACTAACAAAACATGTTTCAAGTTCTTCTTTTCATATAATATGAACTTCCATGCAATTGATATGGTGATGTGTGTGCTGAGGTGGTGTGCGATGTTACAATGTCATATGCACGTGGCATGGCAATATGATGGTAGATCCAACCTCTTAAAATTGGGGCGGAACAATTAAAAGGGGTAAAAAAGTGTAACCCTATGACTTTAGTGATCTAAACGCTCTTATATATATTTACAGAGGGAGTACCTGCTAAATTGGGTAGAGGTGTCACCAAAATCACCATAGGTGTGGTAAAATGTGTTTTTTTTTCTGGATGTATGACATCAACCTAGGAATCGATGATGAATAAACCATATAGTTTTCTTCAGCGGCACATTATCATTTTGAAATGGGACAAGTATATTTTTTGTTCCCGAGCTCTTTCAAGAGTATAAAAATGGTGCCTCAACTTAAAAACCAATAAATTATAGTCCCTCAACTTCTAAAACCAAATAAGTTTATTCCATCGTGACAATTAGAGGATTTTTTGTCCAAAAGGACCCCCTCCCGAACAGAATTGCTAAAAGAGACCCCTTCCGAATCAATTTGGCAAAAAGGACCCCCTAACCAGTGGCGGCAGGCGCGGCAGGCGACACGTGGCCACCTGCCGCCACGGCAGGAGGCGGCGGGACCTGCCGCCACCCGGGGAGGCGGCCTCTTGCCCAGAACGGGTTTCGGCCACCGGGACGGAACGGGGCAGGGCAGGCGGGCCCTGCCGCCACCGAGCGAGGCGGCCGCCACTGTTGCTGTCTCCGGCTGCCCGACCGCGTGTGACGTGACTGCGGGCCAGGCCGCCACGGCGGGAGGCGGCCGCGCTGAATCAAGTGCGCGCTTCTTTCCACGCGGCTGATTTCACTTCTTTCCACGCGGCTGATTTCACTTCTTTCCACGCGGCGCTGATTTCAATATCGCTGATTCCCGCCCGCCTAAATTTGGACGCCTTCTGCCGACACTCAGCGGTGGCTACTGCTCGAGCGGGAATCACGCATTTTGCTTTACCGGACGCGGACGCGACCGCATCAGTCACTCAGTTATGCTTTTGCTTTACCGGACGTGACCGCATCAGTCACTCAGTTATGCTTTTGCTTTACCGGACGCAGACGCGACCGCATCAGTCACTCAGTTATGCTTTTGCTTTAGCGGACGCGACCGCATCAGTCACTCAGTTATGCTTTTGCTTTAGCGGACGCGATCGCATCAGTCACTCAGTTATGCTTTTGCTTTAGCAGACGACAGGACGGCATCAATCAATCAGCACTGTTTAGTATCACGCGTGTTTCCTGGCGAAAATTTTGTTAATGCCTATTTTGTCCCCATCAGTTGTCGTCTGAGCCTATAAAAGGAGACACCGAGTATCTCGTCATCCTCATCCACCCATCCTCGAAATATCCATTGCGCAAAGTGTGTAACATATTATTTTCATTCGGTATGAGTTTGCCTTGCTCGGATCAAAGCATTAGGCCTAGGAAAATGAAAAATGCAAGTTTGCCTCCGGGTGTGGCAGTCTTGCGATGTTGGTGTGGCGATCTTTGCAAGGTGAAGGAGGTGACGGATTTCTCAGATTGGTTGGGCATGAAGTTTTTCATGTGCGCCAATTATGAGGAGGATCCACCCGTACCTTCTTCAGAGTATGACAAGCCTCCGGTATGATTTAACCATCACGAATAAGTATATTGTTGTTTTTTTGGTTGTTTCTTTATTAACATTCTTGTTTTGTTTGTAGTCTCCCCCACCTCTGTGCATGTACTATCATTGGATCGACACGGAGAAATCAGCTTGGGCAGTGACTGAGATTCGTGAAAGAAGTCGCCGTGCATGGGGTAGTTTATTTGCGGAAGAACGATGTGAGAAGGCGGAAGCTGAAGAGAAAGCAGAGCAAGAAAGGGAGTTAAGAGAATACTACGCGGAGCAACGCCGTATTTTTCAGGAAATAGGGAAGAAAAATAGGGAAGAGGCTCGTCGCATGGAGGAGCAGGAACGACAGCGAAAGGAGGCTCGTGAGGCGGAGAGACAGAGAAAGAAAGAAAGGGCTCGTGAGGCAAAGGCAGCAGAAGAAGCTGGTGATGGAAAAGGAAAATATCCACGCTGGACTCAGTAGATATCCGGGGTAGTATTTTAAATTTCACAATCGTTGGTATCTTAATTTTATAGTTTAATGTATGTTTTTTTCAGTACTTAAACGTAGCTTTATTTCAATTGCACGATGTATCTTATTAATGTTGTAGCGTGGCGTAATAAAAAAATGTAGTTTTAGGGAAAAAATGTGGCATTTTATTTCTCTCAAATAATTATCGACCGTCGTGCAACAATACAACATGAAATTAAGATAGAACATAATGCGGTACAATAAGAAAGTACAAACTAATAATGCAAGTACATCTGAATAAAACGGTAGAACTGGACTTGCTTAAAAACTACATGAAGTCATCATCGTCATCCTCCGTCGATGCAGAACTCTTACCCTTCGAGAATGCAGAACTCTTACCCTTGGACGATTCAGAACTCTTGGTCTTCGTGGATGCAGAACTCTTGCTCTTGGATGATGCAGGACTCTTGCCCTTCGACGATGCGGTAGTCGTGGCCTTGGTGCTGGGCATGAAGATATCATCTTCGTCCTCGCTGTCGTCAATTCATAAAAAAAGATGTTTGGCTGCAAACTTCAAGTCTGACTCACTCTTATGTTGTATCTTGTTCCATCTTCCATTCAACCTTAGAAGTTCTTTTCTTATCTCCTGAAAGGTCCTGGAAGGCCACCCACTACTAGATAATGCGAGACTTAGCTCATTCATGACAGTGTCACTACTGATGAGTTCATCCCATGGAACGTCTTTATTTTCTATCTTGAAATTGGCAGCTAAACGAAGAAGACATTGGGACATAGTAGGGTGAAAACTACGATCAAAAGGAAAACCGGACATCTTGAGGAGACTACACTGAAGTGTGTATCCACCATAGTGTGGAGGGGTTTTATAGGTTCAGAAGAGAGGAATAGGCGGGAACTCAGAAGCGGGAAAGTATGACGGGAGATAGGGGCGGGAAACGACGGTGCGAGGTATAGGCGGGAACTCAGGAGCGGGAAAGTAAGGCGGGATATATAGGCGGGAAACGACAGTGCGAGGTATACGCGGGAACTAAGAAGCGGGAAAGTATGGGGGGGGACATTGTTGCAGACTGGTGCATTTTTATTTCAGCGTACATAGATGTTTCTTACATAAAACATAAAGTCTGATACTGACATATAATGGGTCACACGCGTAGATAGATTAATCACCCTAGTCGACGACGGCTACCTGGCCTTTCCTTACGACCGGAAAGCGACAAGCGATTAGGTGCTTGAGGAACACGAAAACCGCGACCGTACTGCACTTCGGCTTCCTGTGTCTGCGACTCCTGCGCAGGTGGTGGAGTCTGTAAACCTTGTTGCGAACCTGATGCGAAATTGTAGGCGTATGCTTGTGACTCCCCGGGGATAAAAGATGGGCCAATAACGTCTCCTCCGAAGAAATCTGTAACTGCAGTTGTAACCGGGTCGGCGTGATAAGGTAATGCTCCTCGGATTTGTGTGTTTAGGCCAGTTTGGTTGTTGTCGTCGTCCCATGTACGATCAGGTATGTCCTGCACATAGAAATATTTTAAACAAATTGTGAGAGGATAAAATGTGATATCATTGTCCCATGCATTAAAATATAAACATGAATACCTGATCAGATTCCTCGCCTGTACTGTCTGGGCATTGTACGTGGTACTGATTTATGTCTGGGACACGAGACTCCTCAGGCATGGAGATCCCTCGCGTGGAGAGATACGGCTGAGATCCCTCACCTTGTGTGTATGCGCCGTATTCTGTGAACGCATATGGGTTAGGGGAAAGCGTATGCTCGGGCATCGAATCCAAGCCCATGCCATGGTCCTGAGATGTCTGCCCCTGACGAAGATGCACCGAAGAAGAGCGATGCAGTTGCAGAGACGAGTCATGTCGTGGCAATGTCGTTGTACCACTCGGACCCTCCCCCCACTGCCCATGGCTCCTACGCGCCTCGCTTGGTCTGGACGACGGCGCCACACTTGGTCTGGCTGAACTCGCTACCGGCATGTTGTACGCTCCGGTGACAACATCGTCACCTCTACCACATCTCAACTTTGTTGCCACGTAGTCTTGAAGACGTTTGTGGAATGCCTTGCGAGCCGGGCCCCGTGCCGACATGGTTTCCGCCGCCATCTGCCCTACTTCGTTGCAAGTTTCAATCTGAAAAATATTTGGTTGTTATTTGGTTCAAATGATTATGAAATGATGGACCTGAAAAAGTTTCTAGTGATTACCAGTTGGTCACGATAGTAAGCTGCATGGAGCTCAGTATTTCTCTGCATCTGCTGCTCCTGTGTGAGATTTATTGGTATCATAGCGGGTTGAATGGCCAGGCTAGTACGTGTGTTGATGTTGTACCAATGCATGTACGGTTGATATGTACCCCGATCGTATGGTCTGCAAAAATTAATAATTGCATCAACAGTTGTGATGAAAGCAAAACATTTTCATGCATCGTATGGTCATCGCAATAAAATAACGTAAATATAATGTACCTAAGTTGATGCACTATATCCACTAGCGCTTCATTTTCCCATTTCTGTACAAATTGAATGTTCTGTTCCCTCCAATCGTAAGAACTCCAACCCCTGCCCATATTTGATTGCCTGCAAATTATGTAACAAAGTGTGAGTTTAGTAAATAAAAAAACCACTAACTATTTAGGAAGGTCACATCATACTTATGGGTTTCCACGTCGAGACATCTTGGAAAAGGTGGTGGAATCTCTTGATAGAGACCGAACTGTCTCATGACACGCTCTGGGTTGTAAGGCTCAACACACCACAAGAACAATAAGTTGCAGCGAGTCAGCCAAAATGCATTATCGGTCAACATGCCTTCTGTGATGGGTCGTGCATCGAACACCATATCTATCTGCTGCTCAGTCCACGGGTTCCATGTGACTACTGACTCATCAAGTATCTCAAACTGCTGGTGGTATATAGGGTAACAATTTTTTGCAATATCTGGAGCCCATTTTTTCCTCGGCTTTGTCCACCTGCTGGCCATAGTTACACTGTCGCCCTCGCCACAGTTGTATGGGTGTATGGGATTTACTATACGAGGTCGTCCTACAGGGAGGTATTCCCAGGACCACAACTGTAGAAACTCATAGGCGACACAAAGTAACGGAGCTTTTTTTGCGAATGAAGTTTTTTGTGTCGCATCACACAAGCCTCTATATGTATGACATAGCATGGCAGAACCGAAGCTGTATTTTGGCTGCTCCGGTAAAGGTTCATCTACCATCTTCTCTACAATGTAGATCAGACCAGGGAGAACTACGTCCCCGTGTGAATTTGGGAACATAGTCCCGAGGAGCCACAACAAATACGCAAACAGATGTCTTTTTTTCGTCTCAGAATCCGCGTAGTAAGATATAGTATCAAAGTTATCACGAAGCCATGAGAGCGGGATGCCCCGAGGGCCACCGGTGCGATGTGAATCTGGCATTGTCATCCCAAGACGGGCTGATATATCTAATGCCCAGGATGGAGACACTCGTGGAGAGACTAACGGCTCACCTCTAATTGGTAGAGCAGTGATCATAGAAATATCTTTGAGTGTAGGTGCAAGCTCCCCAAAACGAAAGTGAAAGGTGTGGGTTTCAGGTCTCCACCGGTCAACTAGGGATGTCAAAAGGGCTGGGTCTGAACGTAAGTGGTCATCGCTTGATGTGAGGTTAGCAAAAGCATCTAGTCCATAGGCCTGAAGGTGAGCAACGAAATTATTGTGTATTGGCCATGATTTTTTTACGGTTCGAAGTCTGAAAGTCCGATAATTATGAGTAGTATTTGAGTTCAAAAATAGATGGCAACGGTGGCCGGCGTCATGGGGCCCCTTCAAAAGCTCTGGGACTTCGGTCATAACCTGCACACATATTCAAAAGATAATCAGTTTACATTAATTATCCGTAGTTAACATCACGAGTACAATAATACAAAAAAGAATCAGTTTACATTAATTATTCGAAGTTAACATCACGAGTACAATAATACAAAGAGATGCAATTTACATTAATTATCTAAAGTTAACATCACGAGTACAATAATACAAAGAGATGCAATTTAAAACAAATATAAATACACATAGCGAGTACAAATATAAGTACACATAACGAGTACAAATATATCAACATCAGGCGGTGTTGTTGGCTCGATACGGGCATTCCCTACGTGAATGTCCAGGACACCTGCAAACGCGGCATCGTCTTGCTTCTCCCATCTGGCTATGGTCCATGTCATTGCGATGACGCCTAGACTGACGTCGTCCCTTGGCGGTTCTCATCAAGGCGACATTCGGAACCCATTTCGGCCCATCTGGCCACAGCATTTTGTAGTTCATATCAATGCCTCATGCCCAGAACTCACCGTTCCAAGTGTTGTACAGATTGTACATGTTGAAGTATGGCGATATGTATGGCTCGACACTGATTTTTTGATCAGCAGCCGCCCGAAGCACATGACTGCAAGGGTAGCCCTCAAGTTTGGGTTTGTTACAGGTACACTCACAGGACGTTGGGCCGAGGGTGGCAGCTTGCTTTTTTGATCCTCTGTGGTGACCCTTAACGTACTTGGCTCGCACGTTGACCTCCCACTTATTCCTAAGTGCGTCCACTTTCCTGCAGCCATGACTTTGGGACTTTTGTGCTTTCTCGTCAAGATGTCTTTGCATTTTCTCTGACCATGGCTTGTTCAATTCAACTTGTGCATTGGCGACGGTGACCCTGTCTGCAAAGTATGACAGGGTCCGGTTCCAAGTTTCTTCAATTAGGGCTGTGATAGGAAGTGCTCGCACCCCTTTAAGAACACCATTGTACACCTCTGACATGTTGCTGGTCATTATTCCATATCGTGCCCCGGTGTCGTGAGATTGCGCCCACTTGTACAAATGAGGGCAATTCTCGCCGATCCACTGGCTCAAATTTATGGCCGTCCTACGACCCCTCCGGTCTTCTCTCTGCGGCAAGGCCGCGCGCTCGATCTCACCATTGATACCTGCCCAGATCGCATTCATTTTGGCTTCGGTTTTCTGCATGCACATCCTCTTGAATAACTTGAACCAATCCTTGTTTTTGAATTTGGAGTAAAAATTAGCTGCCAAATGCCTCATGCACCACCTTCCTTCTAGATCCGGCCACCTCCACTCTTCTTCCGACATCTTCATTATGTCGAGAGCGCTTAATAATCCAGTGTTGCGATCAGAGATGATGCAAACACCTTCACGATCTTTCACGACACCCACCTTCAGGCAGCACAGGAACCACAACCAGCTATCTTTGTTCTCGCTCTCGACCAGTGCATATGCAATAGGAAGAAGCTGATTATTTGCATCTGCTGCAATCGCCACCAATAGTGTGCCCTTGTACTTTCCAGTGAGAAAGGTACCATCAACTGAGAAAACCGGGCGACAATGACTGAAGGCTTGTATAGTCTGGGCGAATGCCCAGAATAAGCGATCCAGGATTAGCTCACCCGGGTTCATTGGGTTTGGACGATCTCTCCGCCAAACTTGAGTCCCCCTATTAGCACATGCTATCTGATGAAGCATCCTGGGGGCATAAGAATAGGCCTCCTCATAGGTTCCATACAAGTTCTGAAATATCTTTTCCTTCGCACGCCTAGCCTTGCTGTAGCTGACAGGGAAGCCAATTTGATCTTCTGCAGCTTTTTGCAAAGCCCTAATACTAATGTTGAGACTTTCCTGCACGATCGTTTCCATCTTCTGTGCCACATATCTTGCAGTCACATTGCAGTGATTTGCAAGAGTCCCAGTTTGCTCACAACTATGCTCCGCTATTTTTGTGATATGCCATGACTGACATACCCCAGGCTTCAGTCTAGCGAGAACTCTTCCGCGGCAACCATTCGCGGAGTGGATGCATATGACCTTCAACTCTTTTTTATCAGACTGCTTCACTCTATGCTGACGGTGGAGGGCGATTGCATAGCTATCTATTGCCTGGTAAGCAGACTTCTTGTCTGGGAAAACCTGCCCAACCTCCAGGTTGCCCGCTTCTAGGCCAGAAACATAGTGAAATTCATTGGTGATGCTCATATCCTGTAAAAACCCAGGTTGCAGTGTCGCCGCGGTCGCCCTTTGACGAGGAACATCTTCTTCTTCGCTTGAGTCCGAAGACGCGGAAGAATGATCGTCATCATCTAGCGCCTCCGGCAATCCCTCGACGTGTTCGCTCAGGTCAATGGCCGCTGACCAATATCCTGTGTCATACACAGGCTGGCCGCCGGTCAATTCCGATGGGCCGGCGCTAGGGGCTGATGTGATGACCAACTCGACCTCAACACCCCTGCTACTGCATTCGGCAGCATCAGTGACTGAAATGAACTCCACATACACCATCGGCTGACCAAACATTGAGTTATTGGGATTGCTTGCAAACCTCATGTATGAGCCCCATGACTGGTCACCTGTGACAGGCCGCAAACCCCAACGGGCATCAGTCCCGTCATTTCCTCTATCAACGACAAATGCCTCCATTGTCATTTTTTCCCCTGCATCCCTGGGCCAAACACCGTTCGGATGCACCTTCTTACTGCTGCGTAACCCACGTTCACCATGTCTCTCACTACAACTGTAGTCGACTCGCACAAGGACACATCCACCCCGAAAGGGCCGTCGCGTAAGACGTCCCCATAGTACACTAACAAATTTTCCATAGTACCTAACCAACATCCATATTTACATTTCAGGTAATTAGTAACTGAACATTTAGTAGTAGTACGTTGACAATTTTTACAGATCATGCGAGTATTTACATATCTATTGTTTTTTCCGAAACTCCTCTAGCAGCGTAATATACTAAAACTCTGTTTGCTTTTCTCTAACTACCCTAGAAAAATCCTAATATGTTTCTCGTAACTTTTTAATATCATATGGGTAAAACATTTAATATCTTCCGGTTTTCATATCATACTATAAAATTTATTTTTTTCACAATTAAAAATATTCCCAACGGCATGCACATTTTTCACAACAATACGCTGACAACATTTACAGATCATACGAGTATTTACATATCTATTATTTTTTTCCAAAACTACTCTAGCAGCGTAATAAACTAAAACTCTTTTTTCTTTTCTCTAACTACCCTAGAAAAATCCTAATATGTTTCTCGTAACATGTAAAAGGTGAGGTTTTCGAAATACGACTATTAGTCAAAACTAAGATATCCAAACAACCACTAAACATTATACTACGATAATAACATTTTATTATCATATGGGTAAAACATTTAATATCTTCCGGTTTTCATATCATAATATAAAATTCATTTTTTTACAAATAATAATATTCCCAACGGCATGCACATAGTACGCTGACAACATTTACATATCATACGAGTATTTACATATCTATTGTTTTTTCCGAAACTACTCTAGCAGCGTAATAAACTAAAACTCTTTTTGCTTTTCTCTAACTACCCTAGAAAAATCCTAATATGTTTCTCGTAACAAGTAGTATGGGTAAACCATTTAATATCTTCCGGTTTTTAATAATGTTTTCATATCATACTATAAAATTCATTTTTTTACAGGTAATATCATTTCCAACGGCATGCACATTTTTCACAACAGTACATCAATATAAAAAATATTAACATAATTACATCGTCATTTATACCTCAGCTTCAATATGGATGTGCTTGCGAATGCAATGAGGTGTCAAACGTGTTTGAATATATGTCCGTCACCAGTATTATATGAACGAAGTCAACCTATTATCACATGAACATCAATATTATACACGGATTTTTCTTTATCTTATTAAAAGCATGAAAATAGGTTTAGCATGTATGTGCTTCTTACCTCAAAAGGGACAGCGAAAATGGAAACACAATTTCTTCAATCACGTCATCTCCTCCTTGATTGCTACTAAGATGAATTATTTAACCTAATTACATACAACAAGAAGTACATTAGCACGTTATTTTAACACAGAACATTTAGATTATATAACAAAGTTCACCTACGGTTTCCTAAATATAGACTTATTAATAAATATACCACATGAAATAACATACCACATGCAAATGAACAATTACAATACCATTTTTTTTCATTATAACCAAATAAATATTTTCTCGCATGTCAATACTAATGGACGCAGCTAACATTGATACAACATATCTAAGCACCAATGAACCTACTCTTCTACAAAATATAGTATAAATGCAACATCTGTCGTTTCAAATTTTTTCTAACCTCTAAGCACTAACATCGCATAGCTATGACGAGCTAAAAGACTAACTAATTACCACCCTGCATGCGCGAAAATATCAATGTATTGCAAAGCTCATACCTTAATCTTCAACTCCGTAGTTCACTTCGCTTGGCAAATCCTACTCCCGAAGCTCTAAATGACTCCAAAAAGTTGTGAAATAATGTCTAACACAACAAAGAACACATAGTTAAGAACTAAACAAAACGAGTACAAACATCATGCATGCTAACGAAAACAACAAAAATGGATAGATCTAACCTTCGTCTATCTTTTCTTCAACTTCAACATATTCAAAATCCAACTCCAAATCGCCCTAAATCACGAGTCAAAGTGCCTACGAAGGTTTCTTTCTCAGTGTTCTTACACACTCAGAAGAGAGAAGGGGAGGAGAAAAGAGAACGGGAGGAGAAGAGAAGGCAGCGAGCAGGTATATAAAAGGAGCCGGGAGAAGAGAAGGATCCTGTAGTGTCGGTAGAACAGTTTCCCGCGTGCGATTCTGAAATCAGCGAGCCGGGAATTACGCGCAGTCTGCTGTCGAATTCAGCGCAGTCTGCTGTCGAAATCAGCGCTCTGATTTTACGCGATGTCAGCCATGGAAGTTAGCGCCGTGCTGAAGATTCCACGCTGCCGCCACTCCCTATGGCGGCCGGGCCCGCCGTCCCGTCGACCGCACAGACTAGCCTGTCGACCTGGGGGCGACAGCGGCAGAGGAGGCCGCCTCCCTTGGTGGCGGCAGGTCCCACTGCCTTGCTCCGTTCCGTTCCGGCGAGGAGAAACGAGGCAAATCCGTTCTGGGCAGGCGGCCGCCTCCCCGGGTGGCGGCAGGGCCCGCCGCCTCCTGCGGTGGCGGCAGGTGGCCACGTGTCGCCTGCCGCCACTGGCAGGGGGTCTTTTTTGACAAATTGGTTCGCAAGGGGTCTTTTTTGGCAATTCTGTTGATGAGGGGGTCCTTTTGGACAAAAAATCCAATTAGAGTGGTTTCGTGCCCACGTGGACCGGTTTTTAACTCGTGACCAAGAAGGATGGGCCCACATATCTGAACATTTTTTTTCAGCTTGATTCATGCTTTTTATCTCTCTCACTTTACTTGTTCCGGTGTCCGGTGTTGCTTGGCTGACATGGATTGAAAAGGAGCATCTTCGACCTTTAAACCAGCACACATCTTTCTCGAGGCTTTCATGCTCCGGCGGCCGGTGTTCCTCGGCCACCGGTGCATCGACACTGTGCAAATCCCCACTGCACACCATGTGCAGCAATCGATGATGAATCAACCATATAGTCTTTGTTCATCGAAGCATTATCATTTTGAAATATAAGCAGCTGCAATCACTTAATACATGGGAGTTGTGGTTTGTGTTTGGTCAAATGGTGTGTCTAGCTTTCACCTAAATGAGAAATAACCATGCCTCATCTAACTTCTACTCCCTTCGTCCCATAATGTAATACGTTTTTTGACTCTAGTGTAGTGTGAAAAAACGTCTTACATTATAGGACGGAGGGAGTACGTCGTTGAACATCATGCGGATATCTGTGAGGACTTTTTTTCTTTTATTTTTGTGTTTGGTTAATCTAATAGTGCATGAGTTTATCTACATGAAAATTAGCGAACCCGTTGGTCAAATATTTCTGCTTGGTGCGTGATGGCTAGCTTAGCCTTAAACTAACAAAGTCTGAACCTTATTGTGTCGTCTTATATATGTCCACCATGTGTTTATGTCTCTCCACTAGTCCATATGCATGCTTTGCAGCATATAAGTGGGCCGTCCTGAGCCAGAATGCTCAAAGTGCCGCCCGTTTCGCACCAGTGGCGTGTAGTTTTCCGACTTAATCTTCTCCTTTTGCACAAAAGTGTACATGTATATAATCAATCAACGACGACTGACCGTCCATGCATGCTGTCATATTGTGATTGGAAGGTTCGGTCAGAGATATGCACACCTGATTATCAAGTGCCTTGCTCAAAAGCTGAGTGGCGTCTAGTCAACGTGCAAGAATGTTGCAACTACCAACAAGGAGTAAAAAGAAGAAAAAAAGTTTCAAGTACGACCGAACCAAACGCATAAGGGGTGGACGACGAGCGGGCAACCGAATCAAACGGACAAAAAAACGGACAAAACACGCGATCATTTGGGTCGGCACGTTGAAGTTGCTCCTAGGCATGCGATGTGACAGACATGCCTTCTCAACCATACATAGTAGCCACATGATATTCGGTACTGTTCACGGGGATATGCACCATGTTATGTTGTCAAGCAAACTCTATGGCAATTAGGCCAACCACCGAACAGTAATCCTGAGAGAACCATCGAACATGGTCTCCAAAGTCACAACTTAATTAGGGAAAAGTATATTTTTCATCCCTCAACTCTTTTGAAAGTCTTGATTTGGTCCCTAAACTTCAAAACAAGCAAATCTTAGTCCCTCAACCCTTCAAACAGGATATGTTTGGTCCCTCGTACCGTTTTCGGTGGTTTTTCATCCGACGTGGACATGATTTTGACTAAACCTTGACACGTCGTATGGGTTTGACTGCCACGTCACCGCCACTTCAGTGACATGTCGGCGCCCTCATCCTGAAAGTGCAGAGCTACGTCTCCTGGTCGTCGGGGATATGGTGCTCCAGTGCAAGACTTAACGAGGACGGGGTCCAGGGCATGGAGGCGTGGAGCAACGACAGTGGACGTCGGTTGCCGCGTCTCTGCTTCCCTGGAGGCCGTAGCGCCCGGCGGCGTCGGCGAGATAGGCGTCCTGGAGCTTGGCGATGGTGTTTGGCTCCTCGAGCTCGGTCATCGTGCGTTCCACCTCGAGCTCGAACGAGGCACGGGCATGCACTGGGGCGACGACGGTGAACTGTGCGCCAACACCACGCACGCATCTGTCTGTTCGCTAGCACGCACTATCGCACATTCCTTCCACGTATTTTTACTCGAACGAGGCATGGGCACGCACTGTCGTGAGACGCATGCTGCGCGACCACAGCCGCGTTGACGTGCTTGTCAACAATGCATGGATCGGGTGCAGCCTCCAACCAGCAGGGTAGGCAAGCATGGGTCCTCGCCGGAGTCCTGGATTGCCTGGCCGAGCTCTTTTCCTTCTACCGTCGAGACAACAAGCCATCGAGGATTCCCTCTACCGCCTTCACGTTCTCTCCATCATACCCACACACTGACACACCTCCGGACCAGCAGCCTGCCGGGCTCTCGCTTCGGCAACGAGTAGAACACCACCATCCAACATCCACGACGAGGACGCGTGTAGGTCCGGCCGGTGGTGTCGGCGGCGTGCTCCTAGCTGGTGTTGGACGACGAGCTGGTGCCGGTGGTGGAAGTGCAGGCGTGCACACTAGCGATCAAATGCCCATTAGAGCGACAAGAGGAAAAGGAGATAGGATGAGTATGAGAGAGAAAGTTTGCCACATCAGCAAATACCGGTCAAAACCGGGTTGAATCAGCAAAGATACCAGGTTTGCTAAGATGATGGACTAAACTTGTCCGGTTTCAGAAGTTTAGGGACTAAGGTTTGCTGGTTTTGGAGTTGAGGGACCAAATCAAGACTTTCAAAAGAATTGAGGGACAAAAAATATACTTTTCCCACTTAATTATTACTCTACCTTTTTGCATCTGTACTTGAGCCACGAGCACAAAATGTCGGACTATCGATGAGACATGGTTCATGCTCTCACACGACTAGCTAGAAACGTTCCGTACCAGTTCATGCATAAAAGGATTGAATTGAATCGGTTGTATAGAAAAATAACCATATGAGAAACAGTTAGTCATCTTTCAGAGAAGCAGCTGCAATCAGTTAATCTATACTCCCTCCTTTCTAAATACAAGTCTTTTTAAAGATTTCACTGCAAACTACATACGGATGTATATAGACATGTATTAGCTAGAGTGTAGATTCACTCATTTTGATCCGTATGTAGTTCATAATGAAATATCTAAAAAGACTTATATTTAGGAACGGGGAGCACATGGGAGTGGTAGTTTGTGTTTGGTCAAATATTTCTGCTTGGTGCGTGATGGCTAGCTTAGCCTTAAACTAATAATGCCTGAACCTTATTGTGTCGTCTTATATGTGTCCATGTCTCTCCACTAGTCCATATGCATGCTTTGCAGCATATCATGATCAGTGGGCTGTCTTCAACCCGTGAGCTCAATCAACGACGGCCGTCCATGCATGCTGCATTATTCTCATTGGAAGGTTCGGTCAGAGATATGCACCCCTGATTATCAGGTGCGTCGCCCAAAAGCTGAGTGGCGTCTAGTCAACCGTCAACGTGCAAGAATGTTGCAACTATACCAACTCGGAGTAAAAAGAAAAAAAGAAAAAGAAAAACGCTCCAACTATGCTTTTCTTGACAGCAGCCAGTGCAAGAGTAAATTGTAAAAAACCATCACAATTGAGGACCCTAATTCAAAAAACGACCATCATTCAGTTTTTTTTCAAAAAACCGTCACCATTGTGCTAACAATTTTCAGAAAGCAGACGTCCGTCCGTACTCACTCTTGTTTAGGGCCTCTTTGATTCCCAGGATTGCAAAAACAAAGGAATATGAAAAACGTAGGATTGAAATGACATTGTTTGATTATGTCGCAGGAAAAACAAAGGATTTCCACCAAAAGATTGGAGTAGATGTTGTAATTCCTATAAAATGTAGTACAAATGAATCCATAGGAAAAAAATCCTGTGGGATTCAATCCCGCGAATCGAACGATCAACGCAGGGAAAAAAAACTAAGGATTCTAATCCTTCAAAAATTCTATGAAAATCCTTTGAATCAAAGAGGCCCTTATGGGTTTTTGGTGGGTGGGATCGCCGGTGATGGCCACTAGCGACTCCCATGCCAACATGATCGAGCTAGCCACCGGCCATCCGTACTCAGGTACTCTACGCACGTCCTCCAAGTGGTACGTCCGGCCGGCCGGCCGGATTCTAGCATGGCCCCGATCATGGAAGAGCCGCACACTGTTTGCATGCCATCGAGTGGCAACAATTTTTATTCTTTTGGAGAGGCCGGCAAAAAGTTGGTGTGCCTTCGCCTCGGACACCATCATGGATTCACTAGTGCAGCGACAACTAGCTATAGCTTGCTTCTGGTGGTGCTTTAGGCGTGATCACTTTGTATTTATATACACTTTCACATAAGGCTATAGCTTGCTTCTAGTGGTACTTTAGGCGTGGGAGCGTTGTGGATCTTGGCAAGTGCCGGCGGGAGGGCTCCGTTGTTAGCCATTCCTTGGAGATTTGTTAAGGTTTGTGTCCTGCTCAGTAGGTGAGATATGACGACTCCGTGAAGATGGATCGTGGCTAGGGTTGTTGCGCGGCGACCGACGCAACTAGATCTACGTGTCAGGAGAGGGGGG
>LR738712.1:8462814-8476543 GCA_902687465.1 Secale cereale
CTCGATTGGATCGGGAGCCTGCGGGAACCCCATCGACGCCGCGACGCCTGCGCCGGCCTTCGGTCGCCGCCGCCTGGTGCTGCCTCGCCACCGTCTCCGTCGCCACCGGACTGCCGCCTCGACCCCACTGCCCTTTCCCTGCAACGTCAGTGAGCACCGCCGCCGCTTCCCTCTTCCCCTCACTGCCCAACGCACACCGGTCGCGCCCCGCCTCCCCACTGCCGTGGCCGCCCCCTGCACTCGACTCGTCGTAGCCGCCGGCGCGCTTCGGTGCCCGGGCCGCTCGACCCGTTCGTCACGGCCGCGCCTGGCCATGCCAGAGCCGCGCCGGCCCCTCCGCCACCCCAACCACACCGCGCTCCTCCGCCATGGCCAAGTGCCCCCTGCTCCTTCCTCCGCCATGGCCAAGTGCCCCCTGCTCCTTCCTCCGCCATGGCCAAGTGCCCCCCTGCTCCTTCGTCCGCCGATGGCCGCCACGACCGTCGCGCCTCTTCCGTCCGCCGCTACCGAGCCGATGCGCCGTCCGCGCCCAGCTCGCTCGGTGCCGCCGCGGCGCACGCCTCGCCTCCTTCCCCTGCCGCCGCGCTGGCCGCATCGCCGGCGCCCCGGCCGCGGGCCCCGTCCCCAGCGTCCCCTGGCCACCCCTCCGGCCGGTGGCCGTCGCGCCGCTCGCCGCTCGGGCTCCCCCCTGCCCGCGGCGCTCGTCGCCGGGGCCTTGCCTGGCCACGGCCGGGTAGGCGCCCGTGCCCACGGGGCTCCTCCCCGTTACGCCCGAACCCGTCACCCGTTTAGGCCCCCTGGGCCACTGCCAGGGGGGTCCCGCACCCCAGAACAGAAAAAAAAGGATTAAAAAAACAAAAACAAAAATAAAAATAAATCTATAAATAAATATTATTATTAATTAATTAATTAATAAATTAATTAAGTTAATTAATCATGTTTAATTAATCTAATTAACTAGTTAGTTTAACTAAATAGTAATTAGATTAGATAAACCCAGATTAGGCTTAACACTGTATGACACACGGGCCCCACTGGTCAGTTTGACCAGTCAACCATGATGATGTCAGCATGATGTCATGCTGATGTCATAAATCCTTTTCGAATTAATTTAATCAATATTAAATTCCAGAAATTAATAAAAACTTTAGAAAATCATATCTTTTAAACCGTAACTCGGATGAAAATACTTTGTACATGAAAGTTGCTCAGAATTTCGAGACGCATCCGAACGTTCGTCAACCACACGTCCCTAGCATACCGAACCCGCAACTTTCCCCCTCCGTTTCATCCGCCCGAAAACGCGGAACACCGGGAATACTTTCCCGGATGATTTCCCCCTTCGTCAGTATCACCCGATACTGCGTTAGGGCACGCGTAGCACCGTTACATGTCATGTCATGCATCGTCATGCATCTGTTTGCATTATATTCACTGTTTCTTCCCCCTCTTCTCTCCGGTAGACTACGAGACCGACGCTGCTGCTGCCCCGATCGACTACGGTGCTGACGACCCCACTTTGGTTGTCGGGCTTCCAGGCAAGCCCCCCCTTTGATCATCAGATATCACCTATTCTTCTCTCTACTGCTTGCATTAGAGTAGTGTAGCATGTTACTGCTTTCGATTATCCTATTCTGCTGCATAGCCTGTCATTGTTGCTATCACTGTTGATACTTTACATGCAATCCGGAATGCTTAGTATAGGATGCTAGTATTCCATCAGTGGCCCTACACCCTTGTCCGTCTGCCCTGCTATTCTATCGGGCCGTGATCACTTGGGGGTAATCACGGGTATATATTACATACGCATATACATGATACTTGATGTGACTAAAGTCGGGTCGGCTCGTTGAGTACCCGCGGTTGATTCACGGATTGGGGGCTAAAAGGACATACTTTCCCGACGGCCCCCGAGTGGATCTTTGTGGCGGAGCGACAGGGGCAGGTTGAGACACCCAGTCGAGAGGTGGCCTAGCCCTGGTCGTTGTCCGCGGTGATTTTCATAATAACACGCTTAACGAGTTTGGATATTTGATCTGAGTCTGGCCATTTGGTCTATACGCACTAACCAGCTGCGTGGGAATAGTTATGGGCTCTCGACGTCGTGGTATCAGCCGAAGCCTTCTTGACGTCAGTGATTGAGCGACGCGCGCCGGGTTGGACCGCGTAACGCAACTTCCTTAGTAATGGAGGTTGCTAGGTCTGCTCACCGGCCGCGTACGCAACGTGCAGGTGTGCGTTGGGCGATGGGCCCGGACCCCTGCGCGCCTAGGACTTAGACCGGCGTCCTGACCTCTCTGATGTGCTTAGGTAGGGCTGCGACGTGTTGATCTTCCGAGGCCGGGCATGACCCTGGAAAGTGTGTCCGGCCAAATGGGATCAAGCGTGCTGGGTTATGTGGTGCACCCCTGCAGGGAAGTTAATCTATTCGAATAGCCGTGTCCCTCGGTAAAAGGATGACCCGGAGTTGTATTCCGACCTCATGATAACTAGAACCGGACACTTGATAAAACACACCCAGATGAGTTCCAGATATAACTCAGTGGTTGCTCTCTCACAGGGTGATGTGCGGGAGGATCGCCGAGTAGGATTATGCTATTCGTTGTTACTTGGTGAACTTACCATCTATTCCCTTCTACTGCTGCAAGATGGAGGCTGCCAGAAGCGTAGTCTTCGTTTGGATTAGCTATCCCCCTCTTATTCCCGCTTGCTGCAGTTCAGTCCACCGATACTACCCATATCTTTGTTACCATTGCATATGTAGTATAGATCCTTGCTTGCGAGTACTTTGGATGAGTACTCGCGGTTGCTTTGCTCCCCCCTTTTCCCCCTTCTGTTCCTTCTTCTCGGATGATGCAACCAGATGGTGGAGCCCAGGAGCCAGACGCCACCTACGACGACTCCTACGACACCGGAGGCGCCTACTACTACGTGCAGTCTGCCGACGACGACCAGGAGTAGTTAGGAGGATCCCAGGCAGGAGGCCTGCTCCTCTTTCGATCTGTAGCCCAGCTTGTGCTAGCCATCTTATGGCACCTTGTTTAACTTTATGTCTGTACTCAGATATTTGTTGCTTCCGCTGACTTTTCTATGATCGAGCACTTGTATTCGAACCCTCGAGGCCCCTGGCTTGTAATATGAAGCTTGTATGACTTATTTTACTTTTAGAGTTGTGTTGTGATATCTACCAGTGAGTCCCTGATCTTGGCCGTACACATTTGCGTGCATGATTAGTGTACGGATAAATCGGGGGCGTCACAAGTTGGTATCAGAGCCGACTGCCTGTAGGAATCCCGCTTCCACACTCCTTGGCCGAAGTCGAGTCTAGACATTGCAAAACTTTTACTAACATGGCTGTGTGGCTTACGGGCCCACGTCGCCATTTGGGTGGTACTAGATTCTTTTACTCCTCGATCTATACTCCGGGATTCTGAACACTCTCCTATTTCGGGTAAAACGATTTTACTAACTCTAACATTAGGATCCCCGAGACCCCTCACCCCAAAGTTGGATTAGACATAGTTATTGTTTAGAATAGAATTTTGCATAATCCCCACATTGTCATTTGACTCCTTTGAAACATCTTTGTTTTCAGATGGAACCCACGAGGCAGGTCGTGCGCCACACGCAGGCCTTTGGTGCCTCGGGATCACCTGCCATGCTAGTTGAGATGATGACCTATCTGGGTTATCGCTGGCACCCTGAGTATACCGTGTACGAGCAGTACCAGGACTTTAACCAGGAGCAGTATCGTGCCATCGTCCGCCTCTACTCGCGAGCAGATTACTCCTCTACTGTGCTGCACACCGCTCATGGTGTTGGAGTGACCGTCGATATGGCAGTTCACGATGCTGCTTACGCTGCTCTGACACGCCTTCGTGGAGAGTATCGGGCGTTGGACACTTCCCCTTTCAGGCACGTTGCTATCGCCTCCGACGATGGAGCGGAGGGATACTACACTGCTGCCTACTCCACCCTCACCCGAGAGCCCTTCCATCATCGGAACCTTGTTCTGCATGCTGATGGGCTGGATCGAGCTAACCGAGCTCTTCGCCACGAGTTGTACACCACCCGTCAGCACCTGTACCGCGCCTTGACGCTGTTGCACCCCTTTGTCCTATCTGGACAGCTGCCTCCTACTGTGCTCTACCCAGCTAGGACCGTGATGCCTCCTGGTGTCGGTTGGCCAGATGTGGGAGGCGACACTCCCGCACCTGGTCCTCTGTTGCCACATGGACGTCGGGTCCTGCACCAGAGTATCCACGGCCCTCAGGTTGATGGCGTGGAGGACTTCTCGTTGCAGCACTGCCAGCTGTCAGACTACCTTTACCTCCATAGTACCGCCTGGGACTGATGTAGTCTTGCTTACTAGTACTAGATGCATTCGCCGCGAGCCTGCGTGCCGCCTATGATGTCCTTAGTTATGTACTGAACTCTGTGTACTGAACTCTATGCATGCACCCCTTTTGTAATATATGCCGACTACTATGTGGTATTTTTTTTACGTGCTCCTTTCATTATGCATGTTTCATTAATGAATGATTCCTGTGTTTGCAAATTTCTCAATGCTGAACTACCCCTGTTATATATTAGCAGGATGGTTAGACCAGCTGGCCGTGGTGGCAATGCCCCACCACCGCCCGAATACATGGCCGGTATGATCCAACAGTTGGAGATGAATCGCCAGTTCATGGAGACTGTCATGGCTCAGTTCCCTCATCCCAACATGGGTCAGCAGCAAGGCGCAGTGACACTGAATGACTTTGCTCGCCTCAACCCATCCGTCTACCGCAACTCAACTCAGCCTCTTGATGCTGATGACTGGCTCCGTGACATTGCTTTTGAACTGGAGTCTGCTGGAGTTGCCGCTGCCAACTATGTCACCTTTGCGGCATACTATCTGAAGGGTCCCGCTGCTCAATGGTGGGACAGCCACAGGCGTACCCTGCCTGCTGGAACAATCATCACTTGGCCGGAATTCCAAGCTGCCTTCCGTGCCCGCTTCATTCCTCGGGGAATTATGGATAGGAAGAAGCGTGAGTTCCGCAACCTCACCCAGGGCAACAAGACTGTGGATGCTTATCAGCGGGAGTTTCTGGACTTATCCTGCTATGCTGAAGAAGACATTGCCACTGCTGCTCGTAGTCAGGAAAAATTCCGTGATGGACTTCAAGCTGACATCAAGCTCGCACTTCTTGTGCATGACTTTGGAGATTTCGCCACCTTGGTGAACAAAGCCATCCAGGTTGAAACTGGTCTGCAGGAACACCACAGCACTCTCAGGCGCAACCGTGAACCAAGCTCATCCTCGGGCCCTCCCTCACAGAAGCGTAGGGTCTGGATTCCCAACAATGTGTACCGTCCAGCTGCACCTGCTCCAAGGCAGTCCTATGCTGCACCTCGTCTGCCTCCACCACCTAGGCAGCCAAGACTTCCAGCTGCACCACTCCCAGCTCCTGCTTCTGCCCCCAATGATGGTCTGTGCTACAAGTGTGGTCAGCCAGGACACCTTGCCAGGAACTGCTTCCAGAATCAGAACCAGCTTGCACTGCCTACAGCTGGTCGTGGGAACAATCAGCCCCGCAACAACAATGCCAAGCCTTATGGCCGTGCTCAGGCCAACCACGTTGATCTCAATGAAGCTCAAGACCAACCTGCTACCGTGATGGGTACTCTCCTTGTTAATTCAGTACCTGCATCTGTTTTATTCGATTCAGGAGCATCACATTCATTCATGTCAGAAGATTTTGCATATAAGCACGACATTAGATGTGATGAAATGAACACTTCGGTAGTGGTAAAAACCCCTGCCGGCCAATGTCAAACCTCTATGGGTTGCCACGACGTTCCCGTTGTAATCGAAGGGTTGGAGTTATATGCCTCTCCCATTATCCTGAAGTCGTCCAACATCGACCTCATTCTGGGAATGGATTGGCTAAAAGCCCATACTGCTTCTATAGTTTGCGCCACCAAGACAGTCCACCTGTTACACCCTTCCAATGAGATAGTAAGCTATCAAGCTTGTCTGGTTCAAAATGCTGAAGCACGTCTTTATGCATTGAATGCATTGAACGCTTCACCACTCGAGGGCATCGAAAACATTCCCATCGTGCGCGAGTTCCAGGACGTCTTTCCTGAGGAACTTCCAGGGATTCCCCCTGCTAGAGCTGTCGAGTTTATCATCGACTTGAAACCAGGCACCACTCCTATAGCCAAACGACCCTACAAGATGCCACCTCATGAACTCATTGAGCTTAAGGAGGAAATCGACAAATCTCTTGCTAGTGGTTTCATTCGCCCGAGTTGTTCTCCTTGGGGAGCACCTTCCCTCTTTGTCAGGAAGAAGGATGGGACAAACCGATTGGTCCAAGATTACCGTCCTATCAACCAAGCCACTATTCAGAACAAATATCCGCTTCCTCGGATCAATGATCTGTATGATCAACTGGCTGGTTCATCAGTGTTCTCTAAACTCGACTTGAGGTTGGGTTACCACCAGATCCGTGTTCGTGAAGAGGATATTCCAAAGACTGCCTTTGTAACTCGATACGGTTCGTTCGAGTACACCGTCATGTCATTCGGCTTGACCAATGCTCCAACTACATTCTCTCGCCTGATGAATTACATATTCATGGAATACCTCGACAAATTCGTCGTGGTTTATCTGGATGATATCCTTGTATTCTCCAAGAATAAGGAAGAACATGCTGAACATCTTCGCCTTGTACTGGAAAAGCTTCGAGAGCATCAACTTTATGCTAAGTTTTCCAAGTGCGAGTTTTGGCTTCCTGAAGTAACCTACCTTGGTCATGTCATCTCCAAGGATGGTATTGCCGTCAACCCTGAACGAGTTCAGGCCATTCTCGATTGGACTCCTCCGAAGAATGTCAAGCAAGTCAGAAGTTTTCTCGGTCTCGCCAGCTATTGCCGTCGATTCGTCGAGAACTTCTCCAAAATCGCCAAGCCTCTGACTGGTCTACTTCACAAGGGCGTTAAGTTCGAGTGGATAGACAAATGCCAGGAAAGTTTCCAGGCGCTGAAGGACAAGCTGACTTCTGCTCCAGTGCTTGCTCCACCTGATACTAAGAAGGACTTTGTCATTTACTGTGACGCTTCTCGTCAAGGATTAGGCTGTGTCCTAATGCAAGAGCGCAGAGTAATTGCTTATGCCTCTCGTCAATTGCGTCCTCATGAAGAGAACTACCCAGTTCACGACCTTGAGATTGCTGCTGTCATATATGCGCTAAAACAGTGGCGACATTACCTTCTCGGTAACCGTTGCGAGATATTCACCGACCACCAAAGTCTGAAGTACTTGTTTACTCAACCAGACCTGAACCTCCGTCAGCAGAGATGGATGGAGACTGTGGCAGATTTTGACTTGGGTATTTCCTATACCCCGGGCAAGGCTAATGTGATGGCTGATGCCTTAAGCCGCAAGTCATATTGCAACCACCTCCAGGTTCACAAGGTTCAGTCCTCGCTCGTTGAAGAATTCAGAAAGCTGAACCTCCATATTGTTCCTCCTGGGGCACTCGCTCCCCCTCCCCTAGAGTCCCGCCAGATGAATCTTCGTGTTGTTCCTCAGGGTTCTCTAAATACCCTGGTTGTCGAACCAGATCTTGTGGACGGTATCAAGACTATTCAAGGTTATGACTCTGAAGTCGAGAAGATTAAACTCTATCTCAAAAGGGGAAAGCCCTCATTTTTCACTATTGCCGATGATGGCGCCTTATACTTCAAAGGCCGCTTAGTGGTACCATGTTCGAAGAAAAACCTGGATATGACTCCAAGGGTTATGAAAGAAGCTCATGATACACCTTTGACTATTCATCCCGGTAGTACCAAGATGTACCAGGACATTCGTCAGAGATTCTGGTGGTCTAATATGAAGCAAGACATTGCTCGTTATGTTGCTGAGTGTGACGTTTGCCGTCGTATCAAAGAAGAACATCAAAGGCCTGCGGGAACTTTGCAACCTATCTCTATTCCCGAATGGAAATGGGACCATGTTGAAATGGACTTCGTCACTGGATTTCCCAAATCGCAGAGAGGTAATGATGCAATTCTTGTCGTCATTGACCGGCTTTCTAAAGTTGCACATTTTCTGGCAGTCAAAGAAACAATTACTGCTAGTCAGCTGGCAACTCTCTACATGTCCAGAATTGTTTCACTTCACGGTATTCCACTGGTTATCAGTTCAGACCGTGGCAGTTTATTCACTTCAAGATTATGGGCAAGTTTCCAAGAAGCTATGGGAACACATCTGTCATTCAGTACTGCCTTTCATCCTCAGTCGCAAGGGCAAGTTGAACGCGTTAACCAAGTTCTCGAAGACATGCTTCGAGCTTGTGTTATTTCCTTCGACAAGAAATGGGAGGAATCTCTCCCGTATGTTGAGTTCTCTTATAATAATAGCTATCAAGCTAGTCTGAAGATGGCTCCCTTCGAAGTGTTTATGGACGAAAGTGCCGAACCCCTCTGAACTGGTCAGAAACTGGGGAACGTTCATGTGACGCCCGAAGACCGACGTCCCAGAAGATTCCAGAAGATTCCAGATGTTTCGGGTTGCCCGTGTGTTCTTTGTGCTTGTGTTATTTTTTTTTTTTGCATTGCATCATGTCATCATGCCATCATGTTATTTATTTTTGCATCTCAACCTAAATAAATCGTGTGGGCCTTCGGTCCATTTAAATCGAGGGAAGATGTCTTCTCTTTAAAACATATAAAAGCCTCCTAATATTTAGGGAGCTATATAAATAAATATTCCATTGTTGGAATTACCCCAACACACTTGCAAATTCCCCATGTCTATTTCACTTCAAGTTCACCGTCAAAACCTTGCCTATAATTCTTTTCCTATTTATCGAGGTTCCTCCTAAAATCCTCAACATTTTTGGACACTTCCTTAATCAAGTCTTGGTTCAAAACTATTTGAATTAAATTCAAATATGTTTGAATTATTTTTCCGATCATGCCTTTTCTATTTTCTCGGACTTTGCTCTTTTTATGATGCCCGAGAAAAAATACCCTCTTGCCTAAATTCTTCTCCTAACCTTTTTCTTTCCTCTTCTTCTATTTTTGTTTCGGCTTCGTTTTTTTTAAAGAATCAGAGGCAGCCAGCTTCCCTCAACCAGCCTCTTGGGCCTCCTTTCCCCCTAGCCAGCCGGCCCACATCTCCTCCTGGCCCAACTCCTTCGCGGCCCATCTTCCCTCCAACCCTAAGCCAGTCCCGCACTCCCTCTCTTCCCCTCGTGCGCCGCAGCTCCCCTCGCTCACCCCACGCCGCCACCCGACTGCATCGCCCGATCTCCTCTCCCCTTCGATCTCCCTCGATGCTCTCTTTCTTCCCCGACCCCAGAACCCTCTCGATCTCTCTCCTCCCTCGAACCCTCTCCCTCGTCGCCCCGAGGCCCCCCTCCATCGCCAGAGGCAGGGCGCCGCCCTTCGCCCCGCGGTCCACCGTCGGGCGCCTCGCCCCTGGCGCCCCGCAAGAGGGCCGCGCCCAGCGAGCCGACGGGCCGGTCGGGAGCCCTCGACCTGGCCGTCCCGAGCGCCCCTCCTCTCCTTCTCCAGGCGAGCCCGAGCGCCGCCCTGCTTCGTTCGCCTGCAGCGCCATCCTCAGGCCACTGCCTCGACCGCGCGGGTCCGTCCTCGTCCCTCCTCGAGCTGCCGCCGTCCGCCGTAAGGGTCGCCGCCCCCTGCTGCTTTCATCCCCTCGGGCCGCAGCTTCGTCCAGCGGCTCCGTCCTCCAGAAGCCCCGCAGCCGTCTCCCTCCGTCCAGCGCGCGCGCCGGCGCCCGACCTCGCCTCTGCAGCCTCCTGGCCTCGTCGCCCCTTTGCTGTTTTTGTTTGTTTTTGTGTGTTGCCTTGCACTGTTAACTTGTCAGATGACCCGTGTACGAGTAAACCCGGCATTGCGGCAAGAACCTCTACATGACGGCTTGAACCCCTACGGCAAGTACCACGACCGCGACAAGTACCTCGACGAACCGAACATCTACGGAAAAACGAGCTCGTGAACGGCTACGGAACAAGTACCACTACATACGTGAACAACTACCGTATCGGAGACGCACCAAGTACCACTACCGTCGCCCGAACGTCTACCGTCGCCCGAACGTCTATCGTCGACAAGTACCTCTACGGAACGACTACTCGTTGGCGACCTCGTGAAACGGCTACTTCCTCTCCGAACGTGAACGACTCCTTCCTCTACGATCTCGAACCGTCCCGAAACGAGTGTTTCGAAGGTATAACCCGAGACGATGACCCGTGTGATGCTTGCTTGTGTTGTATGAAATGTTTCTCGGGTGTGCTTCGAGCCCGTTTCAGCTTTTGTCTTGTTCCTCGGTTGCCTTGTCGCCGACTCGTGGGAACCCGGCGACGGGATCGCCCCATCATCTCGTTTGACTCGTTCACACCGCCCTTCATCTTTTGCACCGGACTCTCAACGAGTTACCGGAACCGATATGATGCGTTGCATCATTTTCGGATCGTTGCCGTGGCACCCCTTTCTTTCCACCACGATGACAAATGCTTCATATCTCTCTTGTCAATCTTTTAATAAAAATTGCATAAACTTGATCATGTCATCCGCATCATGTTAACAACATTGATATGTTAAATTGTTGTTGCTTTAATAATTATTAAACATGCTCATGGGGATTTTCCGGATATGTTGTTGTTATTTTTTCCGGCCTCATTTAAAATGTCTTAATAGTGTAGTTTCATTATGTTTCACCTCTTGCCATGCTAAAAACATTTAATCTTGTCTTGTAAATAACGAGAGTCAACTAAATAATTAAATGTGGTGTTTCGTCAATATGCAACTCGTTGCATATTGATCTCCACTTAACTTGTAGTATTTGTTTGTGCACTTTGCCATGCCATGCATTTTTAAACCGGACATGCATCATGCTTGCTTGTGCATCGTATGCCATGTTTATGATATGTGTGTTTACCGCGTTGTTTGTTTTCTTTCCGGTTGCTTCTCTTGTTAGCTTCGGTTTCGTCCCGGAGTTGTGAGGTTTTCTCTCGACGGTGTTGCTCCGTCTTCTTGGATCCGTTCTTCTCCCTTGTGGAATCCCAGGCAAGATGACCGAACCCGGATACCATTACTATCTTTGCCTATTGCTAGTAGGCTCGATCTATAGTTTTGCCTCGATGCCCATGATCTTCTTGTCAGCCTCCTACTTGTAACCAATTGCCATGTTTAACCACCCTACCTACGCAAACCGTTGCTTGGCTAAGTACGCTTCGCTCAGCCCTTCTTATAGCATTGCTAGTTGCAGGTGAAGATTGAAGATGCTTGCTTCATGTTGAAGATTGGTTGGGTTATATCACACTATATAAATGCTTAAATGAAATCATCTATATATTGGCAAGGGTGGAAGGCTAAGCCTTTTGCTTGGTGATTTGTTCCACTCATGCCGTTAGGAACCGTATAAACCGGTGTTATGTTCCTTGATTATGCGTTCCTAACACGGTTGGGGTGTATGGGACCCCCTTGATAAACCGCTAAGTGCTAAGTCTTTTCCAGCAAGTCCCAACATTGGTAGTATTTGCCTAATAACTAATAAAACTTGCATGTGGACTAGCTATCCCTTTTTTTTTAATTCAACAACCCCGGGCCAGTGCTCCACATGAGTGTTGGTCCGAAACGGGGAGTCTGCGGGGCCACCTCGAGGAAACTCAAGGTTTGGTAAAAACCTGTAGAATCGCCCATCCGGTCGTGTCCTGAGACTTAGATACGCGCGGCTACTATCAGGGTGTCGACACGCCGGGAGGATTTGCTGGATTAGCCTTACCTTAGTTCGGTTTAACTTGAGCACGGGATTCCGAGAATACTCGGGTCTTCCCACCTATGGAGTTGCGACTCCGCGGATCGTGGGCTTGTAATGGGTCAAGTTGGAACACCCCTGCAGGGTTTGAACTTTCGAAAGCCGTGCCCACGGTTATGTGGCAGATGGGAGCTTGTTAATATCCGGTTGTAGATAACTTGACTCAATGTTCTAATACACTACCAGCGTGTGTACCGTGACTGTCAATTTCCGAATAGGGATTCGGGAGTTGAACACGGTGGGGTTATGTTTGTTGAGCTTTAGCTAGGATCACTTCGTGATCATCTCTCGACCGAGGCACTTCTCTTCTCGCTCTCTTTTACGTAAGTTAGTGCTAGTTGCTGCTGCAGACTCTTGTTGTTCCTTCACCTCTCGTTCTTTCTTCAGCCTTGTCCTCACCCAAGGCTTAAATAGTCTTGTTACCCGGGAACGGGATTGCTGAGTCCTCTGTGGCTCACAGTTACTTCACCACACCAGATCCAGGTTCAGTCGAGTTGAAGCAGGAGCTGGTTCAGTTCTTCACTGGGAGCTCGATGAAGCTTGTGGCCGTTTGCTTGTGCCGTTTCGACGATCAGTAGTGGTTTCTACTAGGATTCGATCCTCACCTGTGGCTTTATGTTGTTTTGGTATCTTTCTTTTGGATCTTCACCCGTAGTCGGGTTGTGATGTTTTGAATGATGTTTTGCTTATGTAATGTATTGTGTGAAGTGGCGAGTGTAAGCCAACTATCTCCTTTTGCAATTTAATCCCTCTTTTACATGAGTTGTGCAAAGATACCAAACTTGAGATCATTCTAGGATGGGCTTATACCTTTAAGTCGTGCCTCGACACGTAGGAGGTATAGTCCCATCCTGGGCATTACAGTTCACTCTTCGGTCCGGATATTATTCAACACGCTGAAGAGCAAGTCCGCGTCATTCGCGAGAATCTGAAGACTGCTCAGTCACGTCAGAAAAGTCAGTATGATCGTCATCATCAAGACATGGTCTATCAACCTGGCGAAAAGGCTTATCTTCGAGTTACACCAATGAAGGGTGCTCACCGCTTCGGGATCAAGGGCAAATTAGATCCTCGCTATATTGGTCCATTCACTATTCTTGAAAGGCGTGGAAAGGTGGCATATCAACTGGAGCTGCCACCGAACCTTTCTCAGGTTCTCGATGTGTTCCACGTGTCTCAACTCCGCCGCTGCTTCAAGGACCCAGTCCGCGCAGTGGATCACGAAGTGCTCGAGTTGCAACAGGACCTCTCCTATAAAGAGCATCCGGTCCGCATTCTCGACCAAGCTGAACGTCGCACACGGCAGAAGGTGATCAAGTTCCTCAAAGTCCAGTGGTCGCATCACTCTGAAGATGAAGCCACTTGGGAACGCGAGGATCGTCTTCGTGAAGAATACCCCGCACTGTTTCCTTCTACCTCCTAAATCTCGGGACGAGATTTATTGTAGTGGAGGAGATTTGTAACGCCCGGGTAATCACGCTACAGTAATTCCCTGCTAATGATGCCACGTCATCGTGTTACTGTTGATAACATCACGTTAATCGAGAACCCCGTTCCCCCCGTTCGAAATAAGAACCTGAAAAAGAAATAAACAATATAAATTTTCAAAATGTTAAATAAAAATGTTCGGGCGGTGCTAAATATTGCAAGATCAATTATGGTGTAGTTATTACAATTTCTAAAAATGCCTAAGTATTTTAAATAAAATAAAACAGAAAAGGAATAATTAAAATAAAACAGAAAAGGAATAATTAAAATAAATATTGCAAGATCAATTATGGTGTAGTTATTACAATTTCTAAAAATGCCTAAGTATTTTAAATAAAATAAAACAGAAAAGGAATAATTAAATAAAATAAAAGGGAAAACAAACAACAAAAATAAAAG
>LR738712.1:8480048-8492451 GCA_902687465.1 Secale cereale
AAAGTGAATAAAGCGGATAATACAATGGAAAAGTGAGAAGGGCACGTACTCCCCCAAGCTTAGGCTTTTGGCCTAAGTTGGTAGCAGCTACTGCCCCCAGGAGCCTCCTGCTCCAGGGGTATGGTGGTGAGTCCAAGGGTCGTAGAAGGATGCTGGCGCGTACACCGAACTCCTCGGAGTCTCCCACGAGGAAGGTTCCGAACGCCAAACAGAGGAAGACCCTTCACCAAACGCGGTGGCGGTTTCTTCTTGAAAATGTGGTATCTCACCGTGCCTCTCCTCGTCGGGCACAACCCCCTCCATGGGGTTATGAAACTGATGCTGGACCATGAACTCATCGAACTGAACAACATCAAAGGACCATCCGTTCCTGCGAGAAAAATCAAACAAAAGACGTGCAGGTAGACGGATCTCGCGTTCCGCGGCAGTTCCGAAACGCAAGATATAAATAAGATTATCAAGTTCAGAACCCATGGTAACAAACTTATGCCTTTTCATAGCAGCAAGATCAAGGCTTAAATAAGTAAAAGGAGTATCATCAGGGTGTGGGGTGCCTCCAAGATGCTCTAAGATAAGTGTGGCGTAAACACCACCATATAAATCCCCCCTGTTACCGTTCATAGCAAGGCGTCGAGCAATTAAAGTACTCAGATTATAATCAGACCTCCCTGAGAGGGCTGCTGCCAGGATAGCAATATCCGGAGCAGAAATGTTGCTCGTGTTGTCTCGAGCTAACACCCCTCTAGCAATATAATATGCAAAATACCTGAGGTGAGGAAATAAGATGCTGGAGATCTTCGACCGATGAATATCCCTCGTACCCATGCTGCAGAGGGAGTTGATGACGGTTTTCAGCTCGGAGGGCTGAGTGGCCATCCTAGCCGTCCTCCCAACGTTCGGCACACCTATTATTTCACAAAAATTTCCCAAAGTCATGGTGATAAGATCATTATAAATTTTAAACTCAATAGCACCTGAATCAGGATTATATCTAAAACTGTTAATGAAAATGGAGGTGAGTTTTTGATACTGAGTAACACGGCTCGTGACTAGCCGTGTCAAACCTGCATTAGCACAAAGATTATAAAACTCATCCTTGATTCCCGTAGCTTCCATGAATTCATCACATGGAAACGTCATCGCACGTGCTGGACTTGTGTCTTCCAACAACTCCAGGGGCACATGATATTCATTATAGCTCACCCTAGCAGTCGATGGTGAAGCTGCGGCTCTAGTAACTCGATCGTAGTGTGCGGGCCTCCTCTTCTCAAGCCACCCTTTTGCCCTTCCTAACAAACTCATTTCTGATTTTTTTTTACAATTTACAAAAACGAGGATTAAAACAAAGTGAGCTAAGGCAAACTACTCAACTCACTTGCCCAAGGCATAAACTTGCATCAAAACATGAAAAATAACTTTCTACATATGCATGCAAGCTCATCTCTACAGCACCAAGAACTACTAAATACTCACAAATGAAGCCACCAATCAAAAATCTAATTGGAGGGGTGGAGGAGTCACATACCAGGGAGTATTTGCTCAAAATTTCAGCTCAAATGATGGGCTGTAGAGAGAGATCGAAGAATCGCCTCCAAGAACAGCAAGAACACAAGAACGGGAGCAGAACTCATGTTTTTGGAAAAAGAGAGAGAGGGAGGATGAAGACATAACTGGAGGGGGGTCCCGTGGGCCCCAGGCGCCCTATGGGCGCGGCCAGGGGCTGGGCCGCGCCAGCTGGCCGCCACTCATGTTTCTGAAAATGCTACTTTCAAAAGCATTTTGGAGCACTGATTTTGTTTCTTTGGCACGCCTTCTAGGAATGTGATTCCTTGACGAATTTTTGCATGCACTTAAAACTTTTGTCAATGTTTCACCCAAAAAAAAGTTTGGATTTTTTTGAACTTTTTTCGATTTATTTTCGATTTTACTGTTCACCGAGCTCAAATGAGCTCGGGAGCAGAAAGGCACTTTCGTGGTTATTTGTTAATTAATACCATTGCATGCAATGAACCGATCACTCTATGTCGTGTTTGCTAGTCTCAAGTCATTAAAAACATACACGCCCTATATATCTTATTGGTTGGTTCATTTATTTATGCCAAGAAACAAGATGAGAGTTAATGCATCGTGCGTAAGTGTTTTGAGATTATTTGGTTTTCGTAAATTGACTTATATACCTAGACGGAGGGAGTACTAAATATAAGTCCTTTTGTAAAAAAAGTATATAAGGAGATCCTAATTGAAACACATACTTTAACGCACGGGCTATTTACAATTATAAGATGATTGGATTTTGAATTTGCGCAAATCAATTTAGGAGAGAACACAAGTGTGGGTCGAGGCCAACGTCGATGGCGAGGCCCAGCCAGCACCTCACTGGAGACAGGAACGACGCTGCGAGTGGCAGCGAGCAACGGCTGTTAGAGAAACAAAGATACGACAGGCAATCGAAACAACAGAGAACGAAATCAAACATAGGGGACACAAGGATTTAACGTGGAAAACCCTTTCAACATAAGGGGAAAAAACAACGGGCGGCAGATAGCAAATTTTCACTATATCGAAAGAGGTTACAAACGCCGGAGATTTACAACCGATCAACTTATTCCGTGCGGCGGTTTACACCGAATATACTCCCTTCGTTTGAAAATTCTTGTCGGAGAAAATGATGTATTTAGATGTATTTTAATTCTACACGCGCTCCTTTTCATCTGTTTCTATGACAAGTAATTACAGACGGAAGGAATATATAGTAGAGGTGACATAGGTCAATACTGATCCATACCGGCATAAGCCTCCCAACGACTAGCCGGAGCTCTGTATCGCTCATCAGAAGTTAGTCTTTATACTTATATATGAATTTCAATCAATGGCGTCGTGGGCATAGGCAAGAGGCCAGGCGACAGGCGCGGGTGGGTGTGAAATGATTCGCCGAAACAAATCTGGTCGTTGGGATGGTTTAGAGGGATAATCGAGGGTGGCGGCAGCATGGTGTGGACCGCGATGTGGAGAAGGTGAGGCGGCGAGACGGCCGTGGGGTACCGTCTGTGTCAGAGAAGGAAGAGGCTAGGGGTAGAATACAAACAAACAGCTTTTTGAAACAAGGCAAAAGACTTGCCATTTTCATTGATTAAGCAGGAGTGAGAATTGCGCGGTTAATTGACAGAAAACCGGGCTAAAACCGATACATCCAACCCACATAACATGGGTACCACCGGCCAACCTGGCCACCGACATGGGATCGCAGAGCTACAAACAGCTGCACCGACACCATGACGGCACAAGCCAACAGAAGACCACACGCACGAACAAACGACAGCTCCGACTCTGACGACGATCATCACAAGGGAAATATGCAGGACTTGCGCCGACCGTGCCCTCCGAACCAACCACTGAGCGCCTAAAGCAACCAAGCAACCAACGGAAGAGCACCTCGAACACGCCGGGAAGATCCGACTACCGAAGCCCGAGCCGCGACCAAAGCTCCTCACGACGCCATCATCGTTGCCAAACAGAAATTAGCGCCCCCGAAATGGCCGCCTCAGCCAACACGCGGCGAAGATGCCGCAAACCACGCGGCGAAGATGCCGTCATCCACTGGTCCCCAGGTTGTGGCCGCTCCGAGACGATGCCCCCAAGGAGGAAGAAGACGTGAAGGCGCCTTCATCGCCCGATCCCGAAGATCTGAGGTTTCCCTCCGGAGCCAAGGCCGTGGGGAGGGGAGAGGAGCACCACACAACAGCAACGCTTCCAAGAAAGAGCACGACGCCCACGGGCGTCGCCGTCGCCGGATCCGGCAAAGGCCGGACATAGGATTTCTCCCAGAGATGCTCAACCACCACTTGCCCGCACCTGCGTTGCCAACAGACCCATCCTGCCGAGGCCGACCCTGCACTGACCGTGGAATCCCACGACCCACCACGCCCAGAAGCACGCACCATCCCCCAGCCGAAGCCGCTTCCACCAAATCCGGGGCCGCCGCCCCGACAGCCTCCACCACGCTGCCAGCCACGCCGGGCTAGCAAGCAGGCCAGAACCGCAGCACCAGGCAGGAAGGGGGGCCTGCCACCCCGCCCCATCTCACCGGGCAGATCTGCCAGATCGAAACCCGAGAAAATCTGCCGCAGCCGCAGCACCGGCAAGGGGTCGCCGCCGAACAGCCTGGAGCCTCCGACTGCAGCACCGCTCGCCGGATCCACGCTGACAAGAGCCGCCGGAGCACCTCCCCCGACCAGATCCACTTCGCCAGATCGAGGCCCGCTGCCCCATCGAGCCGCCCGAGCCCCGCAGCCACCGCCGAGCCGCCGGACCTCCGCAAGACGCCACCGCGCCAGCCGCAGCAGGAACACGGCCTCCACGCCGGGGCCCAAGGCCGCTCGCCGTCGCCCGCCGCCACAAGAGCCCCAACTTGCGGCGGCCGCCAACGCGAGAGGAGGCCCCGCCGCCACCCGCTCCACGCGAGCTTTGCCCGCGGGAGGCACCGGCGGCGGCGAGAGGGAGGAGGGGGTGGAGGGGCCGAGGGCCTCGGTGGCTGGGGTCGCCGCCTGTGTCGCCCCTGGGGACAGAGCGACGCGGGGGTTCTGCAACAACGAAAACAGTCGTTCGACAAAGGCCCAACAGCGCAAAAACGAAAAAGAAAAAAAAAAGACATACACCATTTTGTTTGGTAGCCGACCTACATATAACCACGCTCATACACTAATTGTTTTCCTTATAATAATCCGGAACGTGCTGGCCGCCAAATATTGTGTCGTCAACACGCTGGTCGCTGGTCCAAGTTGAGTCTAATCATACTTATCCACGCCCAGGAAGGGGTCACCGATTGATACTCTCTCTGTAAATAAATATAAGAGCGTTTAGACAGAGAGAGTACTTACGAGTTTTCAACTATCTACAATAGTTACACTATCCAAGGGCCGGCAAGAATCGATGACCCCAAGCGGACATGCACGTAAATTCGAAAAGAACACCCTCGCAAAGGCGGTAAGAAAATCAGAGCTAAAATTACGTCCAAAGTTGCAGTTAATTTCGAGCTTGAATTTTCGTTTTTTGTACCGAGTTCTTGGGATGCCATCTTAGTGGGAAAATTTGCAAGCACCTAGAAAAGTCTTTCATCCTTGATGTATAACAAAAATCAGATTTTTCAAATTTATTTTACATTTCATTTGAACGTACAGTCCATTTTTTGAGCGGTTTTGAATGTTACTGTTCATATATAGGAGAAGAGAAGAGCTCGGGGATCACAGTTAGATTTCCGGTTACTTTCTCCCTCTCTTTTTTTTTTGGCCACCATGCAACGAACCTAGCTTGTCCGCACCCCTTTCGATGGCCCCAGATTTTGGACTTCTTCACACGACCACCGCTCCTCATCACAGGTCAAAAAGAGGCCGCCAAGTGCAATAAACTCCCATCCACCCCGAAGGATCATCGAGGCCCGGCCATGGCCACCAGACTATCCACGCCATGACTTTGACCACTTACTACTACGTAGGATGAAGCACACGTCCTGCTACTACTTCCCGGCCGTATAAATGACCGGCTCGTCCTCATCGTCTCTCCGCAGCGCCAGCCCAAGAAGCCACCGCGCTCGCCGCAGCTCCAGGTCTCCAAGTCGAGGCGATCGACCGGCCTGACCTGTTCTTTATTGATCGCCATGGCATGGAGGAAGAAGAACGGCGGCGAGTCCTCGGCGTCGCCCGGCGCCTCGCCGTGCCGCGACGACGAGCGGGAAAAGGTCCCCAGAGGGCACGTCCCGATGGTCACCGGCTGTGGCGCGCGCGTGGTGGTGCCCGTGAGGCTGCTCCGGGACCCGTGCATCGCGGAGCTCCTAGACATGGCGGCGCAGCAGTACGGGTACGGCCAGCCGGGCGTGCTGCGGATCCCGTGTGACGCCGGGCATTTCCGCCGGGTCGTCGACGGCGCGCTGCACAGAGCCGACTAGGCGCCCGGCGGCAGTTGAGCATGTGTGAAGACATATGCAGCTGTGCCAGTGTAGAAGAGTACAGTCGTTGGATATACGGAGTCTGTTCTTTGATTCATCGGTTCTTTTGTAAATGAATACATGAAGGAACGTGACAAATTTGTGTCAAATTTGTGTCAAATTTGTAGTGCTCGCTCCACCTGCACAAGAACGATTTCAACTAAGTGCTCGCTCCACCCAAATCAGTCCACTGACAAATATTCGGCCCGAGTTACAACTGTCTATCTTTCTGCTTTTTGCCACCACGATATCTCTAAGAAAATATATATTTTCAATGGCAACGTGATGATGAAAATTAATAATGCCTGGTTGTGTAATTTGTCATCCAAAAGAGCAAGATAGCTTAGAGATCCCAAATCTAAATAACAAAAAACATTGTGTCCTTAATTAAATAGTTGTTCAAACTTCCTACTAAGAAACAGGCATACCAAATCAACAACATAATAAGTATGTGGGATCCAATGACATCACTCACGTTCAATGGAAACACGTGAATTCACACTTTTAGACCAGATTGATTATGGTGAAGCAAATTTTCTTTCGTTTTAAACCTTCGCTATTGAAGATGGCTCAACGTTACAACGAAGACCCCCTTAGTTGGAAAATGCCTCCCAGCGTGTCCGATGTCATGGGCTTTTTCAAATTGTGTGTTATAAAGACATCACGGTTCTAGAATTATGTATCTCACTGCTGCCAAATGTGATTTCTGAGAGGATCTAGTAGGTCATCGACCGGTTGCGTGGAACGTAGTACTAGAATGAGATTGCATTTTGTTGTCACAATGTTTCAATTTTGAATAGAGCGAAATTCTCGGTTAACTTGATGTGGTAGGCTCTCGTTCATCATGATTGTGAAGTTGCTATTAATAAATTTTGGAAGATGACATTATTTCTGGATTTAAATTTTCGTGTGATACCCTCCCAAAGGGTTGACCATAATGAGGAATAATCTCATGAAGCATAACGGACACACCAAATAATTGGCGTTGACCAAGGGCTCGGGCATTGCTTGGATCATAGCCTAGGTTTTGGCTCGCCAACGCTACCCTCGCTTCGCCAGTTCACTTTCACGCCAACAATTGGCTGAGACGCGGACAGTGAAAAGTTGCGCCAATATTTTGGCTTGCCCGTACGTTGGTAGGGTTAGCCTAGGCAAAAACCAAACAACCCCATAGAACAGATAACCAACTTTTCTTTGAATGCAAGTTCACTCACTCCATATAGTCTTATCTTTCAGGTAAGCTCTAACTATATACACATTGAAATCTTCCGTGCATGTATGGTAATTAGTTGTGTGGCGTATACAAACGAGGCTTAGCAATTAAATCTTGGTGTGAAGGGCGGTCCTCTGTTGGGTGTTACGGGTATGTATGAATGATGTAGTTTTTGCCCCAACTAAAATGGCTTCTTCATTATAGGCTATCGCTGTGTACCTCATGTTCTTTGTATTTGGGTGTTTCTTGCTTCGGCCTCTGGAGCAGCAACCCATTAGGACAACTGAGTCAGTACTTAACAGACGCGAAGGAGATGGCTGTAGACATCAGACGTGGCGACTAGAAATGTCCAGATTGTCAAAATGGACGGCCAAAAATGTTGAACTCTAAGGGACGGGCAGAAATGCAAAACACCGAGAGGGCTCGCTCTAGTCTCGATTCTACTGTCCTAAATATCCTGGTTGGAAAATCTATCATCCATAGTGATTTCTCAAAAAAGAAAACATCTTATATGCACTTTTTCACAGAAAATTTGTAATAATAATTATACGATGGGAACAAATTCCTACAGTTTTGCTTAAGAAAGAACTACTAACAAGGCAAATAACCAACAAACTGTGGAGTCAATTGCAAGAAACTACCACATTTGCGGCTAGGTTTGCAGAAAACCACACAGTCGCTGATTTGTTGCAGAAAACACCGAAGAAGCTGTTAACCGTTGCAAAAAACACTGATCGGCCGTTTAGCCTCTTTTGACATCGTTTCCGATAGGTGGGCCCCGCAAATGCCGACGTGGCATAACGGCTAGGGAGACGGCGCCGTTAGAGTCAACAGGTCGCGCCCGGTCGGTCTTTCAGACAGCCCCCCACCCCCTCGCGCCCCTCTCCTCTCGCTCCCCCCCCCCCGCGCCCTCTCGCCCATCTCACCGCCGGTGATGGCCACCTCGCGTGGCGTTGATGATGGCGGCGGCGGTGATGTTGGCGATGCATTTGGTGGCGGTGGTGCTCCTGCTGATCCAGGAGGAGAGGTGTGCGGCAGTTCAAACCCTTCTCAGCCTCCGCCGCTGCATCCGCAGTCGCCGGCTTACTGTGCTGAATACGCGGCGGCGAGGGCGTTCGCCAAGGCCGTGAAGGAAGATCCACAGGGGAGCCATCACTACGCATCCTCCTTCGGCGGTGTCTCGTATGATTTCTCTTTCCCTCCCCCGATTTGTGTTCTAGGGTTAGGGTTCTAATTGTTGACTGTAGTGTTATAAGTTTAGCTCAGTTTAAGAATTTTAAGAAGACCATTTGTTGTTGTCATCAGGCATTGCCATAGAGAAATAAGCACACCATGGCCCAAGACTAATTTATAGGACTTGTAAAAATTATTGTGAGTAGGATATCCATTCTAATTGTTGAACTCAATTTCAACTCAGTCAATGTTAACTCAATGTTTAATTTTAATTTATAACTGTATTGCTAATTGTTGAACTGGATTTTTCCATTTAACTGAAACTGTATTGCTGTTAATAGTTTTTAAATGTTTACTTTGACTGAAGTGTTAACAGATTAGTTCAGCTGTTAACTGAACTTTTCCATTTAACTGAAACTTTGACTGGTTGTTTACTTAAACTGAATTTATAATTGTATTTCTAAATGTTTACTTTGACTGAAGTGTTAATAGTTTAGCTCAGTTGTTAACCGAAATTTTTCATTTAACTGAAACTTTAACTGATTGTTTACTTAAACTGAATTGTTAACTAATTGTTAAGTTTTATTTAATTTGTAGATTGAATGATGAAGTGTGGGAAGTCAGGTTCGATTTCCATGACAGAGATAATCTTGAAAGAAGCCTAAATGTGGATGATATAACATTTTATAATCTGATTGCACTAATAGAGCTTGCAGGATATGGGATCACAGACTTTCTGTATTATGTCAGAGATCCAGGTGTTGGTGTTTTAGGAATTGAAGAAATAACAGATGATGAAAAGGTGGAGGAAATGTTGGATGACCTAGTTGTGAAAGGTCAAAATGTTGTGAACATAACAGTCATCAGAAGGGATGCTCCAAGACCTAGTGATTTGAACATTGGACATGTTTGTGAAGAGCAGGTTCCATTGACTGAAATTGGTGTGCCAGTGGTGTATGAGATAGATACATCATGAGTATTGTTTCCTAGCCCAGCAAAGCCACAACCAGTGTCAGTGCAGGTCATTAACACACAGGAGAGCACATATTTGAAGCAGAATTGTCCAGCTCTACCAGAATTTGCAATGGACATTGGTGAAGAGAGGCATGAGTACTTCATGGAGTAAGGCCAAGATCAAGAGAAAATTGAGAAAGTGATGGAGCAGAAGAGGAATGAAGAGATTGAGAAGTTCAGGAAAAAAAGATAGCAAAAGAGAAATACAAGACAGCTAAAAGAAAACTAGAGGTAATGGCTAAAGATTTCAGTGACAGTGACAGTGACACAGAGTTACTAGCAGATGAGGATATCATTGCTAGGCTTGAGGCAATGAAGAAGCATAGAGATGATCCACTTCATCATATTGAAGGGGAAACTGATGTGGATGAGCCATATGAAGCAGTTGAGGAGGAGGAGGAGGCAGCACAGGAGGAGAAGGCATTGGAGGAGGAAGGAAGCATCATAGGAAGAAGGGAGCAGCATAGTAAAAGAAAGGGGCCAACCACAAGATCTCATAGTAGTTCTGATTACATTGTTGAGGAAGATTGGTTGCCTTCATCTGATGAAGAGAGCAACCCTGGTGACCTAAGTCAAGAGGACAATGATGAGGCTCAAAAAGCATGTTTTAAGCTTGCAGATGATAGGAAGAGCAGGGCTAAAAATAAGAAACCCAGAGTTTGGTATGATGAGCACAGGGAGAACCCAGAAGAGCAACTTAAGAAGAAACTTTGTTTCCTAGATGTGACCCAGTTCAGGAGGGCACTTCTTACTTTTCACATCTCACAGAATAGGAATTATGCCTTTCACAGGAACTGTCCAGACAGGGTTATAGCAGTCTGCACATTTGAGGAATGTCCATTTTTCATTGCAGCTTCTCTGATTGCTCATGAGAGGACATTCTGTATCAAGAAACTAAACTTGCACCACAGTTGCCCAGTAGTAGGAGAGAGCACAAAAGTGACTGCTAAGTGGTTGGCACATGAATGTGAGCAACAGTTGAGGACAGACCCCAACACACCTGTCGAGACTATAATTTCAAACTTGAAGCAAAAGCATGGAATAGAAGTATCTATACATATGGCCTATAGGGCAAGAAAGCTAGCTTAAAATGTAGTCCTAGGAGATCAGAAGGCACAATACCACAGGATAAGGGATTACCTAGAAGTTGTGTTAGAAACCAATCTAGGAAGTAGATGCATTGTGACAACAAAGCAAGCCATAGTTCAAAGCTTGTAAATAAAGACAATGACTCACATGGTCATATCACATCACAATTTATTCTTCATCACAAATAGCCTTGATCTCCTTCAGCTTCCTCTTGTTATTTTGACCTGCTTTCTTCAAGTCAGCAATGGAACACTCCATAGTACTCTTCTCAATGCTCCACTTCTCCTTGTCTTTCATCAGCTTAGCAATGCAACCCTCCATAATACTCTTTTCAATTCTCCACTTCTCCTTCTCTGTCATCAGCTCAGCAATGCAACCATCCATCTTCTCCTTCTCTTTCTTCAGGTCGGCCCAGCAAAAATTCAGAGTCCAGTTATCAGTGCTCATCTTTTCCTTCTCTTTAAGATGATTGTGTTTCATATTTCTAATGCAATTGGCTTGAGCTACATGAATGGACTTAAACTGGTCAACAACAGCCTTCAATTTAGTGATCTCAGCATCCTTTGCAACATGTTGTTCATCCTTATTTGCCATGATGCTGTCCACACTAGTTCTGTTCTCAACATCATCCTGGAGATGTGGTTGTGGAATGTTATCCTGTGAATTAAGCAGGTTGTTCACATCTTCCACAAGCTTCTCATAATTCTCCTGCAACTTATTTTTCTCTTCTGTGAGATTGTGGACAATATGTGAATGATCCAGGCATGCCATTCTATTATCATGCTGGCTTTGCTCATACTTAATCCACAGTTTGTGAAGAACATTACGCAACTGCTCTGGACACTCCTCATCTACCCACTGAACTAAACCACAACTGCTTGCTTCCTGCAAAACAAACAGTACTCCCTCCGTCCGGGTTTATTGGGCCTCTAAGCCACTGAGTATGATTTCAATTTATAAGGCCCTTCGTCTAAAAATCAGCTCAACAACGCCTAAAAAGCAGGAGCTTTAATGCCACGCTAGTTAAATTGGGCATGCATGCATGCGTTCGTGGGCTGGGATTGGACAGTGCTTGTGCATGCAGGCGTGGGAGAGAGAGCCGGCGTGAGAAGTCGAGCTGGTCGTTGTGTTTCGAGGGACGGCTGCAGTTACTACGAAATAAATTAAATAACGTCTTGGTTCCGCTGCTTTGGCTCAGAGGCCCAATAAACCCGGACGAAGGGAGTACTAAATTATCTTACTGTTCTTCCAATTCAGTGATGAACAAACAATACTACTAATCAGTACACTCTCTAGGTTTGGCAACTTAATTTTAGTGATGAGCAAAGCCTAGCTGAAAAAGTATAGAAATTTATACTATACATTTTTTCCTCTGGCCACTAAACTTGGCTAATCAATTAAATTCAGTACTATTGTACATCAAGGTACATTTAACTATAATGGATGAACAGTAAAGATGAACACTAAACGGTAATGATGAACAATGAACAATGCACATGAACAATGAAGATTTATGCTGAAATTTATCTATGAACTGATAAAGTACATTAAACTGCTCCAACTTACATCAAGTGAACAAGCAAGAAACCTCCTCCCAGTGCTAATCCCTTCGAATGCAACCCTCTTCACGGCCGGCTTGCCATGCTCACACATCACCGTCGAATCGTCGTCAACACTAGCGTAGTTCGAGTCCTCTGTTGTAGCTGGGATCTAGATTCAACTAACAAGTTCAAATCGAGCCAGGCAGAAATAATCCCTCATTCGAAACCCTAGATCAAACAAAACAAGAATGACAGCCGCACTCACCTGCACAGGGGACCCGCATGAGGAGATGTACTGGGCGGCGGAGTCCTCGCTGCTCTCTGTCCACGAAACCATGGCGGCCGGCGGCGAGCAGCGTGCTGACCGGCGGTGAGAGGGGCGCGGGGGGGGGG
>LR738712.1:8492540-8508226 GCA_902687465.1 Secale cereale
GGGAGGGGGTGGGGGTGGGGGGCTGTCTGAACGACCGACCGGGCGCGGCCTGTTGACTCTAACGGCGCCGTCTCCCTAGCCGTTATGCCACGTCGGCGTTTGCGGGGCCCACCTGTCGGAAACGATGTCAAAAGAGGCTAAACGGCCGATCAGTGTTTTTTGCAACGGGTTAACAGCTTCTTCGGTGTTTTCTGCAACAAATCAGCGACTGTGTGATTTTCTGCAAACCTAGCCGCAAATGTGGTAGTTTCTTGCAATTGACTCCAAACTGTGAGGTAACGGACAGGGTGCAGCTCAAGTGGTTAGGTTTCTTATGGTAAAACCAAGATGTTATGACGGTTTAGTATTTCAAAGATGTTCATAGAAGTAAGAGCCTCGTTTATATGGTTGAATGTATGTACATGTATACGAGCATCTGCGTTTGTACCATGTTAAAAGAAAACCTGGAGGCCTGACTTGTTCAACCATGCGCCGAACCTTTGCCGTTGCCGTAAGAAACAGTGGCCCGAGACTACTCCGCACCGCTATGTAGGTCCAAAAAAGAAGCCGCCAACTCCAGGTGAAATAAACTCCCATCCATTCCACCCCGAAGGATCGAGGTCGGCCATGGCCACGACTATCCACGCCATGACGTTGACCGCTATTCTTTTTTTTTTTTTTGAGGAAACGTTGACCGCTATTCTAGCAACGTGTTACATGGGCCCCGTCTTGTTCCCCATATATGTGGATACTGGAGTAGCTCGGCATCTTCATCTCCCCGTGTCTTCAAGCTCGAGGAGATCAATCGGCCATTTACTCTGTCCTATTCTTCTTGATCGCCATGGCATGGTGGAAGAAGAACGGCGGCGATTTGTCGGCGTCGCCGGGCTCCTCACCGTGCCACGACGACGAGCGGCAGAAGGTCCCGAGAGGGCACGTCCCCATGGTCACCGGCTGCGGCGAGCGGGTGGTGGTGCCGGTGAGGCTGCTCGGCGACCCATGCATCGCCGAGCTGCTTGACATGGCGGCGCAGCAGTACGGGTACGGGCAGCCGGGCGTGCTACGGATCCCATGCGACGCCGGACACTTCCGCCGGGTCGCCGACAGCGCGCTGCACAGAGCCGACGAGGCGACCGGCGTTCTCGTAGCAGCGTCGACGGTGTAGAAGAATATAGTTGGATATACATAGTCAGTTCTTTGATTGATCAATTCTTTTGTAGTACATGAATATACGAGGGATGAGACAAATTTGTGCCTAATTTGAATTGCTCACGCCACCCGCGCAACAACATTTGCAACTCGTTTGTCGTTGTTTAGGTTTGTGGTTTCGCTTTCGGCTGCGGCATCTTTAGCGTTTTACACTTCTATCTAACGAATACAAGCAGCTCTCCTGCGTGATTCGAAAAGTGAAATCTTGTTTGGAAGTGTGGCACGCAAGATTCTAACCGGCGTTCCAAATGCCCACCTAGTCTTCCATCGTTGTAGTTCTGGATTTCCATTTGACCCTGCTGATTTACCTGATAGAATATTTCTTTACGCTCCCCTCTGTGTATGCGCCCATGTAGTTCTCACTCACGCCCTCCCGTGTACGTGCTTGTGAGGCTAACCTTGCTACTGTTCTCTTTCCCTACCAATGCAATGATAGACAAAGCTTTTGCGTATTCGAGAGAAAAAAAAAAGAATATTTGTTTAGCCACTTGCAACTGCGTCGCCGTCGGATGTTCTAAAGTTAGGTGCGGATGCAATTCAATATAGCGTATGAGCAGTGTGGTCCAGCTAGCCGCACATGTTGGACAAAATGACGAAATTTAAGAATTTGATTGAATTTAATGAAATTTGAGTGGATGTGGCCTAATTTGGCATTCTCCAATAGTGAATACATGTCCGAGTTCTGTGTCGAGCCAACTACGTACCGTGCTGAAAAACATGGAACCAGTTTTTCTTTTTCTTTTGCGGGAACATGGAACCAGCTTTTCATTTGGGGAGATAATACGATGGGATAAAAGTTATTACAATGTAGCTATAGATTTTAGGAAGAAGTTTGTAAGTGGGATACTAGCTAGTAAATAAATGGGCAGTACTAGGCGCCGGCACGGTCCAAAGTTTCGGTCGGTCACCTAGCAGCTATTGGATTCGTCCAACTGTGCCCGCTGGATTACCCCTCCCCCCGCACTTCCCGGCTACGGTGCCGCCCATGCTCTTCGCCCCGGCCATGACACCGCCGGCGCGCGCCGGCCATCCGTGCTCGCCGCTCTGTCCCCCCGCACTCGCCGACGATCACCTCGAGCTGACCCATGGTAGCAACTCTCCTGGTGTTTTGCGGCAGATCTACGCTGAAGCTGGTTCCAACATAAAAACATGCCAGTTGTAGCTTTTTTTTTTTTTTGCCATGGATGTAGTTTTCTACTCGACGATGATTGACTGGTTCCAGCAAACAGAAATGCCCGTTGCAGCATTTTTCCATTGTCGGTCGTAGCAAACAAAGAAATTGGTTGCAGCAAAAATGTCATCACCGTCGTCACCGGTTGTAGCTCGCCGTTGCAGGCATGAAAAGGTAGTTGCCGTTGTTGCGGATCACAACTTAGCCCTGATGAATGTAGCAAAACATGATGCCGGTTGTAGCAAAAAGAGACGCTAGTTGTAGCAAAACCGCGACGCCGGCTATGTGTTGTAACAAAAGGTGACACCGGTTGTAGCAAAATACGATGCCGCTTGTAGCAAAATGCAATGCTGGTCGAAGCATGTAGTAAAAACTGCGGCGTTAGGTTTTTGCTAGGAGCAGCGTCGCCCCGTCCTCCCCACACTTGCCGGCCATGGCGCCGCCGCGCGCTCGTCACCCTGGCCGCCCGCGCTCGCCGGCCATCCGCGTGAAGGAAGTGGGTCACGTCAAAAAAGATGCTGCAGGGTCCCACGCGCCATCGCCTTGGGCGATGAAGCGACGGACTGAAAGATTCGGTCGGCGTATAGGCGTGAAGGGTTTTCCTAAATAAATAGAGGAATCCATGGAATTTCATAGCAATGGCTTGTAGCTGGCACACGGTAGATTTTTTGACAATGCATGCAAGTACCATACCGTGTGCTTCTTCCCTTTAAGACTCGGTGACCCAAGAGTTTGGACTGTGAACCAGGAGCTAGATCCCAAAATGTCAAAACAAGACGCCCAATGCATTGGAACTCCGGCTGGTCCACCAGGTATTCTGAAAGTCTCCATGGTTCAAAGTCTAGTCTGCAACCAGGCCAGCCAACCAACATTGTTTTGTACGTTGACCGCACGTGAGGACCCTGTTGTGTTTGCATACAAATACGAGGACCTCCGCACCCTTTGTCATCTCACCGCAGCACCAACCAAACAATCAACCAGTGACCTCGATCGAGGCGTGTACTCGCCATGGCGTCGAGGAAGAAGAGTGGCAGCGAGCCATCAGCTCCGGGCGCCGCGCCGGGCCATGGTGAGAAGGTCCCGAGGGGGCACGTCCCGATGGTCACCAGCTGCGGCGAGCGCGTGGTGGTGCCCGTGAGGCTCCTCGCAGTTCCCTGCATCGCGGAGCTGCTCGACATGGCGGCGCAATGGTATGGGTACGGCCAGCCGGGCGTGCTCCGGGTACCATGCGATGCGGCGCATTTCCGGCGGATCCTGGATTGCGCACTGCAGAGAGCCGGCTAGGCCTAGAATATGTAGAATTTTGCATATGCAGTGTAGATGAATATAGATGCATAGTTACCATGCATGCGAGTTTACTTAAGATGAGGAAGATACAACTCCAAAGAAAGGTACAAACCATACAAATGACGCGAACAAGCTAAAAAAAACTTAAAATGACGTAAGGATTAGTGGATTACCAACCTATGATCAGTGATCCGCGGGCCGCGGCGCGAAGACGACCATACAAAGTCGACTAGGCACCGAAGACAATCGACTGCAATAACCAAAAACAGCCTGCTCCAACATCACAATACAACCGAAGAAACAACTACTATAACAACGACATCAACAACTAAAACACGACATCGAGGGGAAAACACCGCCACCAGCCTTGAGATAACACAACTTCCATGAGCCTAGGCACATCATCCCCCAACACAACCGAGGCTACTAGCCCAACACCACCCGACCGACCACGACCTAGGCCACAGAGGGAGGCATATTGGGAATAAGCATCGGCAATACGGGCGCAAATGGGCACACGTGAGCTCCAAGGACGAAGCCGGCCACGATTGACTACCTAAAGATCAAGAGATGAACAACCAAAGCGCAACCAATGACCAAAGATTCCCAGCGGCATAGACGAGCCAACGAGAAACGAATGCACCAGACCTATCCAACGACCAAGGATGGAGATGTCACACCCTCCACCGACGGCCCTAAACAAATCAGGGACGATCTGAAGAAAACCTATGTCGGCACTATAGAAATCACACAAGCCAAAGGCCTCAGGAAACATGACTAGGAACGGCCACATCAGGGACAATGGAGCCGCACCTGCCACCTGCGGCATGCACACATCAGGAAAGCACCCAAGGAGCATGGCCACAGTCAAGAACGACCCCATCAGGAACAACAAACGACCATATGAGGGAGCACCCAAGGAGCTCGACCCTCCAAGAAGCACGACCACGAGCAACCACATCAAGTTGGCAGCACCGCACTCCGACATCCATAATGACCACACTGGTGGCGGCCTCAACAAGGGGAAATGGCTCTACGAGATGGAGACGACCAGACGAGTAGGGGAGCAACGAGCCTTAGCGCCCCGTCGTTGCCACCAACAATCTGGTCTTTGCCTGTGGAGGCGGGAGGGATGGTGGAGTGTGAGGCTAGGGTTGGTAGTCTATTCTTTGATCGATCAATTATTTGATGGATGGAGCTCTAATGGCATCCGTTATGGATCCTCCAAAGCTAAATATGTGGTAACATTTTGTGGTTTGGGGAATTGACAACCATCTAGCCAATCACACATTTTCTTTAGTTCCCTATTTTAGCTCTTTTTTCCTCCTATTTTTCTGCCCAATTAGCCCATATATGCTCTAGGGGAGGCACTTCTCAGTAAAAATGCCCCCACACGAGCAGTGTGGGTACTCCATACGTAAAGAAATATTAGAGCGCTTATTTATTTACATAGAGAGTACTAAAAGATACTCAAGGACTTTACGTACTTGCTGATGTGGAGTATGGGATTGGAAATGGGGGAAGGAAGGGGCCCACCCCAGTGAAATTTAGGGGGAGGGGGCAGTTAATTAGTTTGGAAACTTAAGTAACCTTCTGTAAATCTTTTGTAAGTGTAGTATTATAGCTCTCCACACCATGCCCGGCAAACTTCTTTTTTCGTTTTCTCGTCTTGCCAATTTTTTTCAGGTTGGAGCACGCGTATCCAAAAGAGAGATTATTTTTCTTTTTAAAAATGCGGGGTGAATAGAAGAGGCTTGCGCAAGCACAAGTTGTAACGGCAACCCCGCCGATTTTTCTCTAAAATTAGGCAACCTCCGAGAAGTTCTCTAACTGCAAGCCAGGTCAAGGAAAACATACCAGCCATGAAGTTACATTACATGGATCTTATCTTCTCGTATTGGTCCGACCAGAATCAGCCTGTCTCGGTCCACACCATGACCTGGTGGCCGCCGTTATCAACACGCTCCTCAAACACTATGGTCGCAAGAAGAAATAGACATGAAAGTCTCGATACATGAACAAATGACTGATAACACACGTGCGTTTCTTGGGCTGTTGGGCATGCATCCACAGAACCGGAGATGCCCGATGTTGAAAACCATGTGGTCTGGTTATATGTTCCTGTCGACAGAGACCTCCGTTGAATTGGCCAATTGGCTTGTTCACTAGTCATGCGTGCCTTGTTGCTGCAAAACGGCATGCAAAGCACATGTTCCTCTACTTAGGCGTCATACAGTTTCATCGAGATTACTTGTATTCCGCCTTTTTCTTGTCGTGTTTGAAGTTTGAACCATCTACTTAGGCGTCATACAGTTTCATCAAGATTACTTGTATTCCGCCTTTTTCTTGTCGTGTTTGAAGTTTGAACCATCTACTTAGGCGTCATACAGTTTCATCAAGATTACTTGTATTCCGCCTTTTTCTTGTCGTGTTTGAAGTTTGAACTTGTTGCGGCTGTGTGCATCCTAGATATGCAGAGGCCGGGTGTAATACTTAAATCTTTGAAGTATTAATAAATCACCCTTTGTCGAAAAATGTTCCTCTACCGGAGAATGTATCCGGTGCTCTTAGTTTTAGGATGCTACCCACGTTCCCAACCTAAAAATCATCATAACTTAAATAAAAAACTAAAAATCATAACTTTTGTAAAGTAGATCTAACGGTCTAAATCATCATAACCTAGCTTCCATTCTTTTCTTTTAACACAATACAGACTCAAGCGCCCATACATACACGCATACACTCAACCCTATTAACGTACACATGCACACCCTATCCATATGAGCATCCCCGAGAGACTGAGCCGGCATATCATCTTTAGATTTTACGAAGTCATCGTAGGCGTCTCGTAGTCGACGGAAACGTCTCCTCCCAACCGCAGGTTGATTCGCACCTAGCTTCCATTCAGAAGTTGCTTAAGGGCATCTTCAATAGGAGGCACTTATCTAGACGCTTAAGCGCATAAAAAAATTAGCAGAAAAATGAAAAATGAACAGGGCGCTATGTGATACAACGGTGTATGCTAATTATAGGCGCTTAACCGGCCGCTGGGCACACATGTTTTTTCTTACCGGGGTAGAAAAAGAGGCAAGCGCTCGGCTCCTGTTGTTGCGTCGATGCCGCAGGTGACGCCAGGATTCACGGGCCTAACTGCCAATCAAGCAGGAAATTAATCCTGGTGTCCCCTGTTAGCGCCTCGCGTTGGCCATGCCCTAACACACATATTGTATTGTGGGAGCACTTGTAAGCTGGCTTTTCAACAAAGACACCTTTTAAATACGGTATGTACTCCCTCCGTTTCTGAATATAGGCCTTTTTAGATATTTCAATATAGACTACATGCAAAGCAAATTGAGAGGATCTACATTCTAAAATGCGTCTATATAAATTCGTATGTAGCATGTATTAAATTTTTAAAGCCTTATATTTAGAAATGGAGGGAATGTATGTGTTAAGGTGCTTCTTGTTGCACAACGTTGCTTAACCTTACGTTGTTCTAGATTTTTTTTTTTGAGCGGTCGTTATTCTAGGTAAATACTCACTCCGTTCAAAAATAGATGACCCAACTTTGTACTAACTTTGTACTTAAGTTAGTATAAAGTTGAGTCATCTATTTTGGAACGGAGGGAGTAAAAGATAAGCACAACTTTTCTATTCTTTCCTCCAAAAGGCTAAACTTGGAAACCCAAAAAACAAAGAGGCCCCTTGACTTATATAATAATACTATTCATCACCCATGGTGTAGAATAGGTTATTCTTCACCCAAGGTAATCTTACGGTCGTTTCATAAATAAATTACATCTCGTATATAAATATTTACATTCATATTTATTTACCACGTAAAATTTGGCATAAGAAAACAAAAATATAGGTCAATATCAGGAAAATTGCATTATATATATATTTTCTTGAGGATGGAAGTACATACTATGTTTTTACGTTCATAATTTTACATGATCTAATTTTTTATGACAATTATATATTTTCTTGCGTTCTCTTTTTATGTATTAGAGCAGACAAAATTTTCGAAATGTCAAAACGGTGCATTTGTGTTAAAATAACAGGGGGGGGGGGGGTGAAGTATAACTATCCCTCACCCGGCGTGAAAAATAGCGTGTTCAATATTTTAATAAGGCATGTACTACCTCCGTTTCCTTTGTAGATATTCCAATATAATCTACATGCGAAGCAAAATGAGAGAATCTTAAAATGCGTCTATATAAATTTGTATGTAGCCTGTATTTTTTTAAAGTCATATATTTAGAAACGGAGGGAATGTATGTGATAAGGTGCTTGTTGTTGCACAACGTTGATTAATCTTACATTGTTCTAGATAAATAGAAAATTGAGTGATCGTTGTTCTAGATAAATAAAATAGAAGCACAACTTTTCTCCTCTTTCCTCCAAAAGGCTAAACCTAGAAACCCGAAAAACAAAGAGGCATTTGCCTTACATAGTAATACTTTTCATCACGTAGGATGCATAGGTTATTCTTCACCAAAGGTAATCTTACGGTCGTTTCATAAATAAATTACAAAACATATATAAATATTTACATTCATATTTATTTACTACGTACAATTTTGCGTAAGAAAACAAAAATATAGGTCATAAGACCAGGAAAACTGCATTATATATATATATATTTTTACACTATGTTTTTATGGTCATAATTTTACGTAACATAAAATATTTTTATGGCAATTATATATTTTCTTATGTTCTCTTTTTACGTATGAGATAAGACAAAATTTATGAGATGTAAAAAATAGGGTGCATTGTTAAAATGAGGGGGGGGGGGGCGTGAAGAATAACTATTCCTCACCCAGCGTCACGATTAGCACGTTACGATATTTTTTGAAAATTGTTAAATGTGTATCAAAAAATATTGTTGATGTATATAAAAATTGTTAATTATTTGTACGAAATTTGTTTATCACATTTCCAAAATGTCACGCATATGCAAAAAATGCACATGTCATTTAGAAAATGTTTAGACGATGTAAAAAATGTGTTCATCTAATGCAGAGAAATATTTCGTATATTCAGAAAATTTAATTTACATTTAAAAAAATCATGATTTTCGAAATGGTGGTCATGACATTTTAAAAATGTTTTCACAAAAGTAAAGAAAAAATCAGAAGAAAACCCTTAAAAATAAGTAGCAGAGCGAACCAGCGGAGCACCGCAGAGCGAACGAACGAAGCAAAGCTGATGGGCCGGCGCGGTTGTCATCATGAACTTTACAAACCGTACTACACCATACGAAACCTTAAGTGGTCAACCATCAACTCAAAATTGCAGGCTCCTTAATTAAACTACATATCCCGAGATCCATGTATATCTGCCGAATACTACCGCCGTCTCTACAAAAATGCCTTATATTTCGAGACAGAGGTAGTAGTGTACAATTGCTTTGACGGCAGTGCAATTATTATTTTCTCCACAGAGCTCCCCCATCGTCAAATTGTCATAATATTTTGCAGGAAAGTAGAAAAAAACTTGTTCAACCTTAATGTACAAAAAAATGGTATTTATTAGACTTTACTATTCATTTGGGAGAAGATGAGCTCATGATCAGCTATGGATTTTTGAAACATAAATGAAGGAAGAAAAATAATGTTAAAAAAGCCAGCCCTTGCTCACTGACAAAAGAACGCTTGTACAGTGAGCAAGCGCTCTCTTGATTCAACTGTTGCAACTTAATAGTGGGCCAGCCCACCACGGCGTCGCGCCATTGCTCGCTCCAGCTCGCTAAAAGCCATATATAGTGGCTCCCCGTACACTTAAAGGCACCCACTCTCGGCGGCGGCGGCGGCGGTGCTCGGCGGCGGCGGCGGCGGTGGCCATAAATCCCCTTTCAAGGGTTTCGACGTCTTCCGGCGCTAGCAGCCGGAATTTACTTCTCCTCCCGCCGAAGCTCTCCTGGCCTTCCCGGGTACTCGGGCTGACTTCGGGAGATCTCTGTGATCTAGCCCGGCCTTGGTTTCTTGGGGATCCAGAGACGGCAAGGTTCGATCGGATCCGAGCAAGATGGCGGCGAGTTCTGGTTCGCAGAGGAGGCAAGGGAGGGAGACGGCGGAGGAGCTTCTGGCACGGCTGAATCTGCTAGAAGAGGAGGATGACGACTTCGTCTGGGAAGAAGAGCTGCCGGATTTGGGGGCGCCGGCAAAGTGGCTCGCCATTGCCCGGGTGCATACCCAGAAAATTTTCAGCCCCAATGCTCTGTATGGGGACATGCGGGCGGCTTGGAACCCCGCGAGGCCGGTGGTATGGAGGAAAATCAAAGACAATTTGTTCACTGCACAGTTTGGATGTCTTGGGGATTGGAATAAGGCAATGGTAGAAGGTCCATGGTTGTTCAGAGATCAGGCTTTGATTATGAGGGAGTACGATGGCTTCCAAAATCCTGAGAGCATCAAACTTGATAAGTTGGCAGTCTGGGCTCAAATCCATCGACTCCCGGACAACTTCTTGATCGATCCTGCGGTCAGAGGGATGGCGTCCCGCATTGGAGAAGTTGAGGAGGTCCAGTTAAAGCTCCCTGCAGGTTTCCTTGGTGAGTTTGTGAGGGTCAAAGTGAAGATCGACATAAATGCAAAGATAAAGCGCTTCGTTACTGGAAAGAAGGGAGAAGAGAGGGTCAGATATCAAGTGAAATATGAGAAACTCCCGACCTTTTGTTATAACTGTGGTGAATTTGGACACTGGCATGAGGAGTGCGGTGATGGTGTGCATGATGAATCCACCTTTGAGTGGGGAGATTTTGTCATGGCGGATAATGTCCGCCTAAGGCCAGCAGGACGGGGGTACTTTGGTACCCAGCAGGGACGTGGTGGCCCCTGGAACGGAGGTGGACGTGGGAGAGGGAGGGAGCCCTACAATCCCAACCAAAGCTGGCGTTTTAACGCCCAACAGCAGAACAAACAGCAGCATTACGATCAGCAACAGAACCTGGGTAATAACAAAGCAGTGGTGAATGATGGGACTGGACCGAGTGAACGGCAGGCAACAAGGGACCAGCAAAACAACAATTTGGATGAGGAAGATGTCAGCCTAGTAAAGAACAAGCGCGCTTCTTTGGAACATGCTTCGAATTCCTCTGCGGAACATCAGGTTGTTAATGGTGCTGAGCAGAAACAGGACGACAACCCCACTGCGATAGTGGTCCGGGAGAAGCAGGCCTTGGTTCCACCGCTCCCGCCGGTCTATGTGTCTCCAAGGAAAAACATCAAGAGGCCGAAAAAGGCGGAAAAGAACAAGGATGGGTTCTCTGATGTGGAGACAACCTCAAGTGATGGCAGGGGAGAATTGAGGACGACACAAACTTCTGATGTATTATCGGCGGGCTCCTCCGCGGAGCGCCGCCGGGCTCAATGAGTATACTCAGCTGGAATTGTCGTGGGGCGGGCAACCCTGCGACAATTCATGAGCTTCGTGATATCACGAAGCGTTTTGCCCCGGCGATATTATGCATTCTAGAGACTCAAATAGATGCTACTAGAGTTGAAAATCTCAATGTTTCTCTAGGTTATAACAAAAGTTTCGCCGTGAGTAGTTCTGGTAGGAGTGGTGGACTTGGTATCTTTTGGAATGAATCAATAAAAGTGCAAGTTATTGGTTACTCACAGTATCACATTGATGTTGAGGTTGATGAACTTGGCAATCAACCGTTCAGGATTACATTTGCTTATGGAGAAGCTCAAGTCCAGGAAAGATACAAAACCTGGGACACTATAAGAGGGATTGCTGGAGCTAGCACTCGTCCTTGGGTGGCAATGGGTGATTTTAATGAAATCATCCACTATGGGTTGCCACGACGTTCCCGTTGTAATCGAAGGGTTGGAGTTATATGCCTCTCCCATTATCCTGAAGTCGTCCAACATCGACCTCATTCTGGGAATGGATTGGCTAAAAGCCCATACTGCTTCTATAGTTTGCGCCACCAAGACAGTCCACCTGTTACACCCTTCCAATGAGATAGTAAGCTATCAAGCTTGTCTGGTTCAAAATGCTGAAGCACGTCTTTATGCATTGAATGCATTGAACGCTTCACCACTCGAGGGCATCGAAAACATTCCCATCGTGCGCGAGTTCCAGGACGTCTTTCCTGAGGAACTTCCAGGGATTCCCCCTGCTAGAGCTGTCGAGTTTATCATCGACTTGAAACCAGGCACCACTCCTATAGCCAAACGACCCTACAAGATGCCACCTCATGAACTCATTGAGCTTAAGGAGGAAATCGACAAATCTCTTGCTAGTGGTTTCATTCGCCCGAGTTGTTCTCCTTGGGGAGCACCTTCCCTCTTTGTCAGGAAGAAGGATGGGACAAACCGATTGGTCCAAGATTACCGTCCTATCAACCAAGCCACTATTCAGAACAAATATCCGCTTCCTCGGATCAATGATCTGTATGATCAACTGGCTGGTTCATCAGTGTTCTCTAAACTCGACTTGAGGTTGGGTTACCACCAGATCCGTGTTCGTGAAGAGGATATTCCAAAGACTGCCTTTGTAACTCGATACGGTTCGTTCGAGTACACCGTCATGTCATTCGGCTTGACCAATGCTCCAACTACATTCTCTCGCCTGATGAATTACATATTCATGGAATACCTCGACAAATTCGTCGTGGTTTATCTGGATGATATCCTTGTATTCTCCAAGAATAAGGAAGAACATGCTGAACATCTTCGCCTTGTACTGGAAAAGCTTCGAGAGCATCAACTTTATGCTAAGTTTTCCAAGTGCGAGTTTTGGCTTCCTGAAGTAACCTACCTTGGTCATGTCATCTCCAAGGATGGTATTGCCGTCAACCCTGAACGAGTTCAGGCCATTCTCGATTGGACTCCTCCGAAGAATGTCAAGCAAGTCAGAAGTTTTCTCGGTCTCGCCAGCTATTGCCGTCGATTCGTCGAGAACTTCTCCAAAATCGCCAAGCCTCTGACTGGTCTACTTCACAAGGGCGTTAAGTTCGAGTGGATAGACAAATGCCAGGAAAGTTTCCAGGCGCTGAAGGACAAGCTGACTTCTGCTCCAGTGCTTGCTCCACCTGATACTAAGAAGGACTTTGTCATTTACTGTGACGCTTCTCGTCAAGGATTAGGCTGTGTCCTAATGCAAGAGCGCAGAGTAATTGCTTATGCCTCTCGTCAATTGCGTCCTCATGAAGAGAACTACCCAGTTCACGACCTTGAGATTGCTGCTGTCATATATGCGCTAAAACAGTGGCGACATTACCTTCTCGGTAACCGTTGCGAGATATTCACCGACCACCAAAGTCTGAAGTACTTGTTTACTCAACCAGACCTGAACCTCCGTCAGCAGAGATGGATGGAGACTGTGGCAGATTTTGACTTGGGTATTTCCTATACCCCGGGCAAGGCTAATGTGATGGCTGATGCCTTAAGCCGCAAGTCATATTGCAACCACCTCCAGGTTCACAAGGTTCAGTCCTCGCTCGTTGAAGAATTCAGAAAGCTGAACCTCCATATTGTTCCTCCTGGGGCACTCGCTCCCCCTCCCCTAGAGTCCCGCCAGATGAATCTTCGTGTTGTTCCTCAGGGTTCTCTAAATACCCTGGTTGTCGAACCAGATCTTGTGGACGGTATCAAGACTATTCAAGGTTATGACTCTGAAGTCGAGAAGATTAAACTCTATCTCAAAAGGGGAAAGCCCTCATTTTTCACTATTGCCGATGATGGCGCCTTATACTTCAAAGGCCGCTTAGTGGTACCATGTTCGAAGAAAAACCTGGATATGACTCCAAGGGTTATGAAAGAAGCTCATGATACACCTTTGACTATTCATCCCGGTAGTACCAAGATGTACCAGGACATTCGTCAGAGATTCTGGTGGTCTAATATGAAGCAAGACATTGCTCGTTATGTTGCTGAGTGTGACGTTTGCCGTCGTATCAAAGAAGAACATCAAAGGCCTGCGGGAACTTTGCAACCTATCTCTATTCCCGAATGGAAATGGGACCATGTTGAAATGGACTTCGTCACTGGATTTCCCAAATCGCAGAGAGGTAATGATGCAATTCTTGTCGTCATTGACCGGCTTTCTAAAGTTGCACATTTTCTGGCAGTCAAAGAAACAATTACTGCTAGTCAGCTGGCAACTCTCTACATGTCCAGAATTGTTTCACTTCACGGTATTCCACTGGTTATCAGTTCAGACCGTGGCAGTTTATTCACTTCAAGATTATGGGCAAGTTTCCAAGAAGCTATGGGAACACATCTGTCATTCAGTACTGCCTTTCATCCTCAGTCGCAAGGGCAAGTTGAACGCGTTAACCAAGTTCTCGAAGACATGCTTCGAGCTTGTGTTATTTCCTTCGACAAGAAATGGGAGGAATCTCTCCCGTATGTTGAGTTCTCTTATAATAATAGCTATCAAGCTAGTCTGAAGATGGCTCCCTTCGAAGTGTTTATGGACGAAAGTGCCGAACCCCTCTGAACTGGTCAGAAACTGGGGAACGTTCATGTGACGCCCGAAGACCGACGTCCCAGAAGATTCCAGAAGATTCCAGATGTTTCGGGTTGCCCGTGTGTTCTTTGTGCTTGTGTTATTTTTTTTTTTGCATTGCATCATGTCATCATGCCATCATGTTATTTATTTTTGCATCTCAACCTAAATAAATCGTGTGGGCCTTCGGTCCATTTAAATCGAGGGAAGATGTCTTCTCTTTAAAACATATAAAAGCCTCCTAATATTTAGGGAGCTATATAAATAAATATTCCATTGTTGGAATTACCCCAACACACTTGCAAATTCCCCATGTCTATTTCACTTCAAGTTCACCGTCAAAACCTTGCCTATAATTCTTTTCCTATTTATCGAGGTTCCTCCTAAAATCCTCAACATTTTTGGACACTTCCTTAATCAAGTCTTGGTTCAAAACTATTTGAATTAAATTCAAATATGTTTGAATTATTTTTCCGATCATGCCTTTTCTATTTTCTCGGACTTTGCTCTTTTTATGATGCCCGAGAAAAAATACCCTCTTGCCTAAATTCTTCTCCTAACCTTTTTCTTTCCTCTTCTTCTATTTTTGTTTCGGCTTCGTTTTTTTTAAAGAATCAGAGGCAGCCAGCTTCCCTCAACCAGCCTCTTGGGCCTCCTTTCCCCCTAGCCAGCCGGCCCACATCTCCTCCTGGCCCAACTCCTTCGCGGCCCATCTTCCCTCCAACCCTAAGCCAGTCCCGCACTCCCTCTCTTCCCCTCGTGCGCCGCAGCTCCCCTCGCTCACCCCACGCCGCCACCCGACTGCATCGCCCGATCTCCTCTCCCCTTCGATCTCCCTCGACGCTCTCTTTCTTCCCCGACCCCAGAACCCTCTCGATCTCTCTCCTCCCTCGAACCCTCTCCCTCGTCGCCCCGAGGCCCCCCTCCATCGCCAGAGGCAGGGCGCCGCCCTTCGCCCCGCGGTCCACCGTCGGGCGCCTCGCCCCTGGCGCCCCGCAAGAGGGCCGCGCCCAGCGAGCCGACGGGCCGGTCGGGAGCCCTCGACCTGGCCGTCCCGAGCGCCCCTCCTCTCCTTCTCCAGGCGAGCCCGAGCGCCGCCCTGCTTCGTTCGCCTGCAGCGCCATCCTCAGGCCACTGCCTCGACCGTGCGGGTCCGTCCTCGTCCCTCCTCGAGCTGCCGCCGTCCGCCGTAAGGGTCGCCGCCCCCTGCTGCTTTCATCCCCTCAGGCCGCAGCTTCGTCCAGCGGCTCCGTCCTCCAGAAGCCCCGCAGCCGTCTCCCTCCGTCCAGCGCGCGCGCCGGCGCCCGACCTCGCCTCTGCAGCCTCCTGGCCTCGTCGCCCCTTTGCTGTTTTTGTTTGTTTTTGTGTGTTGCCTTGCACTGTTAACTTGTCAGATGACCCGTGTACGAGTAAACCCGGCATTGCGGCAAGAACCTCTACATGACGGCTTGAACCCCTACGGCAAGTACCACGACCGCGACAAGTACCTCGACGAACCGAACATCTACGGAAAAACGAGCTCGTGAACGGCTACGGAACAAGTACCACTACATACGTGAACAACTACCGT